>OZ026614.1:112746844-113220117 GCA_964020975.1 Hermodice carunculata | reverse complement strand
CGTTTGTCAAAATAACCCGTAATCATGTTCATAACTAAGTGCTACATTCACAAGGTGATTTTCCACCCAGACTAAATAACCTTACAATGTACATTATTTGCTTGTATTTTTGAGCCACTGACCTTAACATTCACCATGATTATCCACTTTTTCATTTGCCATCAAGATTTTTTATATTACTTGTTATACTGGGTGGTTCCCATGATAGTGACATGAATGTGTATTAGTGTAAGTTTCCCAAGCTATATCAATATTTATAATTAAAAATATTTGTAATAAAAAAATTCTGAATTGGCTGAATAAAGGTTTCTGAGTTCTGATGTGTTATTTTTGTTCAATGCTAAAGCGAACAAAAGTATTTATAGTTACTTTTTGCAGGGAATTGGCTTCTTGTGGCAACTTGCTGCTCTGGAATTCAATCATTATTTGCACAAACACTATGATACAATACATGGCATTTGGACCAAATGTATCTAAATTCTCTGATATGATGATATTTTGATGCAGCACTCTACAGTGCTGCCACCAGGTGGTCATCCTACTTACATGTATTAGTGGTGATGGCGACAGGGAATCTGCCTTTGCCCGCTGATGTCTCTGCTACCATGGTGATGACATAAATGGTTTGGGCAGCAAGGTCAGTCAAAGTCACATTCGGGTCTGTAGTGTAGGCTGTCCGTGTCCATCTACCTCTAAAAGCCATGGTCCGTTTTTTACGCCCAGTACCTAGTTGAACAACACACAACAAAGGCACATTATCCTTCTCTCTTAATCCTAAAGGACCCAAGGCCAATGTATCAGCATGCATCTGTTTGCCCTTAATGTGAGTAGCAAGTGCCTTCAGTCATTCACTTCTTTTGGCTCATTAGGAATATAATGCCATTAGTCTCTGAGGCAACCTGTACATTCAGTCTCCCTGCATGGCTTCATTAGAAAGTCCCTTTTCAGTAAGTATGATATCCAAGATGTGCAATCAACCATTGTATTTTGGTGTTTGTAGCCTGACAGATATTTCAAGTAATGCACAGCTCGTACCTTGCAAGTAGAAAATGAGATCCCACAAAAGTAATTTTTCATTACATCATCCAATGAACTTAATGAGAGGACTGTGACAGACCTGTGCTCAGCTGACTTTGACAAACAGACTTAAGTGACTCTGTGACCTTTGGAATGATATCAATGTCATCTTTGTTTGAAACTACCATCACTGTTTGCTATATCAGTCTTCACTCATACAGCTAAGAAGTAATCATTTCTTTAAATGATATGTGCATAACCAATGTATTTTCAGTCAAAAACTTGGTATGTCCACATATCCAGCCTGGTCATTGGCATTGTGGATGGCTAGATTTCCGACTAGAAATGTGTTTGAACTTGGTGTTACCCTTTCATGGAACTCAGCTTCACAGACATCCAGGAAACCCTGGAATGAGTACCAGCGAAAGACTGCAAAATGTTGGCATGCATTTACCAGCCTGCAAACCTGGTAAGGAAAATAATAATATGTGCAGAGTGTGTGCAAAAAAATGACAATTAAAACAAAGCAGCTGTATCCAGCTTTGCAAGCAAGGCAGGCCCCATATAAGGGACACACACGGCAATCCTACTATTATAACCTCCTGTGCAATGTTCATTTGTGCATTGGTCCTATGGATACAGGGGACACAACTGAAACTAATAATCATAATTATGATAATTTCATTGAACCCCTGAGACTGGGGAAATTGATGGCCTACAACAAAATATATATTAGCCATATTTACAAAATTTACACCCAATGAAAGCAAGTTATATAAGTTGCTCCATGCATATTTAATATTCATTCATAAAACTTAAGGTAAAACTTAAAAAATAATCAAATTTTAAAAAATATACCAGAGGGAGACCATCAAGTATTTCCAACAGTGAATTCAGTGCTCATCGCTCCATCAACCCAGGACCTCCAGTGACCAGCACCCCCCCCCCCCCCCCCCCGATAATTTAGGCAGTGGGGCAAACACTAGAAGGCCTGGGTGGCCTCCACAAAATAAATACTTGAGACGGAGGACTTAGTCTTATTGGACAATCAGTGCACATTATGGCCAACTTTTTTTCATATATCCTTAACACATAGGGACTTCCTGTGAAAGCAAATCCCCTCTTTCCCCGAATTCTTATTCTCAGTATAGAGTTTTTCTGCCTATAAGACCAAGCTGTGTCTTTTTTCTACTGCACACGTGAACTAAAAATTACATGGAACTTGGTTTGTGGATCTGGGAAAATACAGAATCACTCTTTTAGTGTTAATCACCACAAAGGTAATGTTTATCTCAATTATGATTCCAGATTCAAATTCCTTGTAAAAAGACCTTTCATATCAAGTACCAATATGTATCTAGTTTCGAAGAAGACAGAATGGCACAAGTGGACAGCTTTCTTTTGGGCATTTCATGCCAAATGGGTGCCCACCAAAAGCTGTCACCTCAGCCTTCAGCTTACCATCAAAATTATTAAAATTAAAAGCTCTTACCTTTAGGTAAGGTGTCACTCCCATCTATCGTGTTACCAAACGTAGAATTTTGAATTGGCTGCGTAATCATTGGCATATCAGCAGTTGTCATGGCAACAGCAGTGACCGCGTTGACTATCATATATACAATTGTATATCTTGTGATAATGCCATTTGGTTTGACTGGGGGCAACCATGACAGTTTGATTTCATATGGTCCAGCAATGACTGTAACATTCCTTATGGCTCCTGGGACTGAAAGCAAAAAATAAAAAATAAAAAAAAAATAAAAAAATAAATTTAAAAAAAAAAAAAACAAGAGGCCCAGGGGCCTAATGCTCTGCTGGCACTGTGGCTATATTGCACCTGCCCATTTCAAAGTTGTGAGTTATCAAGCAGATTCTGAAGATATAAAGCATATGTATATTTAGTGTATAAAAAATCAACCAATGGCAATTGGCTCCACATGTAATCATAGCTTATTTGTGCAATTCCTGAGATGCATATTGTTGCATGTGCCAAGACAACAATGAGTGAGTCTAAAACATTTTGTCCTCAGCAACCTTGGGCCAGGATATCAAGGTCAAAAATAAGTCAACGTCACTGACATTACATCAAATTCTAGCTTTGGACATTGTCTATATATCCAACATATTTGGCAAGTCTAATCCAATTACTTTTCAAGATATGAAATTTTGTATCTAAAAACACATTTTGGCTCATAATTTCTGTCAAATTATAGGTGGCACCACAAGTATCACTAGCAACTTAGACTTTGACCTCCCCCACATTCACATCAAATTCGGTGACGATCTGCCAACAAATTAAAGATGCTAGTCAGAGTGTTCACAAGATTTTCATATTTAGACCCCTACATGTCATAATATTGTGGGTGGCTCTACCAATATCGAAAAGAACCTAGGTTTTTATAGCCCCTATAAGTCCTAAAAGTTATATTGGGCTAACTTGAGAACTGTGAATGATATTGCAGTCACAAGATTTTCACATTTTGACCTGTATATTGCATAATACTATAGGTGGTGCCACCAATATTGATGTCCACAAAGATTTTTATGCACTTTACAACTTCTATACATTATATGGGCATATCTAAAAAAAATGTGGGGTGTACAGCATTCACAAGTTGACCCCTATATTCAAACTGGCCTTTTGACCTTGACCTTCTACTCAGATTGAAAAATTGTGACCATTCAAAATATGTCCCCCACATACAGCTTTCCATATAATAATAATAATAATAATAATAATTGAACCTCTTTAAACTGGATAGCCTGTTCAGCCTATGGCTGTTCTTCCACAGGGTCCAGTAGGCAAGATCTGAGCCCAATTATCCCAAACTTAATGTAGGAGGAAACCAGATATCCCGGAGAAAACCTACCGTGCTCAGCAGGTGTTTGGGAACCTTGCCACATTTGACCACGAACCCCCAGCCAAAAAACGCCGTGAAAATTGAACCCTCGAAGGAATCAGACTCAACCGTTGGAGGAGCTTCCCGGGATGAACAACTTGTGCCATCGTTGGGGATCGAACCCGGGCCACAACGGTGACAGGCCAAGGTGTACTCGCTAGTCCACTGAGCACCCCTTATATATAGTCTGTTTGTTCAAATCAGGTAATAACTTTTCAAGTTATTGAAGAAAAACAATAAACTTAGACAAGTGTCAAAATCCATATTTACTGGGTAACAGTGACCCAAAATTAGGTCATCAAGTACAGTTTTATGTATCATGTAATCAAGTGCAATTTTGATCTGGAGGCTCAATTCTCTTTGCCATTGATGTCCAAGCTACACCCTGCCATTACAAAATCACCTTTTCAACTTTATAGGCATGGGAACCTCACAAAAATGCACCAAGGTTACTGATATTATATAACATTCTAGCATTGGCCATGGTGTGCATATCATATAAATTTGGCAAGTCAAATCCAATTACTCTTCCAAATATGGAATTTTATATCTTAAAACACATTTTAGCTCACAATTTCTGTCAAATTATAGGTGCTAGTATCACTGGTAATTTAGACTTTGACCTCCCACACAATCCCACCAAATTTCATGACGATCCATTAAAAATTAAAGATGCTAGAGCGTTCACAAGATTTTCGCGAACATCAAAACTTTTGAAGTTATCGTGCTCACAAACCAAAAGTTTATGCACAGACGGATGGACAGAATGATGGATGGACATGAGTGATGTTATGAGCTGAGTGACCTTTGATCAGCAGAGCTAAAAGGACCGACAGGACTGTGACACATTTGTGCTCAGCTGACTTTGGTAGACACGCCTAGGTAGTCTTGTGACCCTTGGAATAATATCAAAGTCATCTTTGTGTAAAACTATCATCACTGTATGCAATATCAAGTCTTCACTCATACAGTTCAGGTGTAATTATTTTTTTTAACAAAAAGAGAAAGGACCCACTGTTACCAAGACCTAAGCCAGTTTGTCAGCTTAAATTTTCAAGATCACTCAAGCTCAAAATTAACAACACCAAAACACAACCCACAGGTACTTTCCTGTTATTGTTTAACAGTAACCATGGTCCTAGGATCTACCATAACTGCCAATGTTTCAGTTTGATCTTTCATGATCAGTCAAGGCCAAATTTTACAACACAAAAAGAAATCCAATAGCTTACTTCACCATAACCATAGTAACCACGGACCTAGGATCCACCATTACCAAGATAGAAGCCAACATGTCAGCTGGACCTTTCAAAGTCACTCATGATCAAAATTTACAACACTAAAAGAAATCCCACACAGTTCCAGCCATCTAAAAGTTTATGGCTTTATGCAAAATGTATACAGGCAATTGATTAGACGAGCCCTGACACTGCTCTTTACAGCTATGTGTGGACAGTGTGCATAGTGGAAGCTTATAGAGCCCATAGAGGCAGTGCACAGGCTGCATTAAGCACCATGCAGGCCTTGTGTACTGTGTACTGTGCACTGACAGTCTGAAGAGTAGTTTTTTTATGCATATAACTTTGCCTATTCCTGCATCAGTCCATGCAAAACTCATAACAAGAGGGCTGTGACAGTCCTAAGCTCAGCTGACATGTACATATATGCTTGCGATTTTTTAAGATCTGTCCAAAAAGAAAAAGAAAAAAGAAATTCAAAAAAGAAAAATCAATGCAGCATGTCCACTTGAACAAATCTGCGAGAGACCCACCCAACGTACATTGCCACCAAGTTAAAAGTCAATTTGACAGACAGTTTCAGAGAAAAAGTCAAAAATGTGAATTAGCATTAGAATGCCCATTGACTTACATAGTAATCAATAGGAAAGGTGTATTTACCAACAAGTACCTGGATTGAAAAAATTGTTAAAAATCAGCAATCGACAGCATTCACACCTAGTACAAAACTTTGTTTGGATCTTTCACAAGGAACATATCCACCAGTTTCAGCTTAATCTGAGTGACAGTTCTGGAGAAGTGGGAAATAGCAATAACACACAATAAATCATAAAAAATTGGAAAAAATCGCAGTGTCACCAGGTGAACAAATTTAGAACGAGGAGTCCCTAGGACTGTTCCTGTGTGATATCGAAGCAATCGGGTGAGTGGTTTCAGAGATGAAGATTTTTTTAAGATTTGCCCTCAAAAGAACAAAAATAAATCATAAAAAAATCCAAAAATCACTGGACCATGACCAATTGAACAACTTAGTAGAGACCCACCCAAGGTACATTGCCACCAAGTTTGAAGTGAATCCGGCCGACACTTTTTCAATAGAAGTCAAAAATGTGAATTGTGGATGGACAGACGGACAACGAATGAATTACCCTCCTAAAAGCTCAGCTGACTTATCGGTTGAGCTAAAAATAGAAAAATTATTGCATCATCTTATCCTTTGAAAACTTAGTACAGGTCCACCTGGGGAACATCAATGTGCAAAATCAAAAAATTCCTTGAGCTATTTTTGAGAAGTTGAAAATGTAAAAAGTCTAAAGACGAACAAGCAGATAAAGAAGGCCAACGCATTCCAATAGGTCTGCTGACTGACAAGTAGCAGAGCTAAAAATAAAGGGACCATGACCAATTGAACAACTTGGTAGAGACCCAGTCAGGGTAGATCCACCACATTTGAAGTAAATCTGGAAAAAGGTTTGGAGAAGAAGTCTCCTACAAACTCAGCTGCCTGACATGTTAACTGAGATAAAAATCACTGGAGCATGAGCATTTTTACAAACTTGGTAGAGACCTATCCCAGTAGATCCCCACCAAGTATGAAGTGGATCTGACTAATGGTTTTTAGATAAGTTGAAAATGTGAATTATGAATGGATGGACAGACAGACTAAATAATTACAATAACCATTCTATAAGCTCAACTGACTTCTCAGTCAGCTGAGCTACAACGATAACTGAGTGCAGTGACTTCACTGAATAAAATCTGCCCGTCTTTTATGAACTCTCATGATACTTAATTTCATAAGCACTAAAATTCACGAATTCACCACTTCATGAGAGAATTTTTTATTTCACCAATTTGGAAAGAAATATACAAAATACATATCTTGAATACATGTACACACACACAAACACACACACACACACACACACACACACACACACACACACACACATACACACACACACACAGACAGAGTGTTTTTTAAGCTCCAAAAGTGCACCACATTTGCTACGTGCAAGCCCGGGAATTTTCTCTGATCGTGGCCAGATGTGGGAAAGTGTTAGTGATGTCACAAAAACGACCCACTAACTAGAGTGAACATGTTGTAAGCCAGAGTGCCTTCAGTTTGCCAAGAGTCATAGTAGATACAGCACAACATAGTGATTCCAGAGAGTCTGAATTGAGGTTTTCATGTGCGTGGTTTGATGAGGATGAAGAATTAATAAGAAAAGCTGCAGCAACAGAGGAAAAGATCATTCAGCCTTACAGACACGAGGGGGATGCCCAGAACCCTGGCATCACTAGTACTGTAGGCAGTGCAGCCAGATGATCCCAACTTGCTGTCTGGGCAATGATAGTTCGTTGCAAGAGAGATATTTCCTATCAAAAATAACCTGACTACATTAACAAGAACAAGCATGCATGCAATAAATTGGATTTTGCGTCAGGGTGTTTCAAATTCTATGAATTCATGGAAACAGGTATGGCCTACATCTACGATATGTAAAAGTCGGTGGAAACAGTTAATTTTCCCTTCCCATCTGTATGGAGGATTAAATATTAATTGCAATTACCAATGTCTTTCAATATCAAAACTCCTACCTGGCAGTAACCTCGCAACCCTTGGAAAACAGCAATTTAAATTTCCCTATACATCAGCACATGTGCCTATGATCCTTTATTTCACATCATATATATTATGCAACACTGGTCAATTTTTTCTCTGACTGACTTTTTTTCTGGGTCCATATTAGCAAAATAGATACAACACCAGAGCCATGCCCAGGGGGCATGAATGCCTCGCCAGCATAATTCACACCACTCTGAAGTTTTTCTACAATGCTCATTTAAACATGATGTAACCAATGAAATATGAGAGTGATGGTACAAATCTGTAGTGACCATTACATCATACCATAAATCATTTACCCAAGTATGAAGCCCAGTGTAATTAGTGAAATAATGCCACTCCAAAGTTTTTTGTTGACAGACAGACAGACAGACAGACAGACAGACAGACGGACGCCCTGAAAGTGAGTGCTTAGTCTCGCCAACAGCTTACCCTGGCGAGACAAAAATGAGACCTTTTCCTCACAAATATTAGGAGCTGGCTGTGGGCTGTCACAAACATGACTGAAAGAGATCAAAGGCCAGATGCCCATTGGTCTTAGCAGCTGTGTACTGGTAGTAAGAATAATAATGATAACTAGGAAAGATGATTTGCTGCATAGCAAATCAGTGTGTGTGTCTTAAAAGCATATTGGTATGGCAATGTACAACTATTCCATAACACAGCAGCAGAAGTTGGAATGGCATCTGTATCTGTAACAGTGTTGAAGATATTCAAGATTGAAAATTTCGAATACTGCTAATTAGCATAATTTAAATTGCTACAACTTTTGTTTTAGATTCATTACATGCGCAAAGGTCTACAACAATAGTTTTGAAGATATTCAAGTTTTAAAATTTGAAATGCTGCTAATTAGCATAATTTAAATGGGTACAACTTTTGCTTTTGATTCATTAGATGCGCAATGGTCAATAACCCCCTAGTAGAAGTTAAAATGACTTCTCTATCTATTATAGTTTCGAAGATATTCAAGTTTTAAAATTTCAAATGCTGCTAGTTAGCATAACTTAAATTGCTACAACTTTTGTTTTAAATTCATTAGATGCGTAATGGTCACTGACCCCCTAGTAGAAGTTGGAATGACATCTCTATCTATTATACTTTTGAAGATATTCAAGATTTAAGATTTCAAATGCCCCTAATTTGCATAATTTTACACATCTTCATTCCTTCGTATAAAATGGTCAAACTCCTTGTATGGAGGTACAATCATGCGAAGTATGGAGTTTCCATGTATAATAGTGTTTGAGAAAAGTGTTGGACAAGAAAGAAAGAAAGAAAGAAAGAAAGAAAGAAAGAAAGAAAGAAAGAAAGAAAGAAAGAAAGAAAGAAAGAAAGAAAGAAAGAAAGAAAGAAAGAAAGAAAGAAAGAAAGAAAGAAAGAAAGAAAGAAAGAAAGAAAGAAAGAAAGAAAGAAAGAAAGAAAGAAAGAAAGACTTTCATTATTTCAGCCTCTATAACTGGAGAAAAAGAGCAGGAATACATCAAGATAAAATCACATTCAGTTGAAAAATTACAAAAACATCAGGATAAAAGCAGGAACGTTAGTAAATAACGCCCAATGTAAATTAAAAGCCCTGATAAGCATATTAGCTAAAATACATTCACAGTCCCATGGACAGATTAGGTACCGGAGCAAGTCAATAACATCATCTGGCTGTGTGTCAGTCCACCTCCGCAGGCTGAGGTCCCTATCACAGCTATAGGTCTTGGACCAGTAACCTAGGCCTAATGCAGTTACATGTTAAAATAGCCACATTCGCTGGCTTATTTCTCCTATTTGAAATGTAAAACCACAACTTCCTTTGCATTCTACTTCAATTTTATCCTGGCAGCAGCAAGTTAAAACCAAGAAAATGGGGGGGGGGGGGGGGTCATGTGATTAGATTTTTTTTTGCAGGTGAATTTATGTACCTTACCTCCATGATTGACTGTTCCGCGCCAAATATGTCTCCAAAAATACACAAAGTTGTCAAATGATTTAAAATATTTCTAGAGTAGCAGTGCCTTTCTAAAATAAAACTCACAGTTGATAAGTATTTTCCAATCCAAAATTTTGATGGGACTTAATTTGGGATGCTCTGCTCTTGTGATATTAACATCCAATAGACACAGCAACAGTATTCAGTACTCGATCAAAAGTTGTGGATCAGTTGACCCGACCTTGAGGGGTTACTGGTCGAAGACCTAAAGAAAGCCCTTACAGGAGAAATACCAAGTTTGTGGACCATGTGTACAGTAAGAAGAGGCCTGAAAGTGGTAGCTATACAAACAAGTGTTATCTGGTCATGATCAATGGGATTAATCACCTTGCGTCATACAGTAGTAATTGGATATAAACATCACAGTGGCCAGATAACTCAATCCAGGAATATATACTGTTCCATCCTAAACATAGGTATGGAACAAGATCTGTCCTTGTTTGTCCATTTTTCCACCTATTTTTTTCCCATCAATTGAGTCAAAATGGTTAAACACACTGATGTTTTGTTACAATGTAACACTTTGTAACAACATGGGTCCATGTTATCTGTAATTTTGGGGCTTTGAGGAATGTAAACAAGCTAATTGTTGTAGAACTTCTTTTGCTATAACTTGAATATATAGCAGCAACACACTGACCCATCCTGGACAGGAACAGGGACAAAAATGAATATTTCCGCATGCATCTTTAATCCTGCTGATGAAGTGATACTTGACAGCCATAGCTTGCTAGCATGGAGTCTTCCCTGTCAGCCAGCAGTGATGTGTTTGTGACATCACTAACCAGCAGTGATGTGTTTGTGACATCACTAACCAGCAGTGATGTGTTTGTGACATCACTAACCCTTCCGGCATTGAGGGTGTCAGAAATGAATGGAAAGCAATGTTTGAAGGCACAGTGATTTTTGTTTTTAATAAAAATGCGAATAAAAGTATCATTTTCACATCTAAAATTTTTTAAAGTGCACCGTATGGTTAGAACAGCCCATGAGTACCCCGTGTATCCAATTTGAAACACGTTCAATGGAGATAACCTTAAAAGCTACCTATATTGCAGTGGTACCTTTGTATGCAACCACTGTTGTGAGCGGCCGCTTTGCTTTTTGTGATCACCAGGCTCAGACATAGGAGTCAATTTCTTTGTACAATTTACCTGTGGTGACAGGTCACCTGCTGTATGTGGCCACTTTTTGTTGGCAGAAGGGATGGCCACATACAGCAGGTACCACTGTATATTAACTGCATTGCATGTTGGGTAAACCTGGTGCCAATAAGCCATGTTCCACAGCTTTCAAGATTGTCATTTGTGTTTTGGAAGAACTTCTAACTTTAATACTGGAGCTGTTTAACTGTTTTTGTTTTGCTTTTTTTTTTTAGAAACTTTGAACTCACCATCTTGCTTGGTAGTGACGGTATAAACTGAGCTGTAGGGTCCCTGGCCTTCACTGGCTGGGAAAGTATATGCTAGCACCTGAACTTCGTATGTCGTGTACGGCTCCAGCCCACTACAACACACAATCACCAAACATCATCATTATTTTGGCCAACACTTATACAAGAGCCTTTGGCTAAATCTAGGAAATTTATTATAATTTCTACACTTGTTAGTAATACTATCCACTTTATTTGGTAAGATCTCTCTGAGATTGCATCCACTCTTACACTTTATCCTATCACAAAACATTTCTGGGATATATTCCTCTGGACTGGGGGCCCACAGTACTCTCTAGCAGATTAACTCTTATGCCCACAGTGCTCTCTAGCAGATTAACCCTTATGCCCAGTACATGAGCTCCGGTATTGACCAATCATATCAGTTTCTCCTGACAGACTAACCTCGGAATGGTCTGATGTGGGGTCAGCTGGGTGGACTTCGTATAGTACAGAGGTATATTAAATTTTCAAGATTTATGTGTCATAATATAGTGCCGATTGAAAATCTTTTAAGGCCTCCGTATGATGACCACACTTGGCTCACACACCAGCCAAGGCAGAACTCGGCAGTGAACTTAGCAATCAACAGGAATGTATACAGTTTAACCTTTCAAGGTCACTCAGGTTTAAAATAAACCATACAAATTGAAAGCCCATAGGGTGTTTTCCTATTGACATTTGATAGTAACCTCGGGCCTACGATGCACTATCAAGAAGGTATAAACCAATATGTGAAAATTGCTGAGTCAGCAGAAAAATGCAACAAGGATTTGACCTTGAACTTTGACCTCAAGGTTATACATTATCACATCGAAAAAATTTTGAAGACCCATAGATTATCTCTACCAAATTAGGCAACATTAGGTCAAGAGGGGACGGAGTTATAAAGAAAATAAGATATGTGGCCGCTACGAACGCCAGAACTAAACAATATGCATGCCCTCATATGGCAGATGCATCATTATGAACTATATACACTGTATATTATTGCATGAATTCTGATCCTTTCCATTTTATATTAGACCTTTCCATTCAATGCACACACATGTGGATACAAGGCAGGCCTTTATATAATTTCAAATGACAAATATTGCTACATGTGTGATATATTGTCATGAAAAGGGTTATTAAAAGCAAAAACACAGGGTTTCATGAAATCTTAGGCTGTGCTCACACCAAGAAGTTTGGATCAAACTAATCCTGATTACATTAAAGCACCTGGGCATATTGCTGCATTCATCCTGCCAGCAGCTAATCCACAACAATACAACCACAGTGTCACATACTGGGGGGCATGATCATTGATCAAGCCATTTTCACTGAGAGTAAACAAACATCACTGACTGATCATGCAAATTATTGCCACCTAGTATGCAATCTTTGAAAATTCTAAGTTTACACTGACAATTTTTTATTTGATCCAAAGTCTAATCCTATACCTCTACTCATGTCAATTTAGTCAGAAAGTGTCATTTGTCAAATTCAAAGAAAAGCATTAATCCAATCTTTAGTTGTGAGCACAACCTAAGTCTCCAGCTTCAGCCGTCCATTACCTGACATTAAGCTGTCTGGCAGCAGGGTCGTCCACTGCAATGACAGTGGTTTGGTTCAAGTGGACCGGTTTGTACCTCACATAAAAACCTGACAAGTCTGCATTCTTTTTGTCATCTGCCACATCCTGCAATCACACCACAGTTAAAACAGGTCAATCACAATTGTTCAGCATGCTTCGAGTTTCTTTTCTTAAAATTTTGTAGGAACCACAGTCATGCAATGTTTGTCATAAAATTGTTGTCACATTTTTTGATGAAAATAAGTAAGGGTTACGGAGCGGGGCAAGACATGTTACTGAGATATGAGATTTATTAGCAGGGCTGTGTGGACTTGAGCCAAGTGGAAGCAAGGCCACATGTAGACAGCCCCTCTTTAGCACCATAACATGTCAAGTCAGGCCCCATAACTTATTTAATTTCTTTTGCAACCAAAATCCTTACAAAGCATAAACTGACCGGTCTATAGGAAGTGTCTGTGTATATAAAAGAGCAGCCAAGAACATGGAACGTAACTGGTCAAAGCATTTGGACCCACCAGTCCCAGGCAGGAAAACCACCGATAAGTGTGCCGTCAACAGTGAGTGACGCCCGACATGCTCACATCTGCTGCTGCTGTAGCAGGAGCCAGAGCCACAGTTGTGGCAAAGTGTGTGCGACTGTGAGCAGAAACCATATGAGGAAGATGGCACGACCACACCACCATCCTATTATAATGGGCTTAGTGAGATGGGAACAGTGATAAGAGACCTCATGAGGACAGGCTCTGGGGAGAGTTTTTTTTTTCATATTTATACACATTTGTTATGAGAGACTGACACTGGACACATTAATAGCGGCTGTGAAGTGGTGTATACAAGAAATCTGATACACAACATTGGAGCATTCATTCAGCCATTCACCATGTGTGTTATGCAGCATTGAAACTATTCAAAGATTAAATTTTTCATTCATATGTTTCTAGGTAAAAGGTCATTCATTAGATGAATGGGTAAAAGGGCATTTGTTGAGATGAATGGGTAAAAGGGCATTTGTTAGATGAATGGCAGTTAGTTGCAACAAGGATTACACAAAATTGTTTTTCATTGTTGTGACTGAACCTGTCAATCACTTAACAGTGTCTCGTGCTCATATTGAGATCTAATAGACCTCCAACTTCAAAGGCTTTCCCACAAGGGAAATTAAGATAGAGATACAGTTCACCAAGTGCATTAGAAAATTTTTGCCATGGTGCACTGCTTTATGGCAAGTGCTTTATGGCAAATGCCTGTCAACACCAGAATACCAAATCCTCATAAATGAAATTCATTTATGCATACTGTACCATAGCATACTTGTTTTTGCACATACAAATGTTCATGGTTATCATATTTCTGATTTTTACCTAAAGTTTAAATTTCTCCATTTTGTATTTAAACTTTGTTCAAAATGCAGTTTCATTTTGCTTTTACACATATTTTCAGTTTTGCATCATCAATAGGGCCAATGATTTTCCATTTTTTTCCGAAACCGAAGCAGAACTGTGTATTTTTTTCAAACCTTAACATGGAATTTGACATTTTTTTTTATATGAATTATATATAAATATGTAGCAGTGAAACGGAATTTGAAAAATTTTTGCTGATGAAGTGGAATTCCTCTTTTTTTTTTAAATGGAAAATCATTGGCCCTACATCAGCAAAAATAATATTTCAGAGAGGAGGCAAAAAATGTGAATTTGTGAATTCCATTGCAATCTCCATTGACTTACATGGTAATCAATTAGAATGCAATTGAAAAATTTGCTAAACCTCAGGGATCCAGACTCCAGAGTATCATTTCCTGGAGAACAATTTTGTTTGATTCCACAAGCTACATTTCCACCAGGTTTCAGAACACTCTGAGAAACGATTTTCAAAAAAATGTCAAAATAGCCTCCACACACTAAAATTCATAAAAAAGAAAGAACACTAGACATACCTTCAACACAAAGCATTGACTGAGGGGTCTGCCAGGAAAAAATACTCCCACTTGCTCAAATTAGGTCATGGTGACACCAAAATCTGATCAGTTCATTTTGGCATGCTAGATAAGCATACTGCCAAATTTGAACAAAATACATTGGAACATTCTGGACATATTGCAGTAACAAGCCCTAACAAGCATGTAATTAGACTGCCATTTGCTCAAATTAAGTCATGGTGACACCAAAATCTAGTCACTTCATCTTGCCAGGTAAGATAGGCATATTGCCAAATATGAGCAAAGTATATGGAAGCATTTTGTAGATATTGTGGTAACGAGAATGTGCACATCCTGATGGACATCTGGATGGATGGACAACCCTAAAACATAAAGGTTCCCTCCATGGGGAGGGCCCTTAAATATTGCAGCACCACCTGTTGGAAGAAATTAAGATCTGGGAGTTCCCAGAAGTGTCTTTATGCAATTTTGAAGTAATTAGCTGAGTGGTTTTGGAGAAGATATTTTAAGATTTTGCAAAAAATAAAAATAAAAGGCAATCCGAGATTGCTAGATCTACATGTGTACCCCCCTCCCATGCTAAAGCTGTTAGTACTGACAGGAGTCATTCTTGTGCTTGGGAATTGGGTCAATTTCTCTGTTTCTTCACATACTAACAAACCGAAACTCGCCAGTTTTTGCCAAAATTAATTTTTACAAGTATATCCAAATGATCATCCATTGAAATCCACATATATCCATGATAGTAACATGCCTGTAATTGTCGTAAACGTCACATAAAATCCAATTCGGGCAAAAAGTCCAACATTCCAGCACCAGTGAAGTTTGTTGGTATGCAAAAAAAAAAAAAAAGGAAAAAGGAGAAATCTGGTCAAACGTGAAGTGGGATAGTGGTCCAGCCTCATTTCAAACCTTTCTGTGTAAGCAGCTGTGTCTGACGACAAAGTGGTTTTAAGTGTTCTCCGCCCCCCCCCCCCCCCCAATCTTATTGGCACGAATGATTGACTGCAGTCGCAGAATTGAACAATTCATTAACAAGAGGGCTGTGTGAACAGCCCATGCTCAGCTGACCTAGACATTCATCACACTTGTGGCTCTGTGAACTTGGAAAAGGATCAAGGTCATCAATGTATTGAGTAGGTCTGACCTTTATGGAAGAACACTATCGTGTGCAACATCAAGGTCCCAGTTGAAATAGTTCTCAAATTAAAGTGAAAAGTAAACTTAGACCAATAGTCTATATCTGGGTTAGTTCTAAATTCGCCAACATGTGGTGCTGCCCATCCTGTTCATGGTTGACTGCCCACATCTTGGGGCCACTTTCCATGACCCTCACTTTTTCTCTATAGATTAACATGTGGAATTAGCAGATATAAACTAAACCTCTCTATATGTTGCCAAATAAGCATTACACTTTCATTTTATCACCCCTGGGTGTATTTGCAAAATCATAATATATACTTCAGGTAGATTAGAAGATGATAATTCCAGAAATCATCTTCATATACAGGGTGAAACTTTAAGGTTCACTATAATGTAATGGGCTTTGCTGACCCATCTGACCTAGGTCTAATAGCATGGGTCGCTAGATGTTACAAACATGCATTATGGGAACAAAAGGCTGTGTTTCAAGAAATTAAACCAACCCAGATCACCCCCATTTTCAGCTTAATCTGAGTGATGGTTCTGGAGCAGAAGTCAAAAATAGCAAACCACCCCCCCCCCCAAAAAAAACATAAAAAAATGGAAAAAAATTGCAGCACCACCTTGTGAACAATTAAGAACCAGGAGTTCCTAGGGTTATTCCTATGAGATATGAAAGTAATTGGATGAGTGGTTTCGGAGAAGTTTTTTTTAAGATTTACCCCCAAAACGAAAAAAAGAATTCATAAAAAAATCCAAAAATCACTGGAGCATAACCATTTGAACAAACTTGGTACAGTCCCAACCAAGGTACATCCCCACCAAGTTTGAAGTAAATCTGGCTGAATGTTTCGAAAAAGAAGTCGAAAATTGGTACAGTCCCAACCAAGGTACATCCCCACCAAGTTTGAAGTAAATCTGGCTGAAGGTTTCAGAAAAGAAGTTGAAAATGTGAATTGTGGACCACGGACATCTCTAGTATGTTACACTTATGTATTAACAATGATCATGAAGTGATGTTTTTAGGTAATTGACTATAGTCACCTCTACACCCAAGTGATGAAATATGAGAGACCAACAATGAATGATGGTTTCTGACTGTAGACAGACCACAGAAAATCTCTAGGTGGGTTTACGTTAACTTCACAGTATAACAAATATCATCCCACCACCACATCTATGTTAGCCCGACCTATTAATATAATCTATTAGTGTCTTGGAATGAGTGTTGTATTTTGTCAGGATTGTTCCATATTAATGGTAACACTTCAACAGAGTTTTATATCACTTTTTGGTGTCATAGGTTTTATGGCATAGTTTTTTCATCAATATTCTTATTTTCCTTACAAATTCACTTATTTGTGATGTGTTGCTGCTAATGCACAGATCGTGTCTCAATTTCAATATACTTTGCCAGAAAGATCAGGCTGACTGAGCAAGTTTTCTGTTCCATTTATGTGTAGGGTACAAAATCACAAATACTATCCCAGTATCTCTTGATGTTGTAATAAGTGGGAAGTATTCAATAAATTAGACACCTTTTTCACAAACAATTAAGGTAATCATTTATATACACAAATATTTTTCCACCTTTTCTGATGTTGTATTTACATTATGCCACATGTAGCATATTTTTTATGACAGAGGAGATCAAAATCTCATTTTTACAGCTACGATATTAATGTGAATAAAATAACTGAACTAGAACATCAATGCAAAACTTTGACTTGCCTGCCAAGTGATCTTCATCTGCCTGGAGGACATGGCTATCACTGTCACATTGCTGGGGCTGGCAGATGGCGCTATCACATTAACAGAGACATAAACAACTTAAAGCACGTATGTGTAGTATTACAGTTCACAGGCATGTCACTACATTTTTTTCCAGTGAATCCATTCTACTATACACAGAAAACATTACTACAGACACAACTTGTCAATAAGAAGAGCTTTGCATTAGGTGAGATGTGGTACATGTGTTGCACTCTTTCACTGCCAGATTGTGGGCTCAGTCAACAGCTTTCCTTGGCTCCTTTTGGGCGCAATGCACTACAAATCGCGTCCAAAGTGAGACGAGGAAAGCTGCTGATGTGACCTATTATCTTTATGGCACTACAGGCGTGCTGGTACTTCAACAGAAGGTCTTTCCATGGCAAATATGAATCTAGCACCCTTATTATAATTCAGAGCAGCTGGTTTTAAATAGCTCACCTTTAGTCGCAGTTGGCACTACAAGAGTTAAAGCACAAAGCTGAGGGTTGGTCTACTATTGCCCCGCCCCCTGGGGCAGAATGGGGTAAAGTTAGTGGCATCAAATACACCTACTTTCATTTGAAAATTGATAAATGCAGTCAAACCATATGGTTTGACTGCATGTTCCCACATGGTCATATTTTATACCCTTCCCAAAACTGACGCTTGGATACCCAACTAGGAAAAGTGATTCACTGTTTCCGAACCTCTGACTAAATCGATATATAAACTGATCTGATGTGTCCCTCTGTCACACTCTTTATCCAAGATCTTTTCATAGGTAGCAACCTAAAGCTAGTACTTGGGTTTTTTTTGGCATTCTTTATACTTTACCCACATATATAATTCATTGAAAACAGTGCATGGTCTCTGCATGCTGCAGTCTTTATGTGCTTTATAGGTCAAAAAAAGAAAAGAAAAAGCTTTCACATTGGCTTTCTGTCCTCAGCTCTTTCTCCCTTAAGGGCATGCCATCTTTCACTTGATCTAGCCCTCAGAGAGGACTATAATTATTCATTATTGTGGTTCTGTGACCTTTGGAATTAGGTCAAGGTCATCTATCTTCCAAGTTGACCTACATCTTCATGTGAAATATGATTCTACCAAGTTTGATTAAATTAGGTGAAATCCTTCTTGAGTTATCGCATCCACATCAAAGTGTTGAAGAGATGTGGAAAGCAAGAGGGCTGTGTGAACAGCCCATGCTTAGCTGACCTAGACATTCATCACACTTGCAGCTCTGTGGCAAAACGTCAAATTCCCAAGGGATTCCACCACCATACTCTCCAATCTTCTGGCAAATATGTACACCAATCATGACTACAGTTCAAAACACATCCATTTATGACAATTTTATCAAATAATCAGCTCAATACACAATTATACTTCTGTTGCTATTGTCTGTCCAGGTCCTTTGTGAATGTGAGCTGCCTTGCTGCTTCCAGTTTGGGCTACCTAAGCGCCACTATATACTGGTGCCCAGTCCAATTGCATATGTTGTAATTTGATATAATAGGGTACCAGAATTTAGTGTCTTACAACAAGTGGGAAGAGAAATCAGAGTTGACGGAGAATTGAGAACAAAGGGATGGGAACAAATTTGAAAGTCCTTGAATTTACAATATATTATCATTTATAAATATAATATTGGCTCCAAAACATGTTCTCAGTAGCTACCCACTGAAGACCCTTTAATTTATTTGGGCTAATATAGCCTATGTCAAAATTCTGCACAAGAATGTGTGCAATATGGACAATAGTACTTCCATATGTATATTGGTTAGACAGTGACAGGTTAGCTTATGGAGAGTAACGAGTTTGGACAGCGGAATAGGGTAATGACTACTAGCAAATGGTTCTGGACAAAAAGACACAAACACAATATCGTTATCTATTGGAGATGTTGAATGAAGATACCTCCACCCATAGGACATATAATTTTATCTAACTCTTCACCCCAAGGACATGGATGTTTACTTAAAGTTCCAGGCAGCGGACAAAAAACAATTGCTGTCCACCTCCCACGTACAATATTTTTTGGAACAGCCCTTAGGTATTCCACTGAAAATGGTGTCTAGATTTCGTGGAAGATAAGCCTACATTAGTAGGTTCAGCTAAAAATGCGCTGGAGTTTTAGCTCATATTAGGCCTAGATCCAGCCAACATTCAGTGTCCACTGGAATCTTAGTGGAGTTTACACAGAGTTTCAACCTAAGCTGGATTTTGGTAAGGGTAGTCCAATCAGGCATTAGTATACTGTTTGATGTCTACAACATAATGTTTGCATTTTCTGTACAGATGATAAGTTGGGTGACATCTTAGACTTACCTGTTGGCCATGTGCGGATTGTGTGGATTTCACTGCGTGGACTTTTCCCCACATCATTATAAGCTTGCATCCTGATATCATAATATCGCCATGGCAGCAGACCACTGATATTAAATGATAACTGATTAGGGCCTAATGAATGCTGCATAAATGGACTCGATGAATTGGAATGCCTGTACATCACAATGTATGCTCTCACTGGCCCATTCTGCAGCTCAGCTGGTATATGCTGAAACAGCACAAAGTAAGGCTAAAATAAAATTTAAAGAAGAGGACTGTGACAGTCCTGTGCTCAGCTGAAATGTACATATACCCTTGCGATTTTATAAGATTTTCCCCCAAAAAAGAACAAAGAAATTTATAAAAAATCCAAAAACCAATGGAGCATGTCCATTTGAACAAATCTGTTAGAGACCCACCAAACCTGTGCACGGTTGGCTGAGTGGTAAGACACTCACCTTTTTCCACATGCGACCCGGGTTTGATTTTCGTCCTGGGCAGCATGTGGAAAAAGTTCCTACCACTTTGACCGTGCACAGTGGTTCTCTGACTTCTTCGGTTTCCTCCACCACAGACAAGGTAGGAAGTATACAGCAACATCAGTGCCATGGAGAGTGACTCGATAAGTCAATGCTTGACTTCTTTCACAATCCATGTAAAACAAATGTGTCTATACTTTTAACCTACATTGCCACCAAGTTTAAAGTCAATCTGAATGACCGTTTCAGTGAAGTCAAAACTGTGAATAGCATTAGACTGCCCATTGACTTACATAGTAATCAATGGGAAAGGTGCATTTACTGGTAAATACCTGAACTGAGGTACTGAAATCTTGAAAAATCAAGAATCCATAGCATTGGCTCCTAGTGAACAACTTTGTTTGACCTTTCCACAAAGAACATATCCACCAAGTTTCTGAGTGACGGTTCTAGAGAAATAAAAAAAAGCAGTAACACACAAAAATCATTAAAAAAATTGACAAAAATCGCAATGTCACCTGGTGAACAAATTAAGAACTAGGAGTCCCTAGGAGAGTTGCAGTGTCAAAGCAAACAGGTATACAGTTTCAGAGAAGATTTTTTAAGATTTTCCCCAAAAAGTAAGTTTTTCCCCAAAAAGAACCAAAAAAAAAAATAAAATAAAATAAAAATCAATGGATCATGACCAATTTGAACACACTTGGTAGAGACCCACCCGAGGTACGTTTCCTTTAAGTTTGAAGTGAATCTTACCAAGGGTTTGGGAGAAGAAGTCGAAAATGTAATTGTGAACGGACGCACACACATACACAGGAACAGACACACGGACAATGGAGAACAGGCCATCCTAAAAGCTCAGCTGACTGACAAAGTCAGCTGAGTTAAAAAAAGGGAGGCCCACAGGCCTAGAGCTCTGCTGACCTGTTCAGGAAACAATACAACAAAAAGCATATCTTCTTTGGTGGTACTGTAGAGAGATGAATTCAAATGTAATCTGTAGTTCCAACTCAAATTGCCATGTAGGGGCAGGCCATGAGTAGTTTCCAGTGAGGTACATTACATAAAGACATGTTGCACCATTTCAAATTTTTTCATAATTTTAATGGCATCTACACCAATCTGCTGTCCTGCAAATCTTATTTTCTAGTTGAGATATGTACTTCCTCAACGATCGCACATTTCACGAAAATCAACCAAAATTAAAGATGCTATACCATGTATACAGACTGTTCACACTATTTTCTCATTTCTACCTGAACATTATACAACAGTAGAACGTGGTGCCACCAATAACGAACGTGATTGACCCTCCCACAAGGAACATATCCACCAAGTTTCAGCTTAATCTGACTAACATTTTCACACCCTTGGTCAAGTTCTAAATGTTATACATGTATGGGGCTAACCTCAAAACTGTGGACATCATTGGCAAATTACCTCTTTTACCATCTAATGCCAGTGACCTGGGATCAAACGGTCAAGGTCATCCATATTGTATAATACATGTATACATGTACATGTATTTGTGCTGGCCATGATCAATGTAATGGTACAATTTGGGCCTACTTAGCTTAATTATTTTTTCAGACTTGGACTTTTATCTCTGTGAACACATTTTGGCACATAAATTCTGTCAAAACATAAGATGGCACCAGTAGTATCACTGTCAATCAACATTGTGACCTCCTCCACAATATGACCAAATTCTACAATGATCCAGTAAGAATTACAGATGGTAGTGCATTTGTGTAGCAAGATTCTGACATTTTGATCTTTATACTCTAACTGGCAATAGGAGAGGTTGCAATTATCAATTGCATGTGTATTTGGCTGAATATACAACCCAATACACAACATTGTTGTGGCCTAGAATTGTGTATTCCCATTAGATTCTATGTCAAAGTATTCAAATCATTGAATACGTTTGCAGCAAAAGTTACCAAATTTACAGGAGTATTTAACTATATACAACTATTTACCACAAAAAATTTGGTGCTTCTAGGTAGAGTGGTTTTAAAGTTACATAGGTGCAGATTAAAATAAAAACTAATGGAAATACACATACCAAGCCTGCCTGCCTACAGAGCCCTCCATTGAGAACACACATGAACCAGCTGATCTTGACCTTACATATTTGACCTTGACCTTCTCCAATTTAACAAGAGGCCCATTGGACTCATGCTCTGATGACATATACTCTGATGACCATCATCAAAATATCATTTCCTGAAAGCATCACTCCATGACTGTGATAAATTAATCAAGGTCATCCATATTATGCCATATCAAACTTCCACGTACGTGTAATACACATTTGTGGTACATTTGGCAACATTACCCTTATTCTTTGTCAAGATATTGCATTAAATTTCCTTTTCTTAAGTGTTTGATTAATGACCTTAAAAAAATAGGTCGAGGTCACAGAACTATTGTGTCAAGGTGACCCAAAAGGTAGGTCACCAAGAGTTTTATATAATGTACTCAACTACAATTTTGATATGAAGGCTCAATTCTTTTTGCCATTAATAGACATACAGTCGATACTTTCTGCGTTTCCTATCATGCCTAAGTGTATCGGCACAAACGATGGACCATGCCCGGGAAAAAGAAGTGGAAAAACTGCTGAACGATATGATAACATGTTGTTATGCAAAAGTTGTAAGTCTGCTAGATATGGGAATAACGTTGTTGATGATGATCAGACATTGGTAAAACCTATACAGTCAGGCGATCAGGAGGTAAGTTTAGCCATACGATTAAAAGTTCCTTTTATGTTCAGGTAGGCCTAGTAAAACCTGTGATGTGTTTTAGGCCTATGTGTACCAGGTATCAGCATTGCAATGTCAGTCTCAAATGTTTAGAATACATGCTCTGTACAAGGTTTTTTTTTGTTTTTTTTTTGTTTTGTTTTGTTTTTGTTTTGTTTTTATCTTTGTTTTTGTTTGGTCTTTTTTGTTTTTTGTTTTTTTTTTCTGTCTGGGTAGCTTGTATTTTTAGACACCAGTGATGTACTGGGTGTTAGATATAGAGAATTTACCAAAGTTTAACATCAGCAAAACCATTTTTTCCCTGTTCTCATGTTATTGTATGTACAGGGGTATTGATCATCAGAATTTGGGGCTGTGTTTGACAAAAAAGGGGTGGAGAGAGAATGAATGTACGAAATTTTCTATCTTCTCTCAATATATTAAAACTGCGAGTTTGCTGTCGCTTTGGGTATCGGCCAATCCCGTTTTTCCTCCGTCAGCACAGCCGCGAGACCAGCCAACATGGTGGGTCATTTGCACTGAGAATCATTATTCCTGCAAAATGGTGGTATTGTGTCTCACAAGCCTTTCCATCTGAAACTGGTTATTTGGCCTCATCGAACAATTTAATGGAGAGGGGTGATCAAAACAATGTGAGCCCAAAAAGTTTTCTGCTCTCTTTATACTGCATTTCAGTGCATGTGACATTGTACATGTGAAAATAAATGTATTCTACATATAAATAAAGCTCTGTGTTGGGTGTAAGATCCTCAATGCATAATGTCAAAATATTAATGAAATAAAACGTAAGCCTAACATGTTCATGGTGCAATAAACTGTTATCACTACAACTTTCATTTCAGCATTTGGAAGCAATACAAGGTCTTACAAGTTACATACTGTATTAAAAGTTAATAATGCTGAGCTTAGCCTTAAGCCTAGGCCACCCAATACGGTTGCACCGAATGGTCTGATAAAGATTCCGAAGACACAAGAAAGATTTTAATTTGTTTATAGATTCCAAGTGTCATACATATGATGATCCAAAATAAAACAAAAACAAAAACAAAAACAAAACAAAAAACAAAGAAAAAAAACCAAATGAAAAAAACAAAAAAAAACAAAAAAAAAACAAAAAAACAAAAAACAAACAAACAACAAAACAAAACAAAACAAATAACAAAACAAAACAAAACAAAAAAAAAAAAAAAAAAAAAAAAAAAAAAAAAAAAAAAAAAACAAAAAAACCAAAACAAAAACACCCGGCCACATCAAAGTTTCAAACTTCAAAGTTCAGCCCCAAGTCCCCATTCCTTCGACTGTTGCGCCTCACGTTAAAGGCTACCGACATAAAAATAATATGTTTCTTAACGATAAGCAATATATATTAGTCCATTCTATTGAAATCCATTTAATTCGGTTGTGGAAAGTGTCAGTAAAACGGTAGGCCCTAATTGCAGAAAATCATTAGCTTCAATATCGGGCACCGAAAGATTTACGAACGTTGACCACCATTTTGACCGTGGGCGAGGTCACATGATCTCTGCATGGATCACGCGACCCCCATGCCTGGACTTTTGCACACGTGGGGAACAGCGGTTGCGATTTTCTTTCATTTTTGTGAAAACAAAAATAATTGAAATTGATGGAGACCTACTACAACTCTCTAAACTTTGTTGAATGACAGTATTGGTTTGTTTACTGACCATGAATAAATGGGCAGGAACAGAGCAAATACTAATTGCAATTGAAAATTAAAAATGACATGGTTGTTCAAAGTGATTGTGGATGCCGGAGATTCAAGCAGTGAAGCAGGTTCGAGAACCGGCCGTTTCATGTTGAGACTGACAAAGCCTGTCATGTTTGGACGGAGACAAACTTCAAAAGTGTTGTTGTTGTTACGCCGGTCAATATTTTTCCCTGAATACGAAAAATAAAAAATAAAAAACATCGATGTTAATTATCTTTGATAGTGTTTTTATGAGAACAGTGGCAGCTGCGGCTGGTGCTGTGCCTTGTGGGCCGTTCCTTCCGAAACTGGTCATTTGTCTGAGTCAAACAATTCAGTAGAGAGGGGCGATCAAAACGATGTGGCCCCTAAAGTCTTCTGCCCTCTTTATATTGCATTTAAGTGCATATACATGTGTGTAATAAATTTATTCAACCTGCAACTAAAGCTTAATTTCTGTGTTAGGTTTAAGTAACTGAACGCATAGCTTGTTGAAGTGGGACATTTTGCCACGATCAAACATTTGAGAAATGCTTTAGTTTGTAACAACTATGCAATGAAAAGTCATTGACGTGTTTGGATGTGTTTGAAATGCATTTGTGAAAGTGTTTGAAATGCATTTGGTGAAGCGTTTGAAATGTTTTTTTTATCAGAGCGTTTGAAACGCCTTTGTAAGAAAGAGTTTGCAATGCAGTTGCAACGCATTTGCTTTGCGTTTGAGTTTTCTCGTTTGCTTTTGAGGATCGTTTGGGAAGCATTGGTGCGTTTGGCGTTTGATAACTTGAACGCAGGTGGAACCGTATCTTTTCTGTAAATTTTGTAATGTGAAAATAGGGCATTGTAAAAATTATGACTTTAATGTGTTTACCATCCAGTTGGGACATTCTCCACAAAATACAACAGGTGGCACCACCAGTACTTCACACACAATAGGGATTTGTCTCTGTTATATATAATCTTTCAGTCATATCATTAGTCTAAGAGCAATTTAATGTACGAGGCCCACCATGCACTAGCCACTCACCTCTAGCAAATTTATAGTCCTGGTGACCTTGAACAAGTAGGTCATCCATGTGACACATTCTAGTTTTTCCCATTATACATATATCCTACAAATTTGGTAAGACTAGCTGTATTCTTTGCTGACATAATGAATTTATACAAGTTCAAACACCTTTTGACTAATAATTTCTGTACAACTATAGGTGGCACCACTAGTATCAACCTTGATCGAGATTTTGACCTCCTTGTAATTCCACCACATTTCATGATCATTAAATACGCAAGAGCGTTCACAAGATTTTCATATTTCAACCCATATATTACATGTACATAATACTGTAGGTGGCACCATCAATATTGCACTTGACCTATACAATTTCATACACCTTATGAGTCCTATGCGTTATACTAGCCGTTAACTTGAAAAATGTGGATGGTATCACACTAATGAGCAAGAGTTTATGGACGGACAGACATGAGCGATCGCATAAGCTCTGCGACCTTAGGTCAGCACAGCTAAAAAAAAAAACACTTTATCCCTGGGCCCTATCTTTTGCATTCTGTCACACATTTCTCATTTATTTACAGCTTCTGTCCCTTACTCTAGGTTTTCACAAAGCACATGCTTACCTGCCACGTGACCTGAATGGTAGTGGAGGAGACAGCCAGCACTGTCACATGTGATGGACCACTGCTTGGTGCTGAAATGATCAAAAACAGTAACTGTTATAATACATTCATATATACTACATGGTGGTGAATAGAAGTATAAACAGTACAGAGAAAAAGAAACCTAACATAAACTAGCCTGTCCACAACTTCATGCAGTTGTGTTAATACTTGTGAGCCCCCCCCCCCCCTTCCAGGAAATTCTCTAGTACTCCAGTGCACCACCGCATGTGAGTGCCAGTGGGAGGCTACATGCGAGTGAGTGTGACTACAGTGTGAGAGTGCCAATCCCAGCGGGGTACAAGTGCATGTGCCAATACATGTGCATGTACATGTATGTACTATTACTAGATCACTAAGCATACGCGAGTGAGCCTGCATCGCTCGTGGTGTGTCCTAACATAAACAGGCCTATAGTGTTTTTATCCTACATTACAGAGCTAGGATCAATGTGTTTTAAGCATGGTCTATGCATACATGCAAACTGCAATGTGACTTCAACTGATTTTTATAAAAAAAATGGCCTTCATCTGCATAAATAAAGGAAACAGTAACGAGAATCAGACCGATACTGAGCGATTTGCATGCATCTGTCAGATATCTCGATAAAATTGACCTGGTTACTGTCATTTCTATTCTGTCAGTCTCTTATGTCATGCACTTTTCATACAAGTCTGCTCACGTTGAAATTGACAGAGGTTATATGTGGCTGCATTGCCCAACGCACAGTATACACATTAATTCATTTATCTATGCAGTGTCTATGCACTCTTAATGCAGTGTCAACGTGGTAGCTGTGTAGTGTCTATACAGTGTATAAACAGTGTCCACACAAGGGCTTTGTGGGCAGCTCTATGTGTTGGCTACTGCATACCACGTACACATATGCATATATTGGATTCCAGATGTTGCCTTGACACCAGACGAAGTGACTCTCTGTGTTGGGCCCAAATATTCACCTGGTCTGTCTTGAAAAGGTTTCTGAAGTGGATCATACAGTGTATAATGCTGATAGTTTGGTTGCTATGGCTGAAAACATTTAAATCCACAAATTGCAGTTGTAAGCTTTAATACATAGTTATTGTTTTGTATCGTGCTGTCAGTGATGACTCGTTCAAGACTGAAGTCAGATTATATCACCAATTTAAAAGTGTTTCATATATTTACCATGTGCTGCCAGCCGCACAGCCTGTTAAAACATCTAGTATCCAACATTAAGTACATGTACAGCATTGGTCATTTAATGTAGG
The DNA here is from genome assembly GCA_964020975.1 of Hermodice carunculata. NCBI lineage: Eukaryota > Metazoa > Annelida > Polychaeta > Eunicida > Amphinomidae > Hermodice > Hermodice carunculata. Next base: position 113,192,306 of record OZ026614.1, on the reverse strand, counting down.
CCTGGACTTGAACTGCATATTTTTAAACGAAGATGGGAGAAAGGGCACCAGAAGCATAAGGTAGCCTACTAATCCAAAATTTGTGAATGTGTATGTTTGATCTCATCATTAACCAAGCAAGGCAAACAAAACTAGTTTCATATTCAGTTTTGAGAGAATTGAAGGTGGTTATTTTCAGATTACTGTAATTTTGAAACTATACCTGTATTCACCACACCTGAGCTAGGATTCCTCAGTTTTCATGCTGCATCTTGATGCAACAAACGTGCATATGAATGAGATAAAACTTCAAAGCCTAAGATCGAGTCTGTAAATATGGACCAAAATTAAATATCACAATATTTCCAACTTCTGCAAGTCGCAAGAAACAATAGGCCTACTCCTAAAAAAGGTCAATACATTGGGTGTATCATCGTATTACCACTTAGTAATAAATTATCTTTAAACCAGAAATATTCATACATATTATACACATTAATGAATTAATATGCACTGACACTGACTTGTTGCAATTAACTGCAAATCAAATATTTCTGGACAGAACAGGGACAATGGCTGTATAGCAAATCATATGCACTCTGTATACATCAAGTGCTGATTTTTGAAAACCAAATATAGTGAGCACAAAATAAATAATAACAAAGTTTTGTAATGTTGATGTTTGTCTTTATTGTTAATTTTCTAACAGAAACAGATAGAAGAAAGCACTTGCTGAAGTTGGTGCCAAAATAGCAATCACACACAACAAAAAAATAAAAAAGAATTAGTAAAAAAAAAATGCAGCACCACCTGGTGAACAAATTAAAAACTACGACTCCCCCAGAGGACTGTTTCTGTGTGATATCAAAACAAACAATGGGGTGAGCTGTTTCAGTGATGATTTTTTAAGATTTGCCCACAAAAGAACAAAAATATCATTAAAATAATCAATGGAGCGTGATCATTTGAACAGATCTGTTAGAGACCCACCTAAGGTACATTACCACCAAGTTTGAAGTCAATCTGATAGACCATTTCACAGATCAAGTAAAAAATGTGAATTAGCATTAGGATGCCCACTGACTTACATAGTATAAATCATTATGAAAGGTGCATTTAGCAATCAGTACCCAAATTAAAACAAGAGGGCTGTGTGAACAGCCCATGCTCAGCTGACCTAGATATTCATCACACTGACAGCTCTGTGACCTTGGGATAGGATCAAAGTCACCCATGATCTGAGTAGGTCTAATCTTCATAGAAGAACACTAACATGTGCTACATCAAGGTCCCAGTTCAAGTAGTTCTCAAGTTATAGTGAAGAGTAAAATTCGTGTATGTTGCACTGTGACCCCAGAAACGAGGTCAAGGACACTCATGTACTATCTACTAATGACCTGCATGGAGAAACATTAACATATGCAACATCAAGGTCCTAACTCAAAACAGATCTCAAGTTATCAAGTGAACCGTAAATTTCATGTCAGTTGTCTTGTGACCTTGGGAATGAGGTCAAGGTCCAAACATCACTGGAACATGACCATTTGCACAAAATACGTAGACAATTATAAAAGGTATATTCCTGCCAAGTTTGGCCCAAATCTAGCCAAAATTATGCACGTTGTAACCATTACAAGAAATTCCCACGTTAAACTTTCCTATTAAAACTTTTTCAAAATTTTTTTAAAAAATCATTAAAAAATCCAAAAATCACTGGATTGTGACCATTTGAACAAACTTGGTAGAGACTCACGCAAGGTACATTGCCACCAAGTTTGAAGTAAATCTGACAGACAGTTTCTTGTCAGAAGTCCAAAATGTGAATTACCATTAGAATTGCATTCGAATGCCCATTGACTTGCATAGTAAGCAATAAAAAAGGTGCATTTACCGATACGTACCCGAACTGAAAAATATGGTTAAAAATCAGGAATCCACAGCAGTGCTACCTAGTCAACATCTTTGCTTGACCCTTTTACCAGGAACATATGCACAAAGTTTCAACTTAATCTGAGTAACGAAGCTGGAGAAAAAGTCACAAGTAATGAACACAGACAAAAATTCATAAAAAAAAAAATTGAAAAAAAAATTGCAGCACCACCCGGTGAACAAATTTATAAGAACTAGGAGTCCCTAGGAGTGTTCTTATGTAATATCAAAGCAATTGGGTGAGCGGTTGTGGAGAAGATTTTGTAAGATTTGTCCAAAATGGCAAAAAAATTCATTAGGATTCCAAAAATCACTGGAGCATGACCATTTGAAAAATCCTTACAGAAACCCACCTGAGGTACATTGCTACCAAGTTTGAAGTCAATCTGGATGACAGTTTTGGAGAAGTCGAAATGTCTGAGACCTTAGGCAGGATACATAAGCATGTGAAATATGAAACCCCGATGCAAAAGCTTTTCACATTATCGCATGAAAACCAAATTCACAAAATTGGCTCTGTGACCTTGGAAATTGGGTCAAGGTCACCCATGTGGGAAGTCATTTGTGACCTTATACACGACTATAAGTATGTGCAATATGAAAGCCCTTTGAAAGAACCTTTCAAGTTATCGCTTGAAAATTAAATTCACTAAAATGGCTCTGTGACCTTGGGATTTTGGTCAAGGTCACCCATCTTCAAACTCATCTGAGACTTTAAGCAGGACTGTAATCACTTACAATTTTAAAGGCCTATGTCAAAAACTTTTCAAATTATCATGTGAAAGCCAAATTCACTAAAATGGCTCTGTGACCTTGGGAATTGGGTCAACATCACCCACTTTTGAACTGTTCAAGACCTTATGCACAAAACTTTTCAAGTTATTGCATGAAAACCAAATTCACTAAAATGGCTTAGTGACCTTGGGAATTGGGTCAAGGTCACACACCTTCAGACTCATTTGAGACCTTATGTAGAACTGTAATCATCTGCAATTTGACAGGCCTATGTCAAAAACTTTTCTTCAAGTTATTGCATGAAAACCAAATTCACTAAAATGTCTCTGTGACCTTGGGGATTGGATGAAGGTCCACCATCTTTGAATTCGTCTGACACCTGCTTTATGACTATAAGCACTTGCAATATGAAAGTCCTAAGCAAAAAAATTATTGAATTATTGCCTGAAAACTGTCAGTCTGGACACACACAAACACCGACAAAGTAATCACTATATGCCCCCTCCTCCTTCGGAGTGGGGGTATAATTAAAAGGAGGACTTAGACTGCAAATTAAAGACTTTAAAGCTGGGAGTGGGATGAGACAGGGTCATAGTGTGTTCTCTTGATCATTCCACGTTCATCATGGCGTCAGAATTAACTTGAGACCCACGGTAAGATTGCAGTTTTCAGGACAAACATCTAGGTGGGTTCTGGCTATATCAGTATGTGCATGGACCTAGCATGGTATATGCAAACAAAATTTTGTTGTTTTAGGTCTGCAGGTGTAGCACATGTGCAGCTTTTACAAAATTAAAACATTTAATCTCTAAGTTAACTTGTGATTAGACTGTAAGAGTAGTCTTCTTCATGATCCATAACACAAATGTATTACACCAGGTATGAAGTTTTATTGACATCAATGCCTGGGCCTATATGTATTGATGTGTATAAAAATATGGTACAATTTCTATTGCCCCAATTTTAAAGCATTCATCTGACTTCCACATACACTCATAAGTTACATCAATGCTGTCTGTGGACACCGCACTTGATTGATATCAGTGATCATGGCAAACACATGTAATGTTAATTTTAATTTCATGCAAATGAATGCATGCATACATGTATACATATATATGTAATAACTTTATTGACACAAACCTTTATATGGCCTTCTTAGGTAACAGTTAGGCTCTTATACAAATAATCACTGGTGACTTCAGGGTGAAGTGTAGCCAGCTGGAGGCAGCAAGTTCTGTGTTGTTGATTCATGTGTGAGTTTGTGCCCATGTTTGTGTGCAAGCGATAGCGAGTGAGTGTTGATTTAGCAAGTAGCCACGTGCACAAGGTCAGGTGAGGGTGGGTTTGCTGTGATTGCAAGTGGTCTGAGGAGCGAGTGGTCTGCGTGTTGCTTGCGTGTTAGAAGCAAGTTTGTGATAGGTTTCCCTCAGCCTCTACTGTACATGGAGAAAATAACATTACACACATGCCTAACAATTATGTCATGTAAATATACTTCATAAGAATAAAAAGTTCTACCTCATTGCATTATTTAATGCTTTAAATTCATTGCAGGGAAAAATACCGAGGAGAAACAGTATGTATAAAGCACTGCCAAAACTAGGCATGAATAAAAAGATCTTACCTGCCATGTTAGTCGTAATTTCTAGTGCATTACTGAATGTTCCCCACATTTCAAGCCCAGCACTAATGGTTGCGCCCCTGACCTTGAACAAGTATGTGGTGTAAGGCTTGAGTGTGCTCAGTGTGTACTTCTGTAGAGGCAGAGAGGGAATGGCAATGGTGGCTATGGACCAGTCTGGCACCAGAAAAAAAGCAAAATTATGACTGAATATAATACAAGAAATAACAATAATCCACAAGGCAAGTAACCTGGCAATTTATGCAGCACCTATGAAAAATTTGAAATTCCATGACTCTGTGGATTACATTTTTCAAAAGTTTTTTTTTTTTGTATCTTTTTTTTCAAGCTATTGAAAACTCTCCTTATGTGCAACTGTACTAGACACATGTTGCTCCAGTGGGCTTATACAATCACACCTGCATGTTACCAATACACCACACAATCTGTAACAGAAGTAAGTATGACACAGTTGTGCATCACGTGGCGCCTACCTTGCCTCGAGTACTTCACTTTGTAGTGCAGCTCATAGGTCTTTATCTCTCCATTGGGATGTGCTGGAAGTTCCCACTGCAGTTTCACCACTGTTGCATTGTACATCATCTTGTGGAGATTTCTTGGAGCAGAGGGTGCTGTGATGAAAAAGAATACAAATGTTACAGTAGTGAACAAGAGGCCCATGGGCTCAACACTCTGCTGACACACAGGTGGATTACCATCATCAACAATTCATTTCCTGAAAAGCATTCCCACCATGACCTTGAGCAATTAGCCAATCGAAAGTCATTCATATGATGCAACATCAAACTTTCACATGAACACATTTGTGTCACATTTGGCAACTTTCACCTAACTCTGTGTCAACATATTTAATTCAGTGTGCTCTTCTTAACTGCTTATTCACCTTGAAAATAGGTCAAGGTCACACAATCATTGGGTCACCATTATGCAAAAATCTGATATGCATTCCCTCTATGAACTTAAGAAAGAAGGTTTAGGTCACCCAGATTATGCGATATTGAACTTCCATACATGATACACATTTACGGTACATTTTGTGTATTGTCAGCTTCTAATTTCTCAACATTTCAAATTCAGGGTCCTGTTACTACATCTTTAATGACCTTGGAAAATAAGTCAGGGTCACCCAAAATTTTTAAAAATTGGGTCATTTCATGGTCTAAACACATATTTGGTGTAAATGTAAATGTAAATGTTCCATCTCAATATTAATCAAATTAAAATAATAAATTTAATGTACTTTCAAAACCTACAATGCGAGTTTCACTTATTAATACAAGTTGCCACCACCATGACGCCATACATCAAAGACATTTGTCTGCATAATATTCCTGTATTAGTACATTGATATATGTGTACAAGTCCAGATGTTATGATCATAACAAGAGGACTGTGACAGTCATGTGCTCAGCTGACATGTACATAAACGCTTGCGATTTTTAAAGATTTCCCCCCCAAAAAACAAAGAAATTCATAAGAAATCCAAAAATCAATGGAGCATGTCCATTTGAACAAATCTGCTAGAGACCTACCCAAGGTACATTGCCATCAAGCTTAAAGTCAATCTGAATGACGTTTTAGCAGAAGTCAAAAATGTGAATTAGCATTAAAAAGCCTATTGACTTACACAGTAATCAACAGGAAAGGTGCATTTACTGACAAGTACCTGAATTGAAAAAAATCGTTAAACATCAGGAATCCGCAGCATTGCCTACTAGTAACCAACCTTGTATGGCCCTTCCACAAGGACCATATCCACCAAGTTTCAGCTTAATCTGAGTGACGGTTCTGGAGAAGGTGTCGAAAATAGCCAAAACACACAAACATTTTTAAAAAAAAAATAAAATCGCAGCATCACCTGGTTACCAAATTCAGAACAAGGGGTCCCTAGGAGTATTCCAGTGTGATATCAAAGCAATCGGGTGAACTGTTTCAGAGAATTTTTTAAGATTTGCCCCCCCCCCCCCCCCAAAAACCCCAAAAATCATAAAAAATCCAAAAATGAATGGAACGTGTCACTGACCATTTGTAAAGATCTGGTAGAGACCCACCCAAGGTAGTTTGCCACCAAGTTTGAAGTCAATCTGGATGACGGTTTTGGGGGGTTCATGCCAAAATCTGATTTTCACCAATTCTGTGGAACAGGTAAGTTATTAGGTACTTCCATGGCTTCAGTGATTTTATTTTCAAAACTCTACCAAGGTATCTACATGTGCTGCCCTCTGCAGAAATAAGTTGACATCACACAAATTTTTAAAAATACAATTGCCTCCGGCTGTGCCCAGGTAAGAAATTTAACTGATGTCAAAAGAGGTAATGTGTAAATGGGGAAAAACATCCATTTTAAATAGGTTTCAATAAATGTCCAAGTCACCTAAGGCCTAACAAAGATATATGTGTGGTTCTGGTAACCTGACAGACCCTATTTAAAAAGGCCCAACCCTAAAATTAATGGAACCCAAAAAAGGTACTTCTAAGCCGCCCTTCCCTAATAAATATTGAACTAAACAGCCATACATTTGTACGTACTTTATTAATGATGGTGAAATAGAAATCCAGGGCTCATATACTCATTCAGTGGGGGTAAGTACAACAAAAAGAAGGGTTATCGTGATGTATCACATGCTATATCATGGCAAACAAAGCGTTTAATCACAGTAGCCTCATTTTCACACCGCCTACTATATTATAATAATAAATATTGATTGACCAAGCCAGTACTGGAAACTCAGAGACCCAAATGGTCCGAAAAAGTACATCATTTTTTTCAGTGGCCAACGAGACATGTGGCCCACAGGGCCTAAGCAAACACCTGAAGGCATGCTAGGGAGGTCTGGGGGCATTCCCCCCCCCCCCCCCGAAAAATTTTGCATTTAAGCATGCAAAATGGTGCATTCTGGGGAGACACGGTGCAATATAATTGCTGAAAGCACACCAAACTATGATGCATGAAATGGAAGCCCCAAATGCCCAGGGAATCTTGCCTTGGCTTATTTTCATGGTGGGCCACAACATGGAAATTGCAAGAATGAAATCAGAAAAATAGTAAGTAACTTTGCACAGGTTTGTAGCTGAAATGCTTTAATGATTTATGAATTAAAAGATAGATCTACATAAATAAATAAATAAATAGATAGATAGATAGATAGATAGATAGATAGATAGATAGATAGATAGATAGATAGATAGACAGACCGACAGACAGACAGACAGACAGATAAATAAATAAACCAAAGGCATAATTTTTATGACAGCAAGATACTGAAATTATAAATATATAAAGCTGTCCCTCTCCATTACTCCCACCTCATGGCAGTCATGCATCAAGAATGATTTCACCTTATTTTTGAAAATGTTCTTACATTCACTCTCTTTGATATACCCTGGCAGGTTCTGCATGGCAATAGGTATAATCATCGTACAGTAGTACCTGCAATTACTGACCCCAGTCCCCACCTGGTCAAAATGACCAGTTTTCCTTGGCACAGGCGCTTTTGCAATGTTAAATGACATGACGCGAAAGACCACAGTGCTGTCCAACTGGATATTTCTGTAGCAGCTAATTCAGATTCCCTGAAGCACTTTCTCAACTTCTTCACAGAAGAAATACTGATTTTGGATAAATTCAATGTATTTTTCAAGAACTGTGATACAAAATTTTGCTACAATGCTCCAGTTGGACAGCTCTAGACCAGCTGCAACATGCAACCAACGACTAGCCAAATTGCCCCACAAATGACCACCCGTAAAAAAAGCGGCCGTTCTAATCAACCTGACCAAGTTGCAAGTTTACAGAAAAGCTGGCCAATGTGCCATTATTTTGCAGTCAAGTCAACTCAAACACAGCATTTTATTTCAACTTCTCTGGATGGTAACTTGGGCCAGGGAAAAAGCATAGCTGCGACATTTAGCCACGGTGGTGCAGTATCCGTATCGATTATCGCTACATTCCAGGTGTCCCTTCTCCAAGTTACCAGGGGAAACAGTCTTTCAACGTGGTGAGTGCTATTTTATACATGGTGCAGTGCATTGTGTGAAAGGAAAATCACAATGAATCATGGCCACGTGTTTTCAGCACACTTCCCAGGTGTCCGTTCTCCAAGTTGCCAGGGTAAACAGTCGTGAGAGTATTTTTAAAATATGAACTACTATCCTAACTTAAATCCATCTGCTCTGTTGGGTCTGAGGCAGCTATCATTGTTAGTTACAAATCTAGATGGGACACAACGCCATGTGGTAGCGAGCACCATTTTGTACATTGTGCAATTAAAATGCAACGATTGCAGGACAGTATCACAAAAATGCATTTCATTTGGGTATCAAAGTGAATTGCGGCCACAGCATATATCATATCATTACTGATGCTCTGAAATACATGTATATGTGAGATTAATAAGGGAAGGTTAATTTGTTGAATGAATGTATTGTACCATATATGACTGGACTTTTCCAGAGTGAGCATTACCTGAAAATGTAGATACAACAACAAACAGTTGCCAGTTGGAGGCCCCAGAATAGGGATGTTGTATCAGGTAGTGAAGTCGCCCTCTGGCTAAAAGATAAGTGACAGCAATAGGCTGAGTGCCAAGTGCCCCACTGCGTCAAAGACATAGCTCGGTGGAGAAGGTTGCCGTCATAGTGGATACAGGTCCAAAAGTACCGGCAGGTTTTTATATAAGTGGTAATTTAGGAGGAAATTTGTATGTTATTATGCGGCAGAATGTTAACTTTATTGCTTTAACTTCGCACATGTTTACTCACAACAGCGAGGATGTGTCCAAGTTGACCTTGTTGCATGATGCATGATGGGAATTCTTTTCTTTTTCTTTTCATTCCGACTGCTAATGGAAATTATCGATGTTCGGTGTTCATTAACACGACAATGTGGTTTTGTGAAGCGATAACAAGAAAGCATGAGCATATTTTCAGGTGCAAATAATGATGGAATCTGTTTATCTATATCGCCAAAGTGGCTGTTTGTCACCCTTTTTACAGTGTTTAAATTTAAACCGCTAGCAACCAAATTGAACACACCGATCGTGATTTTTTTTTTTTGCAATGATAATACCACACTTCCCTGTGTGGCTGTGGTCAGGTGTTGACAAATAAACAACTCTCAAAACTCTAATCCCAACAAAATTTTACTACCACTTCCCTTTGCCTCACCATCTATAGAGTTATTACAACATTTGTCCCTAGAAGTGTTTGTGTGTCAGACCTGTTTTTTTATGATTTCTCCACAGTTTCTATGGAATTTGAAAGCAAAATACACTCCATGGATCAGTTATCAATTTCTACGCCTACGGCTGTGGCAAAATTTTTGATGTAATTTTCATAATATTGTATTTTTGGACCATTATTTTCCATAGAAGTATGGTGTTGTTCAGTCCGCCTTGAGCACTGGGAATGTAACAATCCCCATGCCAGGCAAACTAGCGATGGTGCTTTAGAAGTTGTTGCAACTCATTGACAGCTAAACAGATTAGCGCTCCCTTTGAAGTCCAGTCCCTGTTGGCCATATTTGCATACCTGTACTGACCGGTCACCAGCTGTATGTGGTCACTTTTACTGGGTAGAAGGGGTGACCACATACAGAAGGTACTACTGTACTTAGATATGAAAACTTGTGCAACCTTTCCCAAACCAGTGAACTCTGTCAGCATTACATACCCGTTTCTAAAGTGACAGCCCGGCAAACTTGGCTGTAGGCTCCTGTGCCTATGTCGTTGCGGGCAGCTATTCGGCAGAAATATTCAGTGGCTGGCTGGAGACCTCCCACCTCAAACCATGTCCGTGTGGCTTTGATGTCATTACGGTACAGCTTGTACACCTTGCTTGATCTGTGTGCAGAAGGAAACTGCATGGTAATTTTTTTGGCTGAGAGACCAAAAACAAGAGGCCCATGGGCCTTATGCTCTGCTGGCATCGTGGCTTTACTGCATCTGTTCATTTCAAAGTTGCGAGTCCTCAAGCGGCTTCTGAACACATAAAGCTTATGTACATTTATTGTTAAACTGCCCGCCAGGTGGCACTTCGCTCCACATGTAACCATAGCTTATTTGTGCAATTCCTGTGAAGGATATTGTTGCACGTGTCAAGACATCAATGAGTGAGTCATTAACTCTATGTCCTCAGTGACCTTGGGACAGGGAATCAAGGTCACCCAGATTATATAATACAAGAGGCCCATAGGCCTGGTGCTGTGCTGACATTGCCATTTATGTCATCCAAACTACACCCTGCCAATACAAAATCACCTCTTTCAACTTTACAGGCATGGTGACCTCACAAAAATAGGTCAAGGGCACTGATATTATATAAAATTCTAGCTTTGGATATTGTCTATATATCCTATAAATTCAGCAAGCTGAATCTCATTACTTTTCAAGATATGAAATTTTATATCTTAAAACACATTTTGGCTCATAATTTCCATAAAATTATAGGTGGTGCCACTAGCATCATTAGCAACTTAGACTTTGACCTTTCCCACAACCCCATTAAATTTGTTGACAATCTGGCAAAAATTACAGATGCTAAAGTGTTCACAAGATTTTCATATTTTACCCCCTATATTGCATAATATTGTAGGTGGCACCACCAATATTGAAAAAAAAAAAAATTATACACCCTGTAGGTCCTGAAAGTTATATTGGTCTAACTTGAAAACTGTGGACGGTATTGCCGTCACAAGATTTTCACATTTTGACCTGTATATTACATAATACTAGAGGTGTCGTCACCAATATTGATGTCGACAAAAGATTTTTATACACTTTCTAACTCCTTGGCCTCTCTCAAAAATTGAGGGGTGCAGAGCATTCACTTAGATGACTCCTATATTCAAACTGGCCATTAGATGTTGACTTTCAACTCAGATTAAAACATTGTTACTTTTCAAAATATACTCCCCAAATCCAGTTTTCCATATATAGTCTGTTTGTTCAAATCAGGTGATAGATTTTCGAGTTATTGACAAAAAACAATAAACTTGGACAACTCCATAATTACTGGGCCACAGTGACCCAAAAAGTAGGTCACAAAATAGAGTTTTATTTATTATTCAATCAAGTGAAATTTGGATCTGGAGGCTTATACTCTTTGCAAGATTTCATATTTTGACGACTATATTGCATAATATTGTAGGTGGCACCACCAATATAACAAGATATGTTTGTAAAACATACATGCCCCCCGCCCTCATTACCCTTGCTCTCGCCACCCTATTGATAGTGGTACATGGGGCACTCATGACCTTACACAATTAGTGAAGGTTGATCATACATCAATGTCACATATCTTTAAACTTTAACCTAGCCCTTAAAAAACGACTAAAAACTTGGACAATATACAAGTTATAGCTGAAAAATTAGTTATCATTTAGAAACCATATTCAGCAAAGTGGCTTTATGACCTTGGAAATTAGGGCAAGGTCACTCATTTTCACTTGACCTTCTTCAGTTATTGTTCAAAAACCACAGGAAGTCTACTGTCTGTATGTGACCCTCAAAACTGGGTCAAGGTCACCCATCTACAAACTCAAATTAGCCCTTATAGGCAACCATAAAGCTGTGCAATATAAAAGTGCTACCTCTAAAATGCAAGTTATCATGCAGAAACAGTATTCAACCAAATGGCTCTGTGACCTTTGAAATTAGGTCAAGATCACCCATCTTCAAACTTGACCTAGCCCCGAATACGGACAATTATCCAGTGCAATATATAAGTCCTAGTTTAAAAACCTCTTCAGTTATCATGTGGAAACCAAAGTTACCTCAGGTACCAACGTGACATTGGAAATTAAATCAAGGTCACCAAACTTTAAACTTCTTCTAGCCCTTAGCAAGAACTATAGACCTGTAAAGTATCCCAGTCCTCACTTAAAAACTTCTTAAGTTATTGTGCAGAAACCACAGGAATTCTAAAATCTCTCTGTGACCCTGAAAACTGGGTCAAGGTCACCCATCTTCAAACTCAACCTAGCCCTTACAGAGAACCATAAAGCTGTGCAATATAAAAGTTCCAGCTCCAAGGTATAAGTTATCATGCAGAAAGCATGAAACCATATTCAGTAAAGTGGCTCTGTGACCTTTAAAATGAGGTCAAGGCCATCCATCTTCAAATTTCCCCTAGCCCCAAATATGAACTATAAACCTGTGCAATATAAAAGTCCTAGCTTAAAAATCTCTTCAGTTATAGTGCAGAAACCGAAGTTAACTCAGGTACCACTAGGACCTTGGAAATTAGGTCAAGGTCACCCATCTTCGAACTTTGCCTAGCTTTTGACTAGAATGATACACCTTTACAGTATCAAAGTCCTAGCTCAAATTCTTCTTGAGTTATTGTGCAGAAACCACAGGAATTCTACAATCTCTCTGTGACCCTGAAAACTGGGTCAAGGTCACCCATCTTCAAACTCAACCTAGCCCTTACAGAGAACCATAAAGCTGTGCAATATAAAAGTTCTAGCTCCAAGGTATAAGTTATCATGCAGAAAGCATGAAACCATATTCAGTAAAGTGGCTCTGTGACCTTTAAAATGAGGTCAAGGCCATCCATCTTCAAAATTTCCCCTAGCCCCAAATATGAACTATAAACCTGTGCAATATACAAGTCCTAGCTTAAAAACCTCTTCAGTTATAGTGCGGAAATCGAAGTTAGCTCAGGTACCACTGTGACCTTGGAAATTACGTCAAGGTCACCTATCTTCGAACTTTGCCTAGCTTTTGACTAGAATAATACACTTGTACAGTATCAAAGTCCTAGCTAAAAAACTTCTTGAGTGATTGTGCGGAAACCACAGTCTACCGACCAATCTAACGAGCGACCGACAGATCGACCGACAGACCGACCGACCGACATGTGCAAAGCTATATGCCCCACCTTCTTTGAAGGGGGGCATAAAAAGGGGCTTAGATTTTCATACACCCTATAAAACTTGGAAGTTATGTTGGGCTAAATTGAAAACTGTGAACAGTATCAAGCTAAGGAGCAAAAGTTTATATTCACACGGGATCTATGCTAGCCCATACCTGTCAACATTCCACACCTCAAATAGGAAGATTTTTGTAAATTTTAAAAATCCATGGGGGAGATTTGTATTTTAGAATATAATAGAAAATACTAAATTTTTATGCAGGAGATTCTGCCAAATTTGCAAAATTATGCTGGTAAATAAAAAAATTGGGGTGGAAAAGTGGGAGATTCCTACCTTATGGGGGAAGACTTGACAGGTATGCTAGCCCAAAGCTATACATTACTGACTTCAATATAATACATGGAATTTAATAATAAATTCCATGTATTATATTCACAGGGATTCACATCTATGCTAACACAAATCTATGCACTGCTGACTTGTGCAGTACAAACAATAAAAAATTGCTGTGCTGTGTTTAGATAAAAATTGAAAACAGGGTTGTTTGTTTGTATTTACTTTGCAACCAAGATAGGGGTGACCAAAATATATATATCAGTGATCATGAGCAAAGTCATTCAATACACATACACCTCAATGGATAAATCATCATCATAATATTAAAGATAATTATCTTGTATTGCCCATGAGTATAAAAAATAAAAGTATATTAATGATTAGTACAAGTACAAGACACAAATTTCCATGGATCCTTCTAATCCCAGTTCAACTGAATTCAAATTTTACATGTATTCCATTGAGTTTGCTAGTTGAGAGGACTACAGATCTAGACCATTTGCCAGCAGTAGCCTGCGTTTCACCGCGTTTGCCGGCGTTGAAAGGGTGTCAAACGCTGGCAAACGCCGACTAACGCTGGCAAACGGCGACTAACGCCGGCAAACGCCGAGCCCCAAAAGGCTTAATTGGATTTTGGCGTTTGCCAGCATTAGTCGGCAAACGTCGTCTCACGCTGGCAAACGCTGTGTAACGCCGGGAACCACCCTGAAACGCCGAAACGCACCCACTAATGCCGAAACAAGTTACTAGCGTCTGGAAACATTTCAACAGAGTTTTGTATAGTTGTTTTTTATAACCTTTGTGTTGTAGTTTATGCAACAAAGTTCTAACCCTATTGACAAAATCGCTAAAAAGTGTGGTGTTTCTAGCAAATACGTACGACTTGTCTGATACAAACTCCATATGCTTATTGCTGTGGAATGTTTCCTGTCAGATCAGGGTGGGAGATAATATCAAATTTGAACTGGTCTCTGTTGTCAAGTATTTTTGTTACATACTGGTTGTTCTTTATTTCTATATCCAGATCAAGGAAAGTAGCTTTTGTATCACTTTCATTTTCCAGATTTAATATTAGTTCTTTGGGATATATGTTTTTCCAATTCCCCTTTATTTCATCTCCATTGTTTAAAGCACACATGTCATCTATAAATTTTCTTGTGTGAGAATATGATCTTCTTGCAGGTGTAAAGTTTGTTTTTGCCAATTCCCCCATCCATTTTGATTCATAAAAATATAAATAAACGTTGGCAATATATGGGGCTGGATCTGTTCCCATTGGTATGCCTCCTATTTGTTGATGGACTCTGGTTCCAAAGCAAAAGTATGCATTGTTGATACTGTATGCTATCATTTGAGCACACTCTTACTTCGTGTAAGATATTCCTTTGTTCTAACCTTTATCAAATTTAGCCTCAGCACCAGATATTTTAATATACATGTACTGACATGTGCCACCTTTGAACGCTTTATCCAACATTGAAATTAACACATTGTTGATGTCTGTCAAGTTCATCTTTGTATACAACGTTGAGAAATCAAAAGTATGAATTGATTTGGCACCATTCTTATTGTTGATTTTGTCAATGTCTAGTAAAATATCACTTGTGCTATCTGTAATCCACATTCTATTCACTCCCGTGTACATTTTCACTTATTTGCAGTAGTTAGTATGTGAATTTTTGCCAAGTTTGAGGACTTTGGCGAGTCATTTGGCAACTTATTTGGAAACACATTTCTTTGCTGCAGTGATGAATCTGAATTTAAAAGGGTTTTTATGCATTTTGACAATTGCATATATAATTGGTAATTTCTTGTCCTCATTTGAGACAATGCATTTCAACTCCTTGTTTTTATCCACTTGGTCCTTGATAACAGTATCAGAGGTTCCTGTCTGTTGATAACTTTCATTATTTAATTCACTCAGTATTGTATTAATGTAGTATGGTTTACAAGTTAGTGCAATGTTATTGCTAGCTTTGTCAACAGGTGTGATGACAAACTTGTCATGCAAGTCTTGTAACCTGTTAACGGGCGGACAAACACACATGAGCAGTCGCATAAGCTCTGTCACCTTTGGTCAGCAGAGCTTAAAAGTGGTGAGTCAGCCATGGTTTTCAACTGAATGAAAATGACATCATTATTCAAATAGCAAAACTGCCATGTTCTCATCCATCACATACTGCAATAGAAAGTTGACACTTGCACACATGCAATTAGCTTCCATTTCCGCCAGGTGTTTTCCAGAATGATGGGAAACCACTCGCAGATGAAATGGTGTTGTTTCTATGTGTATTTTAACATCCATTTGGATGTTTTAAGGATGGCAAAGCCACAAAAAGATCTCATGAAGTTTGTTTGTTTATTTTATTTAATACAGGCAAACTGGTCTTATAGTGACAGGAAAGGTACCGATTACAACTGAGTGGGCACAACTCTACATTTGTTTTGTTAGCAAAATTCAACAACATCCAAATGTCACGGTAATTTTACATATAATAAAGAATCCACGTTATTTGTTACAGTCTTAGTGCTACCATAAGCTGCTTCACGTAGCTGTGATTTGTTTCTGAATCAGATTGATTGAAAACAGCCGACAAATTCCATGCTGTTGCATTTGTACTACCGATCATACAAAAAACGTGTTTATACGGTCTTTGTGACTGGCAGCAGCAAACATATGAACCTGTTAAGTCGGTTTCCATTAGAAAAGTGTTATAAATATATACAAAATCAAAATCATTGAACTGTGACGAATTGAATAACATTGGCTGAGACCCTCCACTAATTTTGACAAGAATATAGCCTGCAGTCAAAAATGTGAATTGTGAAAGGATGGACAACAGACAGATAACCGATTAACACCCATCCCATCATACTCAGCTGACTGACTAGTAAGCTGAGTATATGGGATGGGGGGCAATTGTGAAAGGATGGACAACGTAAAGAGAACGGATTATCACCCATCCCATATGCCCAGTTGACTGACAAGTCAGCTGAGCTATTATGAAGGGCATCCTATATTAACCCTTTCCCTTACATATCACCTTGATGTGCTTTACACCACAGTGTTTCAACTTAAATTTTTTGCTGTCAGAAAACACTGCAAAGAAAAATTGTGATTGTAATAAGTCCTATGAGGATAACTTGCCAGAAGTCTACAGCTTTTCTTGGCACCTGGTTACACATACTGCATCCACTTGATGCCAAGGAAAGCTGTTGTCTTGCTCTAACCAGCAAATAGTAACAGCATGTTTTTACAGTGGCATGCAGAGCTATTATTACCTTGTCTTGTATTCTATGACATAGAAGTCAATATTGTTTGATGGCACTTGTGGCACAGCCTTCCACTGCAGATACACGGATGTCCTAGACATACCTCGTCCCACTAACAGTTCTGGTGGTAATGGTGTCTCTGTAACAAATATATAAACATGATTAAGGTCAATACTTACAGTACTTTGCTGTTTTTCACAGTAATACATGTACGTCAAATTTCTAGTAATTTCGGTATTAGTGAGTATACTTGCCTCTCAACCACCACTGCCAAGACCTACTTGTCTGGCAACATCACCCGACACAACTGAGTTGGGTACTCGATTGTTCTGAAGACCTGTGGCACCTCCACTTGGCTCCTGTGGATTCAGGGGGAGGATGACTTGCACTGTACATGCTCCCCTGTTCTTCCTTCCTCCTTGATGATTGGTCGGTGGAAATTACCTGTGGAAAGGAAGCGGGGTGGTGGGGTGGACTTCTCTGGTGGTCGAGAGGTAAGTATACTTACCCCCTTGGCCTCATTTATAAACTTGCTTTCATTTTAGAATGACTGTAGTCCATAAAAACAGGCTATCACTTTGACACAGATATTTCACCTGGTGACCTACTTTTACGCATGACATACCCTTGTACCCAGATACACAGATGTGTAAAATTTCATGACTGTAAGTCCAAGGACAACAGGATTACAGCCCTGGCATGAAGTGTAATGTAGTTTCGAATGAATGTATCACCATGACCCAGATACTTGACCTAGTGACCAACTTTTGTTTCATGACACACCTTTAGGTCAAGAAAATGTGAGTGTCAAGTTTCATGAAACTAACTTAAATAATAAAGGAATAATAGCCCTGACAGGATTTTACATGTATATGTCACTGACCCAGATACTTGACCTAGCTACCTACTTTTGGTTCATGACATACCTTTACATCTAGATGCACCTGTGTGTAAAGTTTCATAAATCTAACTTGAAGGACAAGAGAATTACAGCCCCAACATGAAGTGTAATGTAGTTTTACATGATTGTATCACCGTGACCCAGATACTTGACCTAGTGACCTCCTTTTGTTTCATAAAACATCTGTAAGTCAAGATAATGTGTGTGTGAAGTTTCATGAAACTGAGTTAAATAGTAAAGGAATTATAGCCCGGACACAATCTTATAAGGACATACCACTGTGACCCAGATACTTGACCTAGCGACCTACTTTTAGTACATGACACACCCTTATGTCCAGACTCACATATGTGTAAAAATTCATTAATCTAAGTTGAATGACAAGTGAATTATAGCCCGGACACGAAAAGTGGATGGACGACTCTAGTATGTTACACTTCTGTACTAGCAATAATCATGAAGTGAGTGTATAAAGTAATTGACCACAGTCACCTCTACACCCAAGTGATGAAATAGGAGGACCCAACAATGAATGATGGTTTCTGACTGTAGACAGACTAGAGAAAATCTCAAGGTGGGTTTAAGTTAACTTTACAGTATAACAACTATCGCCCTACCACCAGGTCTATGTTAGCCCTACCTAAATCTACAGATTAAACCACCAGGTCTATGTTAGCCCTACCTAAATCTACAGATTAAACCACCAGGTCTATGTTAGCCCTACCTAAATCTACAGATTAAACCACCAGGTCTATTTTAGCCCTACCTAAATCTACAGATTAATATCATCTATCAGTGTCTTGGAATGAGTGTTGCATTCTGCCAGTATTGTTCCATATCTATAGAAACACTTCAACAGAGTTTTATATAGCTTTTTGGTGTGATAGGTTTTGTGGCATAGTTTTTTCATCAATATTCTTATTCTCCTTACAAATTCACTTATTCGTGATGTATTTCTGCTAATGCATAAAACCTGTCCAATGACCGCACCATAGGCTAGATTCACAAGAATGTTTCCAGTGATATCAGGATATGAAACTATGTCAAATGTGAATTGTTCTCATTTGTCAAAAATCTTTGTCTCATACTGTTTGTTGTCAATCCCTATTTCAAGATCAAGGAAAGCTGCCTCATTATCACTCTCATTTTCTTTATTCAAAATGAGTTCTTTTGGGTAATTTTCCTTCCAATGTTTTTGATCTCATCCTTGTTGTTAAGAGTACATAGATCATCGATGAATGTTCCAGTATATGAATCCAATCTTCCAGCAGCGGTGTAGTTTGTTTTTGCCAATTCTTCCATCCATTTGGATTCATAATAATGTAGATATTAATTGCCGAAATAAAGCTGGATCAGTTCCCATGGGTATTCCAACTATTTGTCGAAATACATTTTTACTGAAGCTAAAGTATGCATTGTTGGTAGTATACTTTATCAAATCAGAACATTCTTCTTTGGTGCAACACTTTATTTTATCCTTTCCTTTGTCAAATCTTGCATCATTGTTGGAAACTTTAATGTATTGACATGTTCCTCCTTTGAATGCCTTGTCCAACATTGAAATTAACACTTCGTTCAGGTCTGTTAGGTCGATCTTTGTATATAATGTTGAAAAATCAAAGGTTTGGATAGATTTTACACCTTCCTTCTTGTTGATCTTGTCTATGTCCTGTAAGATATCTGTGGTACTTGCAGTGATCCACATCCTATTCACTTTTGTGTACGTATGAACTTTTTCGCAATAATTAGCATGTGATTTTTGGACAAGTTTCAGAACTTTAGTTAGTATCTCAGCAACTTGTTTTGAAACGCACTTCTTTGCTGTGATAATATACCTAAATTTGACAGGTATATTGTGCATTTTGACAATTGCATACTTAGATGATCGGTAATTTCCTGTGTTCATTTGGTATAAAACATTTCAAAACTTTATATTGGTCCATATATTGGTCAATCAATGAATGAAAGAGCCTCTGAAGTACAGAAAACATTCTTCAGCTATCTGTCAAATGCCAACAGCGACAATCTGGTTTCAAAGCATGATGTCATGGAGGCAGGCCTTCATGCCCCGTGATCTCAAGCCTGGTAAGGAAAGTTGTGTTGCCTTGCTTCAGTGCGATGGTCTATCAGCAATCGTGGCCAGTGGATGGGTGGCAGGTTTGGTCCTTCGACCCCCACGTCTCCATCCCATTTTTAGGTATACACATAGTGTTTTATTGTATGTACTCCTATCTGTATACTCTTTTTAGTTAGACTTGTCTGTACACTTTATTTAGTTAACTTGTAATTATTTTCTCAATGAGTTTCATTTCTCTTTCCAACCTGAGTTTTGTATCCCTATTTAGTATGTTTTCTCTTGTGTTCACCTTTATGCTTATTTCGATGCATTTAATTGTACTTTTATTTCCTCATTCTTGGGGTTTAGATAAAATATTATTATGTACATGGGTATTGTTGATTAAAGTTCCAGTTTTTTTACGCCTGCCTTTGGTGTGCAGGGCCACTGGGGCAATCCAACGCAGCATGGCCTTAAAATTTGATGGGACATCCTCAGACGATTCCTGCTGCTCCTGAACATTTAAAGTCATCCTTCATCTGATGCAAAACAACAAGTTAACTATAAAGTAAACCACAAAGGCTATGACATGTTTTCATTTTCGCATCATTTTCCCGCCACAAACACAATTTCAGGTGCAGCCTGATTTCATGGTGCCGCTGTGACACCACTCTCCTTTTGCCATGGGCCGTTGCTACTTGTAGCAACATGACTGACTGTTTAGTGTGATTGACGGGTGGCATTGTTCTACTAGGCTGCTGAAAACCAAAAGAATGACACATGGATGTTCAGATGTCCACATGCCTGTGTGGGTTTTTTTGCGCTTTTCTCATATTTTTATTTTATTTAGGAGCTTGAAATTTTGCCAACTTTTTTAAAGAACACTTATCTTGTGAAAGCCATTAAAATCTTGAAATCGCCCATGCAAAGGTTTTTGGTGTCTTACCTGTCCTGAAGATATTAAGATCGATTGAACCCGTATCCTTAGGTTCGAACGAGGACTTTGCTAAAAATTACATCATTTGACGGAAAGCCCAATTTCTTTCTTCTCTTTTCTTGAACATACAATAAAGGCAACAAAGCCCAATCTCTTTCTTCCTTCATAAAATTGTCCTGAATGCACAATAAAGGCAACAAGCCCAATTCCTCCTTGTACATTGGTACCTGCTATTTAAGACCACCCCTACAGCCAACAAAAAGTGATCTCATACTGCAGGTGGTCTTAAATTGAAGGTATATTTAACATGTAAACAGCAGAGGGTCTTGAAAGAACGGTCTTAAAAAGACATGCGGTCTTAAAT
Organism: Hermodice carunculata; assembly: GCA_964020975.1. Classification (NCBI taxonomy): domain Eukaryota; kingdom Metazoa; phylum Annelida; class Polychaeta; order Eunicida; family Amphinomidae; genus Hermodice; species Hermodice carunculata. Next base: position 113,171,273 of record OZ026614.1, on the reverse strand, counting down.
TGGAGGTGGTCTCTAGAGCAGGTACCACTGTATAAATCTTCTTGGATGCATAATAAAGGCAACAAAGCCCAGTTTCTTTCTCCCATTCTTTCCTGTAAAGTGGCCATGGATGTATTTACAAGAAAAGTGTCTCTGATCTTGAGTGCGGTTACAGTTTTTCAAAACAACATGGGTGGCAGAACACAATGCTGACAAGTGTCTGCATGATCACGGGCATAATTTACTGCAACATCCCGTATTTTTTTCTGTCATCTGTCATGAGTTTTACTCCTATCTAGTTCTTTGTTACAGAATTGTTCCATTTGAACATTTTAATGAAACTGAAACTATAAAATTTAGTTGATTGCTCCAATAATGTGTCATGTCGACACATAGTGATCACCCGGAGCGATATCACATCATCGTGTTTGCAGACTTTGTTACTGTGCAGTGACAAATCTTTGTATACATGTACTTCTTGCTTTCCATCAAAAATTTTCACTGCTACCTTATTCTGTGTTTAAAATTGGTTGCACTCAAGCCTTTTTGTGACACTACAACGTAAAGAAATAGGTCCTAGATTAAATAATTTGTATGTGCACGTGTCATGTTCATCCTCTGTATTGGGGACATGCTGGGAGCACATGAAATTCAATGCTTTTTATTGGATGGTGTGTGTCACTTGATTAAATTTACAAATGACAGGCCTTGAAACTTCCATCGACTAAAAAAACAGACGAATTTTACACTATTTTTATAGGGATATCCGATGAATTGTTTATTTTCAATGAATAAGAAGCTTTCCAGGGGTATAAAACATCCTAGCGGTCAAAGAAAAACATTGAGGCCACAAACAGGCAAAGTTTCATAAGTTTTTGTGTAAATTTCGGACTTTATCGTTCAAATTGCGACAAAAGCAGGTGGTTGTTAGATTTTTATCTGTTTGACATGGAAACACTATTTTTAAACACAAAATGGAAATTGCCATTCTCAAGTATTGAAGTTTGTCTACAATAAAATGTACACGCTCAAAGGTAAATGCATGTATACAATATGGGCGAATGGTGAGCTGATGAATATTGGCTTGCTTTGCGGGCAAATACATTCGTAAGGGGTGGCAAATGGTAGTTGCTTACAGCGTGTTAAGGGTGCTGCTGGGACTTATGAAATATCAAATCCACTGATTCATTTAAATCTAAGTTAAAATGTGTTCTTCAGGTTTTAAAGCTGGTAGGCCAAAATAATTTGCATGAGTATGCGCGATTTTAATAGTCAAACTGGACCGCGTAATACACCTGCACTGGTTAATTGTTCTGATATCTGCTTATAAGATCGCTATCCCATTACCGCACTGATGATCGATCTGGCGAAAAAGCCAGAGTGGACTCTCCTTTCATGTAGCCTCCTTGCTAACACTGAGCCTGTGCATCACAAAGTGTAGAACAGATTACCTGCACACTGATTCTGATTAGAAAGCACACAAAGATAACTTCCATGGCTCTTGCAAAGATTCAAGCAAAAGTGTCAACTTGTTCTCCAGTGGCACGCCAAGCACACAGGCTTTCATTTCTATTTATAAGCAACCAGTTTCTGGAAAATTCTCTTCCTGGTCATGCTGTGGTCATACATGAGAACGGACAAGTCCATCAATGTCCAAAGGGCATCACGGCTGGTGTTTTCTTCAACAATGTGTATACAGAACTAATATTAACTTTGACTTGACTTTACATGAAAATATATTTCATTTAACATGCGATAGCCCTCTTCTTCCGGTCAATTTTGATAATAGCTCCATGCAACTGTTTAGCCTACCAGGAGGCCTACTGTACCCCATCTGTGAGCAAAATGGTAACAACGGACTGGTATTTTTCATTTGCCTGCATTTCAGTTTGATGACTGTCTCAGGTGTGGAATCATTTAGACACATAGTTACACATGATTACCTATATTAAATAAATTTCTGAATAGTTGTATCTTTTTACAATCACAATTACTTGGCAAGGAAAATGGAGGCAAATAAAACAAATTCATTGTAATGCTACTAATATATAATGGCAAGTCAAGGGTCAATCCATTGTCAAAATACTCACTACTCAGACGACTACATAAATTCTGAATGATTCTGGCAGTCACGACTGGTCACAGTTATAGATGTAAAAATGCTTGTTTGTTTTGATTTGGAGAGGTCATTGCACTCATTGAGTGTGTGCACAGTCACTGACTTGGCCTGCTTTGTTGTGGTGACTCTCCTGGTTTTGTCAAGAATCGGAATAAGCTAGAATGGTCACCTAAATTCACATGGGGAAATTCCTCATGTGGTCCACGCAGGTCTCAATGAATTGGAATGTGTGACTTATTGGAAAACTCTGTAATGCTGGTCAGATTTCTAAGCCTACATATATAATGCAGCTCCCTTCATGAATGGGAAAGAGAGGAGTATTCTTGGATCTGGCAGGAGCTGTGTAACTTCAAGCAAGTGGGATTGCGAGCCATTGTTATTGCCAAGAAGATACTCATTTATACATTGTACCTGTACATGTGGAGTGTGGACAGTGTCTTTGAGTGGACTGGTAGATATGGTTTTAATAGGCGATTCTCACCAGAGGCTGCGCATGCACTATTTCTAAGGCTTTACTTCCGCTTGGTAGTTCTCTGAGTCGGTTAAAAATGCATACATAAAGCACACGAAGAAAGAAAAAAGAGAAAATATTGCAATTTTGTTCTCTGGCTGCCTCTAATTAACATACAAAATAAATACATGCATGTTCACATTACAATGCTTAAGCACAATACAGTAACTGGGCAAGTAACAATCTGAGAAAAGCAATTTAGAATAAACCTAAACCAATTTAATAAATTATAAAAAAGAGATTAGCATCAACAACCAATTATAATTCAAACTTTGGTATAAGAAAACGGTCAATGAGTAACAAATTAGGTATTATCGTGAAATAAAGATGGAATGATTAAATGGTAGAACACTGTGAGAGTCAAGAGTGGAAATGAGTTCCATGCAATGATGTAAAACGTTGCTTTTGGTACAAATGAGTTATCGCATACTTTTCAAATAATTGTATTCTATAATAATCATTGGAAGATGTCAGCTGCAACTGAACATGGACTTGGTATTCTCATTCTGAATTCATACAGTCAATCAATTTGAGGACTTCAAGTTAAAACGAATACTTGTATGTGCTCCAATACTTGTTGTGAGTAGCCTATGTCTATCACCTGAGAGCGAGAAATGCCGCTTATCTGCTCCGGTACTTGATGCGAGTAGCTTAAGTCTATCATCTTAGAAAGTGAACTTCACAAACAAGTAACAGAAATGCCAAATTTCATTTTAAGTGAACAGTTGGGAAAACACCATCTGTTACAAATATGAGAGGTTGATTTACAAAAGGGATAATGACACGCTAATGCTGACAATTATACGTATAAAAAGTCATTTGGATTCGGTTTATGGGGAAAATTTAAAAAAAAAATCAAAAGAGAATAAAAACAAAAACAAAACAAAACAAAAAAAAAAACCAAAGATGCAAACGCAGCTTGATATGCGTATTGAAAAACTTCTTATAACACACACAGAAAACTCTGCAAGCGGGGCAGGTCAGCACGTCTAGAACAACATGCCAGGAGGTCCTGCCACACCTCTTCGCTGCCGTAAAAATAAATCACAGTGTGAGGATGTTGCAAATCGAATCCGAATGCAGAAAGTTATCCAAACCAATCCCGAACCGATATTGAATCCTGTGAATCTGATTCCGTGGTTCGGATTCGGTCAGGCTTTACCCCAGAGACAGGGAGCAAGATTGCCTTCACAATTTTCCTATAACTTCGGGAACCAAGGAAAAATATCAAATATGCATTTATTCTTGTGACTAACATAAAATGAACATATTTTGTCCCAGGCAATACTACATGAATACTGTATGAAAACAGCGTGACCCATAACACGTACGTCTTGGCATTTTACAGGGGATTTTACGCTAGCCTAAGTCAGATTATACAATATAGTTTTATATGTGCTGACTGTAAGTATGGCGGTCGAGAACTACCACGATCCCATAAGCCCTCATTCAATGTGGCCGCTGGTGAAAACCCCCTATTATACCACACTGGAACCAAACCGCACTGCTGTGGGATTTGGATCAGCGCCACGCCTGTGAGTACCACACTGGAACCAAACCGTACCTCAGTGGGACTTGTACTGGACTATTTGACACCTGCCATAGGACTAGGAACTATGGGACAGTACCCATGCATAATCTCTCACCAGGGATTATGATTCGCCAACATACTGTTCTACTAATTGGAATACCAGCCTAGCTAAGTGTGTAATTTCATTTAGTACCTACTTTGTACTGATTTTGACTGTTAATATATTGTTATTGTTGAAGTGATATGGTCGTTTCCATTCTTTGTTGAGTTCTGCTACAATCTAGAATATTCAGAAAGTGGGCATTGTAACAGTCATATAACCCGTAAGATCAAAGTACACAAGCAAGACATTGTGTGTGTGTATGCCAGTGTGTCCATCATCAAGCAGTGATCATCAAACCAGCACAAGTTAGGCCCAGGGCTGGTGCTTGAATGTGTCAATCATTTGTCTGCCTTAATTCAAATGTCGTTGTTGTATTTCGACATTGAAGTTTGTCGGCCTTGTGACCTGTCACTTTTCTTATGAAACGATACTTTGACATGTTGGTATATTGGTATGACCATGCAGCTGTTGTTGTGTCAATATTTTGAGTCGTCACTAGTATTATGGCAGTCAACGTTTTGTCTTGGTAATTTTTTTGCTGTCAATGTTATGTCACATTGGGTGTCATATTTAATCGTGAGAGGGTGAAGGGTGAGCAAAGGGACTGAAAGTAAAAGGGGATTACGCCAGCAGATACTGCATGTCCCTGTGAGCTCCGTTATCAACAATCAGAGATGAGTGCCAACCCGGCAGCAGTTTGTGCTCTTGATAACCAGTTTCAGTGGTGATTTGCAAGTTGCAAATTTAAATTTCAATCAGAAATCAAGTAGATTACCTCAAAGGCACATTTTTAAAGCTGAAAGTTTGATGCCAGTTCCTTGAAACCCACGCTACCTAAAAACAACCACCAAACCAAATGTTATAGTGTGGCAATGTTGGCACCTTTCGTGCGTCATGAGATTCTCAATGACAGCAGACAAATAATTGCCAGCTCTGCAGGGCAGGCTTCCAGCTACAAAGTGACAGAGTTGCCATCCTCCGACCACCTGATCTCTGTGGCATCTAGGGCATGAATTTCACGCCTTCTAGCCCCTGACGCCAAAGTTAGCAAGAAAACTGTCTTATATGTCAGCCATTTGAGTGGAATGACCCTCGGATCTCTCTATTCAAACGGCGACTTTGTTAAAGCTTGTAAAACCAGAGCCAAGTCCCACTGGGGAACTATTCTACTGCCAACTGGACGATCGGAATAGATACTCTGGACCAATGCTGACAGATGTGGGTCCGATCCAAGTGACCTGCTCAGTTTCTTGCTGAGTGATGCAGAGATCGCTGTACGGTAACCTTCTATCGTCCGTGGACTTAGCTCTTTGTCCTCAAATAAATATAAGAGTAAATCAGCCACATCAGCAGACGACACTGACCAAGGATCTAACTGCTTTCCCGGACACCAACTGGTGAACAGTTTCCACCTTGAATCATAAATCTTCAAAGAAGACTTTTGAAGTTTACCTCTCGCGATCCTTGCAGCCACGAGATCTGAGAAGCCTGCCTCCTGGACGTGTTGTGGGACAATCTCCACGCGTGAAGATTTAGCACAGCCGGGTTCCGATGGAACCTGGACGTCCGAGGCTGAACGAGTAGTCATTCCCAGGTCGGGAGTTGGAGCGGGGGCTCAACACTTAACTCCAGAAGGTCGAGAGACCAATCTCTTTTTGGCCACCAAGGGGCGACCAGAATGATCTCTGCCTTTTCTTCCAAGATCTTTCTCAGTACCTGTGGGACCCACGGGAAGGGAGGAAAAGCGTATTCCCATATTCCATCCCAAGTCATTGCTAAAGCATCTACCGGGAACGCTAGATACCGCGAACGCTAGATACCGCGAACGCTAGAGGCTCTGGGACTGGAGCCACAAACACTGGCAACTTGTGGTTCCACCTGGTGGCAAATAGGTCCAAGTGAGGTGTCCCCAATCGGTCCCACATCGCTCGGACCACTGTCGGATGTAACGACCACTACGTCCCGATTACCTGTCCCTTCCGGGACAGTTGATCGGCCATGACGTTCGAATGGCTGCTGATGTAACGGGCCAGAATCCTCACTCCCTTGGCTAAACACCAGAGGAGGATTTTCTCGGCCAGAGCGAACAACATTCTGGATCTCGTGCCTCCTTGCTTGTTCAAGTATGCTACTGCAGTCCTGTTGTCCAACATCAACGTCACATCCTTGCCTTTTACCATCGGCTCGAACTTCAGAAATGCCAAACGCACCGCTTCCAGTTCTAGCCAATTGATGTGAAAGTTTGTCAACGGCAGAGGCCAGGTGCCGGAGACTATCTTGGAACTCGTATTGAGTGGCTTCCTGTGTAGGCAACCTAGAGGTACTACAGTATCCATAGATGACATCATACCTAGGAGCCGAAGCCACGTCCGAGTGATTTGCTGTTTCGATCCCAAAAACCTCACAAGGAGATCTTGCAGTCTCTTCCACCTGTCCTCCGAAGGACGGCACTCGCAGCGAATCAGATCGAAACTGATGCCCAGGAATACAAACACCTGTAGGGGAGTGAGACCCGACTTCGGAAAGTTTACCACCAGGCCCAACTTCACGCACAGCTGTAATAAGAACTGTCGATGTTTGATCAGCTCTTGTCTGTTCAACTCTCGGATCAGCCAGTCGTCCAGATAGGCGTGCATCCGAATCCCTCGCTTGTGAACATAAGCCACTACCGACTGTACTATTCTGGTGAACACCAGTGGTGACGTGGCTAACCCGCATGGAAGAGCGCGGAACTGATATACCTTGTTTTCAAAAGCAAAACGCAGGTATTTCCGACTTCCCTCGGCATCGACGTGCAAATACGCGTCCTTTAGATCGCTAGAAAAAGTCCAGTCTTCGCACCTGAGAACCTTTGTGATCGATTCTGGAGTTTCCATGTGGAAGTGGGGGACTTCCAGAAACTTGTTCAACTGGGATAGGTCTATACCTGGTCGCCAACTGCCATCCCTTTTCGCGACTAAGAAAAGTCGCCTGTAGAATCCTGGCGTCGCGTGATTGTTCACGGTCTCTATGGATCCTTTTGCCAACAAATTTTCTACCGCTTTGTAGAAAGCTGCCCTCTTTGGCTGTGAGGCCAGTGGTGCAAACTTCAAAGGGACGCGAGATAATGGCGGCCGTTCCCTGAATGGAAGCACGTATCGCCATTTGATTACACCTAACACAAACGATTCATCCGTGATGGAAGACCAGCTTTTGAGGCGCCCTAAGAGACGAGCGCCAAACTGCTGGTCCATCGCCCCAGACTCTTCGTTGCAGCGAGTCTCCGGGGATAGTATCTGCGACTGTGGCGTCCCTTCAGTCTTTTTTCGGTTTGCCCGCCCGAAAGGGTGGCTTCTCCGATTCAGACTTTTTGGACGCCTTCCCTGCCTGCTTTTTTCTTTGAGCCATTCCAGGTTTGTTTTTCTGGGGTTTCCTCTTCCGCTTATGTGCAAAAGTGTTAGCCCTGACAACACTCTTCTTGTAACTCTGAGATCGCGTCACAGCCTTCGCAATGTCAACCATGGCCTGCTGGGTCACGTCTTGCGCATCCTGATGACGCATCTGCGAAACATGCTCCATGATAGGTCGCAGGACTCCTCCAAACAAACTGTAGGAGAACAGTGGCGCTGTTCTGATGGTTCACACAACTGACTCTGCCACATCCAAACAGGCGTCCCTGCGCATCAACCTTATATTGGCCTGGGTTGTAATAGCCTGCCTCATAGGGTGCTCAATAGCTAAGCCCCGCACCAACTGGATGTGACCATTGAGGGATATCCAGTCCTTGACTGGTTCTGGGACCTGCACCGACGCGAACAGTCGCTGCATTATTTCCCCAGACGCCGCAGAGCTAACGTCTAGGAAAGAAGCGATAATCACTATTGCTCTCAGGTCCTCCTCAAGTCTATTCAGACTGCTCTGAGGTATCTTAGCCTCAGGTGGGATCCGTCTACAGATTTCCTCCCACTCGATGTCAACCTCAGTTGGTCCAGCCTTGTAGACCTCTTGGGGTACATTGTACCGACCCATGTTGACCTTCGGTCTACGCAATAGCTGGCCCTTCTTCAACGACTGAGCCGTCGGAGGGCCAGATGCGGACCTACTGCCACGCAACGTTTTGGTACATTTCATCCACAAACGTACTAAACGGAAAGCCAAAGTTGGGGCATTCGGTCTCTGTTGGTGGATCCAATGGAAAGACCGACATGGCACGTCGCTTCGTCACAGGCAGAAGCTCTGGAGCTTGCAATGTGTCTCCAAGAAGACTAATCACAGCTTCCTTCGCAGCCTGAAACAATCCAGGGATGTCACCACCATGGGTGCTCTACGTCACTGTTTGCGGTGGAGAGGGCCTGTCTTCAAAAGACAGTTGCCTCTGAGCGGCAGCAGACAAATCCTGGATTGCCTGCTCTTCACTCCTCTCCTCACCTTAAGGCAAGCTCCGTGATAGGCACTCTGATGAGGGACCTTCACGCCCTCCATCCGAGTCCAAGAGAGACTCATGCAATGAGCCAGTCTCAGACATCTCCTCTCCCCTATCATTTAATCCACTATGCAGTGGAAAGAAGGGGCGGATTGGCTGGTCAGGTGTGCACTGAGCAGCTACCACAGTAGCTGGACCCCCTGGTGCAGGTTCTGGTAAAAGTCCGGACCGTTCCGGAACGAGTTCCGGTCCTGTTCGGGAATTCGCGGTAACCGTTCCGGAGTAGTTCGGTTCGTGTCCGGACCCGTCCGGTTCGTGTCCGTGTGATAACGCCCTAACCTCACCAGATCGATCTTGGATACCAGTCACCTCACCACCGGTCAACGTTTCAACGTTCCCTGGAGCTGCAACAGATCCAGGTTCCGGTAAACGGACCTGAGGAGGAGCCGTATCCATAACCTCCTCTCTTGTAACCGTTACGGGTGGAGGTGCCAGATGCACTTTGGGAGTCACTACGGAAAGGGACTCCGTACGTTTCCTGGTAACGGCTATGGATTTTGCAGGCCCCGAACCTTCCTGAGAACACATGAAAGCTTGCATCGCGTCCGCCATTAGCCTCTGCGTCTCTTGCATGGCTAGCAAAACCTTCTCAAGTCCGGAATCTACGGCCCACACCCTCTTTGCAGTGGGCTCGTCCTCGTAAAAACCCTTCCTTTTACGGTTCCGCTTCGCACGCCTTGTTGGGGTTGGTAGGGAAGCTTCACTCCCCGTGTCCAGCGCCTCTACCGTTCTCACAGTAGTGTCCGTGGTTACACGGAGAGATGAAGGAGTTGTCCTGTCATGATGAGGAACGAATGGTGCTTTGCGGTGTTGAGACCGCTTTGCACGCCGACGTTCAGCCACTTCGAACAACCTCCACTGCTTCTCCGACCAATGCCTGCAGTGGTTACAAGGGCTTGACCGAGAGCAGTCCAAACCCTCCAGCTCCCACCGGCACCAACGACAGTGCCTGTGGGTGTCCCACTTGCCCATCAAATGACCGGCAACATCCTGCTTTTGTGCAGGGAATACCTCGGTCAAACGGGAAATGGCAGCTGGCGCAGAAACTGTCGAGCTACAGGGTAAGCGAGGTCTGCCCTTTCCTCTAAGCTCCTCAATTACCTGCCTCGACCTCTCCTGACGGTATGCCCGTTCACCAGGCTTTTTCCTTCTCTTTTCTGCCATAAGTTTATGGCTTCCAAAATCCGGTCAACACCCTAAGAATAAAGTTCAGAGCAAGGCTGCACGTACCTTAATTCTTCTATCCTTAAGAACAGATACGGTCCTATAAAGGCCCTAAAACTTTTTCCTGTTCCTACGGCGACAGAGTCAACTCCAACATAGTACTCTGTCCGTCGAAGCTGGGAATACTGTAACTGACACGTCTATCGTGGTCAGAGCCAGGAAAGAAACTGGCTATGCAGCTTGTACAGCTAACACAAGTACCAGGCGACAGAGGGCGCCACTGCATAAGTCACAGGCCTGCCAAGAAATTCAGGTTTAGAAATGAAGTTAAACCTGGCTGAAGCTGTCCAGAGACAGGGTAAGTTAGAGTGTTCCCGAGGGAATGTATTACGCTATAGATGGATGTGTTACACTGTGCCTATTATTCTTTTAGCAGTAAAATCTTAGCACTGGAGAATGGCATTTCTGATGAAGTCTACTCGAGTGACCGGCTTTGAGTTTTGTGCTTTTTGAGGGCTTTTTTTATTTTTTATTTTTTTGAACAGTTGTGGGACATACAGTCACCCTAGTCTGTTGACAGTGTTGACTGAAATAATATTGCCAGTTAGGGATGATGCAATAACTAGAATACTGAAGGTGGATCTGCATGTACATGTATGTGTTCCTTATCATTATTTTACTGTGCAAAATAAATAATGGGGTACTCCAACAGACATGCAAAAGTTCACTTTAGATTCATGTCCAGCCAGATTCCATCTCAACAATATTTAGCGTGAAGACAACTGGCTACTCTTTGAAACTGATTATGTACTTTACAGTAGGTATACATGTAAATTAAACATCTTTTAATCTCGGTCCTCTGCAGCTGTCTCCACAGGTGCGGCATGTCCACATGGTAACTCGCCTGAGTCAGCGCGGGTGCTAGTCCAGAAAGCGCTCTGTCCATGGCCGTGTACTGCCTTGGGCAGCATGAAGGTGACACGCAGAGGTGTTAAAAGACTTTCAATCAGTACTGTAATACTTAATTTCAATTTCCTGGCATCTTTCATCTGTTTTACCCATAATGCTTTGTATACACTGGGGGTAGAAAAATAGCTTCACTTTAGTTTCCATCGCACACAATGCAAAATATTAAGTGCAAAACCACATTTAGCATGTTCACTGACCTCTCACAATGACCTTGACCTCTTGACTATCAACCCCTGCATTGTTCTTGGCCACGCAGCGGTACTGTCCATCATCACCTTTGTGCACATACTTCACACGTATAGAGTTGTATGTGCTGACTACAATCCTGGAGTCTGTGGTAGGCTGCAGTAAGCTTCCATCAAAATACCACGTCACAGAAGGGACAGGAATGGCCTTGACCTCACAGGTCAAAACAAGGTCCCCAGCCTGTGGTACCACCAACTTTCCAGCAATTCTAGTGATGTTTGGCTTTTCTGAAAACCAGATAAAAAATGAGATAGTTTCATTGGACTGTTATTCTCCATGATTTGTTAAACCCCCAAAATTGTAGTATCTTAACTTACATGGTGCAATTTCCAGTTGGAATTTGAGCAAGTTATGTTCATTGTAATCATGTTAATACGAGAGCAGTCCCTTTAGACAGAGCCTTAATTATGTTAACAGTGTTTGTACCAGGCCAGACTGTCAACTGACAGCTTTCACTGGCAAGCTGTAATCTGCCAAAAGTGTGTCAAGGAAACCTGTTGATCTGGACCAATCTGACTTGTGGAATTGCAAGCTGTTGGTACTTGAATGAACCAGATATGACACAAAATGCTCACAGTTTTCCCCTCACCAAGTACTTGATTTTTTATGTAAAGTGAAGGAGTTGAATTGTCATAGCACTTTTGTGAAGAAACTTTGCCTTGTCGATGACTTAATATATACTTTATTCACTATATTTTTTTTATTATCATGCAGAATTGCCTCTCATTTGGTGGCCACCCTCATTGAGCAGTGACCTTGAGAAAGTATGTCAAGGTCACCCATTTATGTGATATCGTACTTTCAGACATGATACACTTTTGCTGTGACATTTGATTAAGTTAGCCTGATTATTTATCATGATAATGAATTTGATAGGTCTGAACACATATTGGCTCAAATTTTCCGTTCACCTGATGGTAGCACCATGAGTACTTCTCTGATTCCACATCTTAGCCTCCCAAATGTTTCCACCAAATTTCATAAAGATCCATCACAAATCAAAGACACCAGAATGTTTTCAATTATTTCACTTTGTGGCCTGTGTATTATGTAAACATGTAGGTAGCACCACCAATAATGCAAGCAACCTAGATTTTCATTCAAAGAATATATTGTCCCAAAAATTTCAATAGGCTAACCTTTAAATTGTTGATGCTATCATGTTGACAAGCAAATTGTTTATCGACGAACAGACAGAAGGACAGCTGGCTGGACATCTGTGATCACATAAGCTCTGCAACCTATGGTCAGCAGAGCTAATAGGAGTCTTAGACTGGAAAATGCTTGCGTTGAGAGCCTAGCAAATATTGCTGTTGCATTTTCACTCGAAATACGAACCAAAAATAAGCCAGGTCCTCATGACTTTGCATCTGTCATCGTCAACTGACTTGGCAGGTCACCATTTTTAAATGCCCGAATGTCCTCTTTCAGTGTAAAAGGAGTGTAGTAATTAAAAAGAGTATGTACCCGGTACTCTGTGGACTCTCTTGAAAAACTGCTGTACAGTCCATGGTGATGACAAATTCTATCTTACCTACACATGTTTCCTTACTGCAGCTTGCCTGCCAATGCTAATATTTTCCATACTGGGTCCACTGAAAAGTGTTTGGAGATTGTGCCTTTGTGGTACTACAAGGTATGGCTTAAAAAATGACACCTCTACTCACCTTGGACCAGCAAGAATGCATTATGGGATACGTGTCCCATCAAGTTGGTGGCTGTGCAGGTGTAGTTGCCTGTGTGTGCAGGTTTGGCTGCCATAATCACCAGACTCTTGCCACCATTTTGTACTGATACCCCCCCAGGTAGGGAGTAATTATCCTGTAAATATACACCACAATATAGCCAGGTTTTCAGCAATTGTGGTCAAATTCAAATTTAAGTGATTCAGCTTGAAGACTGACTGGGTACACTATCATATTAAAACCAACTTTTTCTACTTACTTCCCCAGCCTTGAATTGAACCTGGGCCACAGAGGTGAAAAGGAGAATGTGTTGCAGCTTTGGCAACTGTGCAAACCTAAAGGTCCACAGCCATCGGCAAATTTAAGTATATATATGCTTCTGCTGACTTGTAATGTATAAATATAAAATAGGAAAACTCAAATCCAACAAAAGCAGGTTGGGAAAAATAAGGTTTTTATTGTGTGACTGGGAATGCAAATTTCAAGTGAAATATTGATCTGGAGGACCCATTCTCTTCTCCATTAATTTGATGTCCAAGATATGCCCGACCATCACCATATCCTTTCTCTCACCTTTACATGCCTGGTGACCTATAAATACTAAATCACAACCATTCATATTCCATAATATAATAATGTTGGACATAATCTATGTAATATATCAACTTGGAATGTCTAGCTAAATTATTTTTCGAGGTATTGAATTATCTTGTTCAGCAAATTTTGGCTCATAATTTCTGTAAAACTCTAGGTGCTATAATACCACTAGTATTTCCATCAATTGAGATTCTGACCACCTCCATAATCCTATTTAGTCTGATTAGGAAAAGCTATTCCTGATCATGGAGTACAATCCCGCTCTCCCACCTCTCAAGGAGATCATACATCATCACTGGGGTATTATCAGTGCCTCCACATTTGCTGAACACCCGGGAGACATACAAGTTATTCTAGCTATAGATTCTCAGAGAGCCAACTAGAAACCGAAAAACACCTAGGTCAGGACAGACAAACAGACAGACGGATGCATAGGTGACCACAATACCCCTCCAGTAGGTCAAGGTTATTTCTGTTTGACCTAATGACAAAGCTTTGGTGCAAATGCAATGGGGTTTTTCTTCAATGCACCACTGTGACCTAAATGTGTGAACCAGTGACCTAGTTTTCTATAGGCTTCTGAGGCATCCTTAGCACCAACTGTCATAAATAATTGACTAAACTACATTCAATATTTTTTTTTAGATATTGGGTTAACGCAATTTTTTTCTTCAATGTAGTACCATAATCTAAACATGAGACCTAGTGACCTACTTTTTGATAGGCACCTGAAGCAACACAATGGCCTCCTGTGATAAAAATTTGGTTTCTGTAAAGTGAGTACTTTTGGAGATATGGTGTTAACAAGGCATGGACAGACATGCGGACGCGTAGGTGACGACAATACCTTCTTACAGAACACCATTGAGAGGTTCATGTAAACACAATAACCTCATATACCTAATCACTTGTCACTCACTTGTCATCAGTGTAGCTTACAATATGTGGGACAAACTAAATGCACACTGATGAAAAGAGTGAGTGAATATTTCTTTCACATCAAGAATAAAGATATAAGCCAGCCACTTGGTAGACATTTTTGTCTGGTGGACCATGATGAGGCAAGCCTTCCGCTCACCATCCAGATTCTAGAACACATCTGCACTCCTCCTGGACAGTCCATTCTATGAATCTCACACTGCAGAGAGAGCAACACGTCCATTTTGACGGTTGGACTGGTAGTTTTGTTACGTGTAGCTTTGTGACTCTTTTATGACGTTGACCTAACGTCAGTCAGCAACATTACCCTTCTATGTAAGCAGCGTACTGTATTCCTTAACCGCCTCTGATGAGACTCTTTTGAATCAAAGTCAGGCTCTTTCACAGATTTAATCTCTATGCCACTGGCTTTGCTGGGTTTTTCATTCATGTAGAATAAATCTACAATATACAAATGATATATAATTGTGTGGAAACACAGTTAGTACTTGCCTGCTGTGTTATACATGTATTAAATCCATGGCATTTTTTTTCAAAGCCAAGTTTCTCTGACCATGGCAAAGCAAAGTCGACCAACAATCTGAAGTCATGTGCAAAGCGACCATGTGGAATTCCCCCAGGTATAAGGCCAGGACAAGGTAACAGCTGTCTGTCCATATATATTGTCAATCATATATCATTTTACTTTATGGTTGTTGACTGTTCCCTGGTCACTATATACTACATATTTGTGTTTATAAAGCTGCACTTTGCATGGTTTGCATCCATAATGAATCACCAAATCAAACATGCAAAAGCCTTGCCTGTAGGGCCAGTTTTACCAGCAGTGAATCTCTTCTGCCACAACAGAGGCAACTTGCCTGCTTTCATGAGTGGTCATTTTCTGTCCAAGGTCAGTCCCCACTATAAGATTATGGAAGATTTGTCTTGTACACCTTTTGGTGTTTTTTTAACTCCTAAAATGGACTGACAAAGTGACAAGACTAGTGCCACTATCCCTGCCATCTATCCTCACCTGTTCAAAGGCTGGTCAATTTAGAATATTTCAGCCTTTCACCAAACTTTGTATGCATAGATGAAGGAATCTGAGAGAACTTCAACCAAACCCTGGGAAATTACACGTTTCTTTTGTAGGAATGGGGATTTGGTACAGTTGCTATGTGCATTTCCCATTTTCGGCTGGGTGATTGGTGCCAAAGGTTGCTGGTTCCACGGTCACAAAATATGTACATGTAGCTGGGTCAAATTAAATTTTAAATCTATGTAGTGATTCCAAAAAGAATACATCACAAAACCGTCACTAAGCACAGAGTCAATAAAACTATTTCCATAATGTGTGGTGCATATACAATGTATGACAGCAGACTCTTCCCATTTAGACCTATCCTTAAAAAGATCACTGGCCAGTCACAACCACTTTCCTGCAGTCACAATTTTGTTTTTATTTTTTTCCTGTGTTTTCCACATTAAAACCACTCTGCTGTCAAAGAACTATTTTTGTTGGGTCCATGGGCATTCTTGAAACAGAGATTTCACGGTATACTGATTAATTGATGCATCAGGACTCAATTGCTTTTCTAAGCCAGTTTCTAAGCCAGCAAGCCAGCCCAAGGTCAGGATGGTATCTTCAATTCATAATGCGGGTGGGGGCAGTAGAACACAGGTCTGTATGCTCATACAGATGTGGTATCTATTTTGAGAGACCATCCTTGGAACATCATAAAGTGGTCACATAAAATAGTCACATAAAGCTGATGCACTGTCTTTCTAAAGAGGTCTAGTCACACACAAAAATCACTCTAGGGACATAGTTGTGGTTATGAAGGACAGGTGGTCTTGGATTGGTGTGGTATCTCGAAGCAGGCACAATTGTACATTTGAACCCTAGGTACTCACATTGTATGACCAGGTAATACGAGGCAATGGATTGCCTGAGGCCTCACACTGCAGACTGACTGACTGGGACACGTTGACTGCTGTGCTCTGTGGTGCCTGGCTCAAGGCTGGGTCCACTGCAGCATACAGAAATACATACATGTATATGTGACTGTTCATAAGATTTTTTTTTTCATACGATATTGTTGGATCATGTTGGATACCAGATGTTCATATCTTTATGTAGAGCTACATTTGATAGCTGAAGTCTCACCCTAACCTTTGGCATAGTCATACTGACCATTCACAGGCAGTTTGGGGATGTTTACACCATATTTAAAAATCTCCTGAAAACATGAAGCCACACCCCCTGAAACTTGGACGCATATTTTGGCCCCCGAAACACTCTTTGCTATCTATACATGACCAAATCCATAATGCCATTAACTTGAGGTTGTAAGAATTTTTACTTTCCTATGCATGACTCATTGGTGCTGACATTCACAGCACATATGTAAACAAAGCCCATCAGGAGCTCTCGTCTCGCATTCCAGCACCCAGATGGCTGGTAGATTTCCACACACACTCAAACAGGAAACGACGACTGAATGTTACTGGTGACACAGCGCGTCCTCGGCCCTGGGTATACAGCCAGCATTAGACTAGTGGCCAACCCTAAAAAAGTGGCTTATTTAAGGATATACCCCTCCCTATGGTAGAACAAATAACAACCCATTTTTTATTAAAGATTGGCATATTCTGCATTGGATTATGATGGTTGTGGTCTTTTAATTTGATGACAGGGGTATTTTATAGCCATATCTTTGAAAATAGTAGTCATCACTTTAACTATCATTCCATACAAGACACTACTGAGCATAAATTCAAAAATAAATTCACGAAACATACCAAATATGGCTCATAGTATCTGAAATAATATGCCAAGCACTGTACAAATGATGTTTGCATGGTTTTGTTGTCATAAAATGTCGAAAAATACCAAATTTGGGCAAATTAGTGCAAAAATTCCTTCAGGTTCGATATTCTACGGTGCATAAAATGTTACACAATGCTCGAAGTCCTTGCTCTAGGAAAACATTTAATGCACCAAAAATTGCCCTAATTGTCGAGCTAAAAGGCAATATGCTAAATATATCCTCACCTTTCTCAGAATTTAAATTGGAGAGAAAAGAGTTACCCCACCCCCCTTATTTTCTGGCAGGTCTAAAATCGTAATTTTTTTTACCAGAACTGCCATAATCTAACTATACAATCAAAAGTGAACAGGCAATGGTTGCAAATCATAATAATGTATGTTTTCAGACATCCGGTAGTTGTCAAATAAAGCATAAAACTAGAAAAAAAAGATTTGCGTCACAGCAAATCTATCTGGGTGCTTTCAAAATGAGAACCATCGTTCAACATAATCTAAATTTCGTGTATTAGCTTAATTTTCATAAATTAAAATGCTCACCCTTGGTTCTTGGTTCAAGGGATGTGGCCATGTCCCAAACTTATAAAGTGAAGTTTGAATGAAACTAGTATCTATAGTAGTTTTGAACCTATTCAACATTCTAATTTTGTGTATTTGTCTAATTTGCATGAATCATAAGCCTAGAAGAACTTTGGTTTATTGTTCATTGGATGGGGTTATGCCACAAACCCATAATTTGAAGTAGAAATGGCACCTCTATGATATATTTGAAGCTATTAAACATTTACATTTTGCATATTCACTTAATTTGCATAAATTAAAATCCTACAACTTTGGTTCATGTTCATTGGATGCGGCTTTGCCACAATCCTACAAATTGAAGTTGGAATGGCATCTCTATGAACAATAGTTTTGGAGACACTCAACTTTTAAATTTTTCAGTGCCCCTTATTAGCATATTTTGAAATTCTACAACTATACTGTCCATTAAAGTGGCAAGTGCCACAAAGGTATATATGCTCATTGAAATTTTGAGTCCATCTGCAATAGTTTGGAAGATATGGCGCTTTTAAAATTTTTGTTGCCTCTAAAATTAGCATAATTTTAAACATCATGACTATTCCAAATGAGATGCACACTTTTGCTGGTTATGTCAGTCACCAAGGCAAGCTTGGTGATTTTTTCCAATAGTGTCTGAAAAAAACTCTGGACCAACTTGGTCAGAAAGAAAGACATTGGCTTTTTATTTCTTTGGTAATTTATCTGAGATGAAAGACAACTCTCATATGTGACCACTTTTATCTGGCATTAGGGGTGATCTTAAATTGCAGGTACCACTGTACAGTGAAACCTCTCTACAGTGGGCACCTTCGCGATCAGAGAAAAGTGCCCATGCCTGAGAGGGTCAGCCCTTCTGGGCAGTATTGATGAGTATATGTGCATGTACAGTGTACACATATAATAATACAGAGGGATGTATATACATGCAATACAAAACTGTCTTTGTTCCTTTATTACCTAAACAAATTTTAACAGATGCTGTCACAAAACTACATGTACATGTACCTGTGAACTGAGACATGCACTATACTGACTCAGTATTGGCCATGAAGAACAGGCTTCATCTCACTGGTTATAAGAAAACAAAGACATGAAAGTGTCCATTGAGATGATACAAATTCGCACACTTTTTCAAAATTCACCAAAATGTGAAAACAGTCACTGAGGACTATAAGTCAGACTTTGATCGGTCCAGCAAACTCAGCTCTGTATGTAGTCTATTTTTAACAGAGGGTACACTCTGGCTTGTTCTGCCTACAATTCCAAACCCTCTGATCCCTTGGGACTGATAAGCCTAGCAGGCTCCTAGCCTCATGCAGGCAAACTCTGACTGGTCATTCTCAGCCATGGTGCACTTACAGCTCTGTCCAGCATTAGTGTGAACATGGATCAGATATGTTTCTTGCATAAACAGAAAGAGATTCTCTGTATTTTATTGAGAACATCATCACACAGTGGTTGGGAGTTCCCCCACCCCACCCCACCCCACTCCTACCTCCCATTTACCATAAGACCCAAACCTTTCAAACCATACCCCCCCCCCCAAAAAAAGATGTTACTGTGGTCAGAATTATGTAATAGGCAGCCCCCTGTACCTGTAAGGGTCATTTCTAATATGCACTCTATAATCCTTCTGCCTGGAAGCCGGCCGATTTACTCACGTAATACCTTAAGGGAACAAGTCATCTCCACAATTATCAAATAAATGATCTTTGAAGATTGGAAATATTGTTTTGTGTACAAATCATATTAAAAAGCTTGAACTGGGGCCACTATTTTTCCCTAACAGCCATATGTAATGCAATAAACCAGAATGCATATGGCCAAAAACTGAAAAATTGTATGTGCATGTTGCAGGGGTATGCTACCAAAAAATTTTCCCAATGATGCCTATTGTAAATTGTGTTTTTCATGAGGTAAATATTGTGAACTTCCATAAAAAAAATACATGTCATGTTGGTTTATAGACTTTGGAATTGAATACGGTGACTATAACTGAAACTCCATACCCTCTCAAATACAGAATTTTGCCCATAGTTGAAATCGCCATCCATCTAAACTGAGCTTTCTGTTCTCTTTAACAGTAATATCCTATTTTTGGAGTTTTCATAGTCAAGAGTGTGCTCTCCATAATGAAATTATGACCCAGAAACCTATGGCATCAGTTAAAATTGTGTGAGACATGAATCACAAAGCAAATTGTTTGCGGACCTCCCTCATTTTGTACAATTGAGTGTTAATTTTGAGCATAAATGTGATTTAAATTATCAAAATGCACTTTTATGTGTTTATTCATTCATAGAATGTAACATTTCAAGTAATTAAATAAAATAATGACCGTACAGACCTGATAATGGGTCTTTTTGCTGCCCAAAGTGGTCACCTGCAGTGTCCCTTAAGGTGTTACGCTACTAATTCAACCCGCAAAAAATGTAAACAAACCAGGTTGCAGTCTGTACCTTCCAAAATAACTTATAAACCCACGTAATGCCGTGAGACAGGTTCAAGTATCATGAATGCAAAATGGTTGCCTAGCAGCATTGAGGCTTATAACATGCAGTACAGCAGAAGCCCTAGTCAAAATGTGGATTGTTGGCAAATTCACTGAATTTAGCATACATTAAAATTCCCCACCTTTTGTTTGCATGCTATTGGATTTGCCAGTTGTCTCAAACCTATATGTGTAAGTTAGAACTTTCTGTTTATCTCTAATAGTTTAGAAGATATGGAGCTTTTAAAATTTTAATTGCCCCTCATTTGCATAACTTTAATCATCATGACTATTCCAAGTCAGGTGCCTAATTTCACTGGTAGGTCAGTCACCATGGCAAGTTTGGTGGTTGTCGAAATAGTAGGGTCTGAGAAAAACTCCGGACAAATCTGGTCCTTAAGAAAGAAAGAAAGAAAGAAAGAAAGAAAGAAAGAAAGAAAGAAAGAAAGAAAGAAAGAAAGAAAGAAAGAAAGAAAGAAAGAAAGAAAGAAAGAAAGAAAGAAAGAAAGAAAGAAAGAAAGAAAGAAAGAAAGAAAGAAAGAAAGAAAGAAAGAAAGAAAGAAAGAAAGAAAGAAAGAAAGAAAGAAAGAAAGAAAGAAAGAAAGAAAGAAAGAAAGAAAGAAAGAAAGAAAGAAAGAAAGAAAGAAAGAAAGAAAGAAAGAAAGAAAGAAAGAAAGAAAGAAAGAAAGAAAGAAATTCATTCTTGGAAAAACAAAATGTCTGGGTTGGCACCCAGACATAATAAATCACATACTGGAACTTACTTTCTCAAGTGTGCGACGCTGCGCCCGATACCGCCGGGCTCGTCAAAGCCCAGTGGTGTCGGGCGCAACATCGCACAGTTGAGAAAGTAAGTTCCAGTATGTGATTAATTTTATGCTTTGGTTGCAAATCATATAACACAACCCTGTATCATCAAATACAAACAGACAAACAGGCAGATATAAACTGTGCCAGTGTTTGGGTAAGTTCCATGTACAATGCTTCCATCTCCTAAGGTTATGATAGATCATGGGATATGGATAAATTCACAAATGATGGTGCCATGATGAGTCCTGGGAAAAAGTGGGTAGTGAATGTGTGATAGTATATGGCATTCATTGCCAGCATTGGCAAGCTATTTGGAGATGGTGGACTATGTGACAAGTTCTTTTTTTTTTCCAAAAATTGCCCAATACTAGTATGTTGATAATTTCTGTAACACAGAGTCATTTTCCTTATTATCAAAGTACATGCAAATTCTGATATAAGGTTTTTACCTGCAAAATTGTGGTAGAAAATTTATCAGTGTTTTGGACGAAATAAAGGGTTTGATCTTCATTCCATATCCAAACTCAAAGTTTTAAAAGAAGGTGACATTAAATTCACTTGTACTGGATTAATAACTTCGTTCTTGTGTCAAGTTTTAATTTTATCAATGAGGAAGTATTATCAATTGAAGAATAGCGTCCTATAGCGACAAAGCAGTGTTTTTTCTTATTTTCAAAAATAAGGGGGTAGGGGTAATACTTTTTGGTGCTTATAAAATTTTGAGAAACTTGGGATGATAATTTCCATGTAACCTCGTAGCTTTATGGCTAAGGTAATTTTTGGTGTATAAAAATGCAATATTGGACAAGAATTATAAGTTTTTTGACATATTTTTGGGAGATAAAAATGTCAAAAATCAAAAATATTTTTGCATAATTGTTCAGTTTTCTACATTTTTCCCATCTTTAAGTTCCTAAATGTCTAGTATCAATATTTTCTTTCTTTTTCACATAAGTTTTCTTTAATATAAGCCTAATGTCATTAAGTTTCAGCATATATTGCTGATTTTATGCAAAAAAAGAAGCAAAGTGAGAATTTATTGATTTTTAGAGTGATTCTTCATTATAAATGGTGATAAGATACACCTGTCACTAAAATAAATTACCACAACCATCATTTTCTTATGTCTCATAAACCAATCTTCAATAAAAAATGGGTTGTGTCTTGTTCTACCATGGGGAGGGGTACCCGAGTACTTTTGGGCTTTGACCACTACCCTACATGTCCCAATAAAAGGGGGACACGTGCACTGGGCATTTTCAAGCTTTCTTTTCCCCATGAAAGACCCTGCCATTGGGAGTACAACATCCCTTATGAATTGCCAAAGGCACTTGTTTGGTATAAAATATTTACCTGATAACTGGCATCAAGTTGCACCCATTATCCTCATTTTTGTGCTATACTGGAGACTGGGTCAACAATTTTCCTCCATGTACTTGAGGCCCAATTCATCCAAAGTACACCACAGAAAGCTGTTCATATGAGCCATTTTTATTTAAATCTGATCTGAAACTATGCTGGGGCATGCTCACTAGCGCTGGGGCCTGGTAGACCTGGTCTCTCCTCCATCTGCTCCACAGAGCATGCTGTAAAGGGTGATGGTGGAGACGACCAAGTGGGACCTAGCAGTCCATCAAGGGCAGGGAGCCCAACAGGGAGCCATTGTTGTGCCCAGTGGATCTTGCCAGTCAGAAAGGCTCTGAGCCAAGACTGACGATTCTCCCACCTGTCTTCACAAGGGTGTCAGATGTAGGCAACCAGGTTGAACTGGAAGCAGAGAAAGACGAAAGACTTGGGTAGGTTCACTATCTTGCCCAAGCGTTGGCAGAGTTCCAGAGCCGTCTGTCAGTAACGTTGCAAATCCAGGTGCCGAAACGCTAAGATAAGCCAATTAGACTGATACACAAGAAAGCGAGCAGCTGAGCAGTGACAGTAAGAAACAACTGTCTGCATGAACCTGGTAAACACCAGCTGAGCCATGGCAAGGCCGAATGAAAGTGTCTTGAACTAGTAAACTTGGCCTGCAAATGCAAACCACAGATACTTCCATGAAGTTTCCGCAATTGGCACATGGAAGAACGCAACCTTGAGATCCAGGGATGTTGTCCACTCCATGGGCTGTAGGACTGCTGCCACCGACTGGGGAGGGGGGGGAAGGGGGGAGGGGGGGGGGGGTCCTCCATCCTAAAGGATGGGACTTCAAGGAAGCTGTTCAGCATCAACAGGTCTATGACCAGGCGCCATCCGCCCCCTCTCTTGGGGACCAGGAAGAGTAAGTTGTAAAAGCCAGGAGAACCATGATTCTCTGCTGGCTCTATGGCGCACTTGCTCCAAAGGGTCTGAACTGCCTCCAGGAATGCCAAGGCTTTGGGTTCCGAGGTGGGTGGAGCGAACCACCGTGGTTCTTGGCTTAAAGGAGGCCTGTCTTTGCCGAAAGGCAGCCTGTAGTTGTGTCTCAGGATATTGAGGGTGAACCTATTGTCTGTGATAGACTCCCATTGGGCGCGATATGCAGCGAGGCAGCTGGCCACTGGGTGCTGCAGGGAGTATAACACAGTGTAGTGGTTGGTAAACCAGAGACTTTGCTTTCCCCGATACAACAGGCAGGAACGCTCAGACTTTCCTGTGTTCTGACCTCTACCAGAAGGCTTGCCCTTCCTGGATTGCTGTCTGCCTTTCCCCAGTTGTCCTGTCCCAGAGGGAGCAAGAGTCGAGGGACAGGTGGACATGGTCTGAGAAGTACTGCACTTCGAGGCTGACGCAGCCAAAGACGACAGCGACCAAGTAGAGTCTGTCAGCACCTTGGAGCATGCCTGATCGGCTGAGCGAGCCCAAAGGTCCTTTGCCTGGCAGACCACTTCTGCCATCTCTCCTCCAAACAGAGTTCCTGAGAAGAGCCGCCAGGTTCACCTCCAGTGTGCAGGTGCTCCACAACTGGTGATCAACGGCTTGCGACAATGAAGTTGCGAGAAGTGTCGCCTGGTCTAACCAGTCTCACACAGCCTCGGTGATCAAAACTGTGCCCTTGATGTCATCCAGGAGAGACCCAAAAGTGTCGAACGACACATTGGAGAAGGATGCCATAAGGACACGGGAACAAGCAGGATTGCCAACTGCTTGCTTTGGGGCAAAGCCACCTGAGATGCAGATGGGACTGCTGCTGGGGGAACAGCAGGTTCTGCCTGGACTGCAGGTGCTGACACCACCTAGGAATAAGACCCACTAATAGCAGAGGGTGCCCCCACAGGTCTGGGTACCTTCCTCCTACTTCCCCTTTGCTTATGCTTACAATCCGAGCTCTCACAGCTGAGAGCTGGGAAAGTATGCTTAGGCAGTGGTGCTTTTGGCCCGCACTCCGGACTTCCAATCCGACACAGGCGCACAGACTGGCCGAGGTGCAGGGTTATTTTCATTTTTAGGCCCTAGCCTAATCTAGTCCAGTTCTCTGTTCCGCAGTATTCAAATGGCAGTCACAAAGCTACTTCAATATATGTTTCTCGGCAAACTGACTTTACTTGGCCAGAGGCGGATCCCAAAAGTATACCAACAGCTGGGGTAATGGGATAATATATAACACCTGGCAGTGAGTTATGGTTTTGGTGGAAATGTGAAAAAAAAAAACAACATAAGAAGAGTTGTGTATTCGTATTACATTGGATGCTAAAATACCCTTGAATTAATTGGTTTGGTTTGGGGCTGATGAAATTGCACTTTTAAGTTTCAAACTAAAATGGAAAGTAATTGCAACACCAAACTTTAGCTCTCCTGATTGAAGTGCTATATGCAGAAGGGACACAGGAATCTTGTATTCTTGCTGGTCCATATTGGACCCGCATTCTTCAGTTTATTAGAACTGGTACTTCATAAAGTTTAGTATATAAAGGCACAAAATAATTGGATTAACTTCCTTTCTGCTACTGCTAATCAAAATGAAGATATAGCTAAACAATTTTGAAGTATTTTGAATGCATGACAAATGTTCATATGGGCAGTGGACCAAGATTTCTTCCTGTGTGGTCAGTATACTATCACCTGACAGCATACATACCAGGTACCAGGATCTCACTTTGTACGCATATTGTCAGTGCACTTTGACCTCACATTCTGTGCAGGTACCTGGTGGGTCTCACCTTGTATGGTCAGTGTCCCTTGGCTCTCCTTGTTGCCTGCAATGTTGCTTGCTTTACATCTGTATGTTCCTTCATCACCAAGCGTCACATTTAAGATTTCCAGCCCTCTGGATGTCTGTTTTATTTTGTTGGTCAGAGTTACCACTTGTCCATCTGTAAATTGTTAAGAACTTCATGTGCACAACAGAAGAAATTTGGAGTAGTTTTCATAAATAAGGCACAGGAATGTGCTGGGAGGATGTGACTTTAATGAAAAGTCAAAATTCCACAGATTAGGATATTAATTAAAAGGCAATCAGAGATTGCTGGATCCATGCCCCCTTCCCCTCATTTATGACCTTGCTAATCAGAGGTCTCATTTTGGAATGAGTGTAGTCAATAAAAATAGGCTATCTGCATGACCCAGATACTTGACCTAGTGACGTACTTTTATGCATGATACCCTCTTGTGTCCAGATAAACAGTTGGGAAAAGTTTCATGATTCTGATTCTAAGTCAAAGGACAACAGAATTACAGCCCAGGCTTGACATCTATTGTAGTGTCACAGTGACCCAGATACTTGACCTAGTGACCTATTTTTTCATGACACATCTTATGGTCAAGATACATGTGCATCGAGTTTATAGCCTAGGTCCTAGTTTATAGGAATTATAGCCCCACCACAATTTTACAAGAATATGTCACTGTAACCCAGATATATGACCTAGTGACCTACTTTTAATACATGACACACCCCTATGTCCAGATGCACCTGTGTGTTAAGTTTCATTAAGCTAAGTTGAAGGACAAGTGAATTAAACTGTGAATTAAAGCCCAGGCATGAAAAGCGGATATACGGATGGACACAGACTATATGCCCTTCCCCCGGTAGGAGGGGCATCAAAATGACTGTCATGGTAATTTTCTCAGGTACTGCCTACATCAGTTTTAAAGCTCAGCCCAACTCCTTTACTTCTTTAAAGCAATGTGACTTTGTGTAATTCTGATATCTGTTTATGTAATTTACACCTTGTGTTGGCTTTTTTTCTGACAAAAATTGCCACAAGTATAACATGAAAAAATGCCAACCCTCATCAATTTTGTTTAAAATATACACGAACAAGAGGGCTGTGTGAACAGCACATGCTCAGCTGATCTAGAGATTCATCGCCCTTGTGATTTTGTGACCTTGGAACTGGAAAAAATAGGTAGACACTTATCAAAAGTACACCCCTACCAACCCATACAAAAATCTGGCCAAAATTATTGAAGTTCAAGATATGAAATTTTATATCATAAAACACATTTTGGCTCATAATTTCCACCAAATTATAGGTGGCGCCACTAGTATCAGTAGCAACTTAGACTTTGGCCTCCTCCACAATCCCACTGAATTTGGTGAAGCTCTGCCAAAAATTGAAGATACTACAGTGTTCACAAGATTTCCATATTTCGATACCTACTGTATATTACATAATATTGTAGGTGGTGCCATCAATATCAAAAGGAATCTAGATTTGTATGCACCCTGTAAGTCA
The DNA here is from genome assembly GCA_964020975.1 of Hermodice carunculata. Lineage (NCBI taxonomy): Eukaryota > Metazoa > Annelida > Polychaeta > Eunicida > Amphinomidae > Hermodice > Hermodice carunculata. The sequence goes on along the minus strand of OZ026614.1, from coordinate 113,144,649 downwards.
TGAAAGTTATTAGGTAAACTTGAAAACTGTGGATGGTATTGCAGTCACAAGATTTTCACATTTTGACCTGTATATTACATAATACTATACATGTAGGTGGCGCCACCAACATTGATGTCAACAAAGATTTTAATACACTTTATAACTCCTAAATGTTATATGGGCCTATCTAAACAAGTTAATGAGTATTGCAGAGCAATACATAGTCCCCCGCTCGTCGCCCACGAGGTTGAATGGACTACTATATAGGGGTGTGACCTAGATGAAAAAAAAAATTAAAGTATGGCACATTCTTAGATTAAGCTTCACATTTGTGTAAAATTTCATTAATCTAAGTAAAAGGACAAAAAAGTTATGGCCCGGACAAGATTTTGAATGGATTTCACAGTGACCTATATATTTGACCTAGTGACCTACTTTTGCCATGTGACACAACAACTCCCCAGGTAGTATTAAAATAATAAATTTGGTAGCTGTAGGTATTATAGTAAGGGAAATATGGCATGGACAAGGTTTTACATGGAGTTTACACTTTTGACGGATGGACGGACACACGGACGGTGCCCATTACCATATCCCCTCTAAGGTCTACCCACCATAAAAAAAATCAAAGGGCTGGCATCAATAATTTAGAAGATATGGCCCGGACAAAATTTGTGTTGTATCTTGAGCTTGCTTAATGAACTTCGTTAATTAATTAATTAATGGAAGTAATTAGCCACAGAAAACAATGCGTATGCACACCTACTACCTAAGGTCTACACACCATAAAAAATTCAAAGGGCTAGCATTAATAGTTTAGAAGATATGGCCCGGACAAAATTTGTCTTGCTTAACGAACTTGGTTCAATAATTAATTAATGCAAGTAATTAGCCACACAAAACAATGCCTATGCACATCTACTACCTATGGTCTATCCACCACAAAAAATTCAAAGGGCTAGCATTAATAGTTTAGAAGATATGGCCCGGACAAAATTTGTCTTGCTTAACGAACTTTGTTAAATAATTAATTAATGCAAGTAATTAGCCACACAAAACAATGCCTATGCACAGCTACTATCTAAGGTCTACCCACCATAAAAAAATTGAAGAGGTAGCATTAATATAGGGAAGATATGTGCCGGACAAAATTTGTTTCTGTATATTTACATATCGATCGGCGACCCAAATATTTGACCTAGTGACCTACTTTTGCTTTATGACACTTTCTTAGACTAAGCTTCACATTTGTGTAACATTTCATGACTCTAAGTAAAAGGACAAAAAAGTTATGGCCCGGACAAGATTTTTCATACATATGTATTCTGTGACCCAGATATTTGACCTAGTGACCTACTTTTGGCACACCATACACCTCTATCCTAGGAAGTACAAACACATTAAATTTGGTAGCTGTGGGTGTTATGGTGTTGGAAATATGGCCCGGAGAAGCTTCGGACGGACGGACGGAAGGACGGACGGAAGGACGGACGAGGTGCAAACCTATAGTCCCCCACCAAGTGGGCAGGGGACTAAAAATTGTGGGGTGCAGAACATTCACGAAATGACCCCTATATTAAAACTGGCCATTTGACCTTGAACTTCAACTCAGTTTAAAAAATTGGTTCAAAACATTTGCCCCACATCCAGCTTTCCATATATAGTCTGTTTGTTGAAATTGGGTAATAACTTTTTGAGTTATTGAAGAAAAACAATAAACTTGGACAAGTTTCAAACTACATAATTACTAGGTCACAGTGACCCCCAAAATAGGTCCTCAAATACAGCTTTATGTATTATGTGATCAAGTGAATTTTTGATATGGAAGCTCAATTCTCTTTGCCATTGATGTCCAAGTTACACCCCGCCATTACAAAATCACCTTTTCAACTTTACAGACATTGCAACCTCCCAAAAGTAGGTCACGGTTACTAATGTTACATAACATTCTAATATTGGCCATGGTCTATATATCCTATAAGTTTGGCAAGTCTAATCCAATTACTCTTCAAAATATGGAATTTTATATCTTATAATACATTTTAGCTCATAATTTGCATTGAGTTATAGGTGGCGCCATCTGTGTCACTAGTAACTTAGATTGTGACCTCCTGCACAATCCCATGAAATTTGGTGCAAATCCACCAAAAATTAAGGATGCCAGAGTGTTTACAAGATTTTCACATTTGGACCCCTATATTACATAATATTGTAGGTGGCACTACTAATATCGAATGGAACTTAGATCTGGACACAACCTCTAAGTCTTGAAAGTTATACTGGGCTCACATCAAAACTTTTTAAGTTATCGCGCTCACAAACTAAAAGTTTACAGACAGACAGACAGACTGACGGACATGAGTGATGCTATAAGCTCTGCGACCTTTGGTCAGCTGAGCTACGAAAGAAAAAACATAAACAATCCAAAAATCACATGAGCATGGCCATTTGAAAAAAATTGGTAGAGACCCACTAAAGGTACATTGCCACTAAGTTTGAAGTCAATCCAAATGTCAGTCTTCCGAGATGTCCAAAATAAGAATTAACATTACAATGCCCATTGACTTACAAAGTAATCAATAGGAAAGGTACATTTACCAATAAGTACCCAAATTGAAAAAAATCATTAAAAATCAGTAATTCACAGCAGTGCCACCTAGTGAACAACTTTGTTTGACCCTTCCACAAGGGACATATTCACAAAGTTTCAGTTTAATCGTAGTGATGGTTCTGGGGAAGAAGTCAAAAATAACAAAAACATTAAAAAAATCACAAGAAAATAGAAAAAAATGGTAGCACCACCTGGTGAACAAATTAAGAGCTAGGAGTCCCTAGAAGTGTTCCTTTGTGATATCAAAGCAATTTGGTGAGCAGTTTTGGAGTAGATTTTTTATGGTTTGCCCAAAAAATTCATAAACAAACCACAAATCACTGGGGCATGACCATTGGAACAAATTTTGTAGACACTCACCTAAGGCACATTCCAGCCATGATTGAAGTGACGCTGGCTGATGGTTTTTGAGAAAAAGTGGAAAATGTGAATTGTGGACAGCCAACAGACAATGGACGGGCAGAGGGATGGATGACGGGCCCTCACAAAAGCAGGCCAGCTGACTGGCAAGTCACCTGAGCTAATAACTATTTAATTTGCAAGGCATTGGTTAACCAATTGCTCATATGATTTCATTTGATAACTAGAACAGACTGATTTTCCGACAGAAAATCAAATGTCTCCCGGTGGAACACTTATGTCTTTGAATAAGCTACAGGTGATAACAAATTACAAATGACCAAGTTTGCTTGAAAATTACAATCCAATTTTAGTTCTCACCTTGATACATTACTCTAGCAATTTTCATCAAGTTCTTCAAGACTTATTGAACGGAAACCAATTTCACATAAGTGACCCTGTGACCTTCAAAATAAGGTCAAGGTCATCCAAATACAATCCCAACCTTGGTCTTACCTTGATACATAATCCTATCAAGTTTTATCAAATTCCATCAAGTTCTTCATGACTTATTGAACGGAAACCAATTTCACATAAGTGACCCTGTGACCTTGAGAATTCGCTCAAGGTCACCCAAATACAATCCAAACCTAGGTCTTGCCTAGATACATAATCCTACCAAGTTTCATCAAATTCCATCAAGTTCTTCATGACTTATCGCACAGAAACCAATTTCACATAAGTGACCCTGTGACCTTGAAAATTAGGTCAAGGTCATCCAAATACAATCCCAACCTAGGTCTTCCCTAGATACATAATCCTACCAAGTTTCATCAAATTCCATCAAGTTCTTCATGACTAATTGAACAGAAACCAATTTCACCTGACCCTGTGACCTTGAGAGTTAGGTCGTCACCCAAATGTAATCCCAACCTAGGTCTTGCCTAGATACATAATCCTACCAAGTTTCATCAAATTCCATCAAGTTCTTCAAGACTTATCGAACAGAAACCAATTTCACATAAGTGACCCTGTGACCTTGAGAATTAGGTCAAGGTCACCCAAATACAATCCCAACCTAGGTTTTGCCTAGATACATAATCCTACCAAGTTTCATCAAATTCCATCAAGTTCTTCAAGACTTATCGCACAGAAACCAATTGCACATAAGTGACCCTGTGACCTTGAGAATTAGGTCAAGGTCACCCAAATACAATCCCAACCTAGGTCTTGCCTAGATACATGTTCCTACCAAGTTTCATCAAATTCCATCAAGTTCTTCAAGACTTATCCAACGGAAACCAATTTCACATAAGTAACCCTGTTACCTTGAGAATTAGATCAAGGTCACCCCAATACATTCCCAAACTAGGTCTTGCCTAGATACATAATCCTTCCTAGTTTCATCAAATTCCATCAAGTTCTTCAAGACTTATCGCACAGAAACCAATTGCACATAAGTGACCCTGTGACCTTGAGAATTAGGTCAAGGTCACCCAAATACAATCCCAAACTAGGTCTTGCCTAGATACATAATCCTACCTAGTTTCATCAAATTCCATCAAGTTCTTCAAGACTTATCGCACAGAAACCAATTTCACATAAGTGACCCTGTGACCTTGAGAATTCGCTCAAGGTCATCCAAATACAATCCCAACCTAGGTCTTGCCAAGATACATAATCCTATCAAGTTTCATCAAATTCCATCAAGTTCTTCATGACTTATCCAACGGAAACCAATTTCACATAAGTGACCCTGTGACCTTGAAAATTAGGTCAAGGTCACCCAAATACAATCCCAACCTAGGCCTTGCCAAGATACATAATCTTTCCAAGTTTCATCAAATTCCATCAAGTTCTTCATGACTTATCGCACGGAAACTAATTTCACATAAGTGACCCTGTGACCTTGAGAATTAAGTCAAGGTCACCCAAATACAATCCCAACCTAGGTCTTGCCTAGATACATAATCCTACCAAGTTTCATCATATTCTGTCAAGTCCTTCAAGACTTATCGCACGGAAACCAAGTGTTGAAGAACCTGAACAACAACAACAAGAAGAAGAAGAAGAAGAAGAAGAAGCGGAAGAAACGGGCACTAAAACAATATGTCCCCCGGCTTCCACCGGGAGACATAATTCTTGCTGTGACCAAAAAACAACTAGAAGCAAGTTTTTCGTGCAAAAAACATTATGCATCCCCAGACCAGGCACCTCTCACCACAGGCCACCCCTCTAAGAGGGCCACCATTTTTCTGCAGAAAGTTTGACCTTGACCTTTGACCTCAAGGTCACCTCTTAGCAAATTCAAGGGAAGTCTCACCTTTGTAAAAAATGACAAAGTTTGATGGACTTTAATTATACACAATTCTAGATGTGCCAGGGAAACAGTTTTATTTTGCAAGGCATTGTGACCTTGACTTATGACCCTAAGGCCATCCACAATCATATAAAAAAAATTTCCCAAAATCTATGGAGTATCTGCACCAAAAGTTTCAAGTGATTCTGGCAAACGGTTTTGAAAAAGTCAAAATGTGAACTACCATTCCAGACCCCATTTACTTACATGGCAATCAATAGGAATGCAAAAATTAACCAAAAACCCCTTTAAAAATTGAAAAATCATTGGAGCATGACCATTTGAACATAGTTGGTAGATACTACCCAGTGTATATCTTCACCAAGTTTGAAGTGAATCTGACTAACTATTTTTGAGAAGAAGATGAAAATGTGACTAAGCATTGCAATGCCCATTGACTTGCATAGTACTCATCAGGAATGTATGCAGTTTGCCCTCTCAAGGCCACTCAGGTTTTAATGAAAGCCCATGGGTACTTTCCTACTATTATTTAATTGGGCCTTGGACCTATGCACCATTAAGAAGGGATCATCAGCCAAGGGTGAAAATTGCTGGGTCAGCAGAAAAATCCAACAAGGATGTGACCTTGACCTTTGACCTCAAGGTTATATATTACATCTATTATGGGAAAATTTTTCCCAGAATCATGGAGTATATATTCCGAATTAGGAGGCAATAGGTCAAGTGGGGACAGAAATATAAGGAAAATAAGATATACGCCAGCACTGGAGACAGCGACCGCAGTGGATGACGAGACTAAACACTGCATGGGGGATGCATAATTAATATACACAGGACTGTAAAGTGTCAACTAAGTCATGAGACAAGTGTAGTTTCATCAACCTTTTTCTTCAGTTTGGTACTGATGTTACTGATGTGTTGCAGGTCATTTCACTTTGTAAAAAAAAGGTAAGGAAGAGCTGACTACAACAGATTCTTCCCTTGAGAAAAGCTAATTAACATATAGTCCACTTCAAATTTCTTTGCACCAATATCAGTATCCGTTATCTGTGTTGCAATAGCAATATATTCATAAAATGACCCCACACCAGTCCCAACTCACCTTTAAACCATTGTGCACTGGGAGCTGGATCTCCATAGATACCACACTGCATGACCACATAAGATCCCACTGCTGCCACCACATCTCTGACAGGCTGGATAATCTCCGGAGGTACTGAATACAGAAAATTTGTTTTCTTGTCAACACTGAACTACAACAATTTCAAAGTACAAGTGTAGTAGAACATCTCAGTATAAAAAACATTTTATTTTGTTTCTGTTTTTAATTGCATGTATATTCAAAAGTTGGAAATAATTCAACTGTGCTTTGTTTTCCTTTGACCTTTCATCATGTTTGAAAAAGGTGACAGTGGCTTGTACAAATCCTCAATTGGGGTCTCCATAACACATCCTTGTCCTTTTCCTTTATTTAACTTACAGTGACAGTAGTACTTTTGTAATACCAGAAGTACTCATGAAAGTAAGAATGTAAACTTTTGTTAAATAAACTGATTTGAATCTTAAATCTGCCTTTTTGTTGACATTTATGCTATAAAAGTGAATAACCATGTGGTAAATTGCCATGTTTTTCAAAATTTCTATATAACTGTTATTTAATTGTAACACAAAGATCAATAAATCGAGTGGTTGTGAAATAAATTTTAAACACAAGAGCAGTGTGAAGAGCCCATCCTCTGCTTACATTGACATTCAACCCATAATAAGTACCACTCTAGTCTACGTTGAACAGATTAGGAACAAGGAATTCCTAGGAGTCTTCCTGTGTGATTTGAAAGCAATTGTGTGAGCCGTTTTGGAGATTTTTTTTAATTTGCCCAAAACAGAACAAAAAATTTTTTTTAAAATCCAAAAATCACCGAACCGTGACCCTTTGCACCAGTTTGGCAGAGACCCACCCAAGGTACATTGCCACCAAGTTTGAAATCAATATGGAAGATGGTTTCTGAGAAGTCAAAAATGTGAATTAGCATTAGAATGCCCATTGACTTGCATAGTAATCAATAAGAAAGGTGCATTTACCAATAAGTACCCGAATTGAAAAAAATTGTTAAAAATTAGGAATACTCAGCAGTGACACCTTGTGAGCAATTTTGTTTGACCCTTTCACAAGGAATATACCCACCAAGTTTCAGCTTAATGTGAGTGACGGTTCTCAAAAATAACAATAACACCCCAATCATAAAAAAGGAAAACAATTGCAGCGCCTCATGGTGAACAAATTAAGAACCAAGAGTCCCTAGGAGTGTTCCTGTGTGATTTTAAAACGAAAATTGTTTAAGATTTGCCAAAAAAAAAGAACAAAAAAATCATTAAAAAAAAATACTGGAAGGTGACCACTTGTACAAACTTGGTAGAGACCCACCCTAGGTACATCTTCACCACGGTTGATGTGAATCTGTCTGATGGTTTTGGAGAAGAAGTCAAAAATGTGAATTGTGAAAGGACAGAGGACTCCTAATAAGCTCAGCCTGACTGGCAAGCCAGCTGAGATAAAAATGGATTTCAAGAGTGCATTTGTCCAAATATGACTGTACGATGCGTTTCTCGTTTAAAAGTCCAAAAATTCTGACCAAAACATGGGAGATTACCACCAAATGGGGGAAACATGACAATATGGTAGTACAGTTCCGCTCATCTAAAAGTTAACAGTTCTACACAAAATGCGTATAGCCAATGCATTACAGGTGGGTTTACATTATTTTCTGTGTGCACACACTGCGTAAAGGATGCATAGACGCATGGTATAGAGTGCGTACCGGCTGCACAGAAGCTGCGTGAGCATGGACAGCGAGTTGACAGCGTAGAATAGTTTATCTGCCTGTATAATATCGCATATAACCCACACCAGTCTACCCAGTTAGCTCATTAAACTAATGTATTGAGACATCTTACAGTCAAAGACTTTTGGTGTCAGTCATTAATGTACAATATATATATACGTAATGACAGGTTATTCTTTCCGGAAAAAAATATATGGGCTATGTGGAAACATTTGTCAGTCGGTCACATCTTGTTTATAAACAAGCTTATATACCTTTAATTAATATTCTGTATTTGACCCAATTAGCATACTGGTCACTAAAACTTTTGAATGAAAATAAGCCACAGGCGAATTGTTGAAGATCTCTCTCCTCCAACCATCCAAATATATATATACACATACGCTTGACTTGATGCAAAGTGCCGTCTCGCAATTGTCACTTCATTATTTGTTCAGGTTAATGGTCACTGCCCCATTTATAATGTACCTATTAATGCCAAAATCTGTATATACCACCTTTCTTACAATTTATTAGGCTCCAATTTCACCATTTTGGCATCAGAGAATAGACGCAATAATTGCACAAATATTGAAGGCTTTACAAGCTACCAGATAAATGCATGTACCTTGTAGCCTACATGCCTGCCCTGGGCAGACCATGCATGAAATTTCACAACATCCATAAAGGCCTGCTAAGAACACATGCAAGTTTACTGTCTCGCCTGCTCCATTACTTTTCAAACATAGGCCTATATCCACTTTAATTCACAGCTGATTGACTAAAACTGATGAGATGATTTTGACAATGGAATTCAGATAAAGTCTGATTATCTTGAGAGAAACAAACACAGAGCAGACTAGAAAAGTAGATTTGCTTCAAAGCAAATCTGTCTGTGTGCCTTCAAAAGTTGTAAATATTAAATGCTACAACTCTTATCCTTTGGTACTTCACATAACATTAAGCTTCCACGCGTGAGGAGCTTTCCACGTTTGTACACTTTTACATAGTTCCTTCTCACATTGATGGTAACTTTATGAAATAATAAGGCCTGTCCTTTGCTAAACAAGATCTATCCATCTTGGCCTGTCTATGACTATAGCCTACCACAATTGTAATTGCTTCCCGGGAATTGCTCTTTTTTTCTATTTTTTTTTTTGCGTTACTATATACGGATACAGGTAAAAACTACACACGTGAGGATCATCATGTTTGTACATATATATAGCATAAGTATACATGTACATACAAACATATAACTGATGATCCTGACGTGTGTTGTTTTCATGGGTCTGCAATGGATCCGTTGGCGTAGGCCCGTGCATATTCTTTTCTTACTTTGGTCTGAACGCCCGTCTGAGCGGGGGTCCGGGGAACATCTATATTTGAGTACCCGCTTGGTAACATGTTTTTTTTTTTTTTCTTTTAAAGAAGACTATAGGCATGATATGTAACTTCAAGTTCCCATGCATGACTACTATGTGCGATTTCGACATCGCGGACAACCGGCAGCTGTTTCTTAACTTCTGACATTGACAGCCGGATAATGAAATTGGGCGATAGTAGGGGATGAATATTGTAAAAACGTTCCTGCTGTCTTAAAACGTAGATCTGTTTGGAATTTGAGCGTAGAAACAATTGGCAGTACCTGCTGGTGAACAAATGATGGCTTTGCACACAGCATGTTATGGTCGAAATTTAGTTTTCAAGTTGTTACTTCCATTGACGGCAATCGTGCAGTTCCGGTGCCCCTGGCTTATTTAATATTGATGGCCCCATTGACGGGGCCGAGCGTAGCGTCACAAACATTGCCCGCAGATTTCACTGATGACAAATAGTTGCCAATTTCGCAACAAAATGATTCCTTTTTCGTCTATTTTGAGTTCTCCAAATGGGAGAAATTGAAGGGCCCATTTGATTTTGAAACGTTGGCCGAAGTTCTGAGTCCACGTGGCTCATTAATATTGAATAAGCATTCATGCGGGGCTTACAAATTTTATTTCACGCTGGTCATACAAGGATTGAATCTGGTGATCAGTCTTTAATCAAAATCTCTCAAGAAAAAGAGGTGCTACGTGGGGACTTACTATTTGTTAGAACGTGACAGAAATGTGGCTCTGAAAGCAGTAAACAGCAAAAATGATCTGATGACTGATCATGGTAAATTCACTGATTTTCAGCAAATTTCCTGTCTCAATACCAGTGGCAGTGTCTCTGAAGAAACAAGTTTTGACATTACGAACTATTACAGGTTCGTCCACGTAGACTAATCTCATTAAGATCTTGTGTATAGTAATTAAGTACTCAGACACCATAACAACCAAACAGCGGCGAAGCAATTCACTCATGCATGTGTGTGTCACGCGGCCGCTCTGATTACATAAAGGGTGTTTTGTTTTGTTTTTTTGATAGACACAAACAAAAGCGTCTCATAATAATCCTTCGTCGAATTGGCGCTAAGAAGATGCTTGTCAACAACTTCTGTTCAATGTTCAAGTATTTACATTGCATTCATGAGATCTGTCTGGCTGAGGTCCGATGACGGACACATTGTCGAATTCCACTCCACGAATGACAATTTCACCGATCTTCAGTTTCTTCCAAATCAAACTGTGTCAACAATTTGAATAACCGAAGATAAGAACAGCCGAATGATCAATGATGTCGAACACAATTTTAGTCGAAAAGTGCTAATCATTTTAATCAAAATTTCTACGATAGTTCAACAACGGTCTGCAGAATTACCAGACGACTATGCCACTGGATGTTAGGCCTACAACCTTTAGACCCTAGTGTTTCCGTTGTTCCTGAGCTGCGCGTGGGCGAAAGTAACAATAAAAAAATGGAAAAATAAAATACCTCTGTTTATTTTATTTTATTTCATTTCATTTCAGTGAACGGCGAAATCTGAATTATTGTTTTGTTAGTCGCATCGATAGAAGCATACTGCCTTCGCCAGAAATAACTGAAATACACGGATCAATTTTCAAGCATGCATCACGGAAAGGCGGTGTGCTTCGATCAAAGACAATCTGCTACCTACTATTCCTGGAGAAAACGACCCTTTCCCCCCCCCCCCCCCCAAAGGTCTTGGTGCCTATATAAGTGTGAATGACAGATTTTTTTTTTTCGTGGAACCTATAAGCGTGAATGACAGATTTTTTTTCGTGGAATCTGGCAAAATTTTCTAGTAAATTAGTTTCATTCACACGCTCCAAACAAAGTTTTTTCTCGATCATTTTAATGACCTCCTGTCAGTCAGTATCCTTCAAGATTTAGTAAACACAAGAAACAAAAGGGATTTTCAGTTTTTTCATTCCAGGAAGTCACTGAAATCTTCAGTTTGTAAGCACATCATAGCCAATATGTTTATCTCGTTGATGGAGCCGTATTCAGGTGTCAATGGATTGAATAGTTCTTGACTCTGATTTGTTTGCCTCATGAGATTCTTGTATTCGTTTCGATTTATATTGTACTGCTCTTTATCTTATGAATTTTTAAAGGCAATACAAATTTGCATTGTATATGGCGAATTTAAATATATGGTATAAATAACCTAGATGTATGTGATCCACACAAAAAAAACATTAACAATAAAAAAAAAAAAAAAAAAAGTAAAAACCACTGTGCGTGGCACCATTTTGTAGACGGCCAGTATACTGTTGTGATAACTTACAGTGTTTGTTTTCTGTCACCGAGAAGATGGTGGCACGCAATGAGCAAATCCCGACATAATTACAGGGCTGCAAGTAGTAAAAACAACACCCTGCCTATGTGTACTGGTCAGCTGTTGGCTTTTTCTATACCCGGTCTGTACCAAATGTATTTTGATAACCCATTCGATACCAATTGATTGAAAAAGTATATATCGTATGATGTAGCGGCACATACACATACACAGTGTACCAACCTTGGAGGAATCACTAACTTTCCTACAAGGTACCAACCAATGGCAGTGCCGCCCCTTCCCCCCCCCCCCCCCCAAGCTTTGCACCTTCATGTTCACCCCCAGGCCTATAATCATTGCTGGGAGTTCCCCTCCCTCAACCCTCATCTCCGGAAGCAAGTGACACTTTACTCCAGCTTGTAATGTGTTAACTTGTATATACTGATGTGTTCTGTGTTTTATAGGATTGTGATGTGTGTATTACATTTTATCTTGTTTTGTCGTGTTGTGTTGGCAAACATATCACCCTGTTGTGTATGAGGTGCAGTCGAATAAAGTCACTCATTCATGTCGTGCATCTTATCTAATATTAGCAACAATGGTACACTCATAATTGTGACCCCTTAAAGTGGTATACGCAAAGAAATTAATCTCTGAGTTAAACATATATATCGTACGAACCCAACGGAATCAATCCACAACTGATTTTTTAAATATATTATTGATACTTTGCTAATCCTATTCTCTCATCAAAATCTGAATGTATCTACATGTATGCCTTCTGAATCAGTAGTCTCTCTCTCTCTCTCTCTCTCTCTCTCTCTCTCTCTCTCTCTCTCTCTCTCTCTCTCTCTCTCTCTCTCTCTCTCTCTCTCTCTCTCTCTCTCTCTCTCTCTCTCTCTCTCTCTCTCTCTCTCTCTCTCTCTCTCTCTCTCTCTCTCTCTCTCTCTCTCGATAAACCCAAGTGAAAAGTTGCTTCTCTCATTCCTTTTCATTCTTTTCCCCCCAATTACAATATTTACATTAGGCCTACATCACTGAAAAAGGCACTCTTTAAAAAAAAAATATTTGTCCCTACGACCTTTCTCTTATAATTCGGCTTCTATAGGGAGACAGACAGATGGTCTTAGTGAATATAGTACAGGGGAATCAAACTATTTTTTTCTCATCTATTTCTTTTCCTTTCTTTCAAATTACATAACCGAAAGATATTAATTTCTTTTGTTTGGCTTGAGTTGAGAATTCTTTCTGTGTGTGTATACAAAGAGAAAATGAGTGATTTGAAATTTAATTTTAGCAGTGGGAATTTTAAGTAAGCTCATACAACGGAAAGAGCGGAGTGGAAGAATACAGGCGACATCAGTTATGAGTTTTCTTCTTTTTTAAAAAAAAATTGTATATTCAGCAAATTTATTAACGGCGTCAAACCAGTTGACTTTTCAGAGAGGAAATATTGGGGTTTCATATCATTTGAGGTTAAATGGTGCTGCTTTGGGGAGGGGAGGGGGAGCAAAGGGCCAATGAATGCAGTGTTAACGTTCAACAAGCATACGAGATTGTTATAGGCCTACATGACTTTATAAGTCTGAGAAGCGTGCAAGCTGGGTGTTGCTGTATGATAAAGAGACACCAGCATATTATAGACATAATAGATAGAATACATTTTGTTATATATGACCTGCCAGGCTTTGTCCACACCCCCCCCCCCTTTTTTTTCCCCTCGTGTGATGACTACTCATAATCTGTGCAAACTCGGGCAAATGTGCGTTGCCGCCATAACTATTTTGATGGGGTTTTTTTCTTTCTTTATTTTTGTTGATTTTATTAGAAGCATTACAAAAATAAAATTTGCCGACCAATTCATATTTTCATACAAATAGTTTTATTTTCCGAAGAAAAGGTTTTCCATGTCCGTTGCAAATGTACAGATGACAACTAATGACAGTAATGTTCATAACAATCAACGTAGCCAGTAATGCCATGGCAATGGTCCACAGCAACAGGGAGGTGACACCTCCCTGACACTGACAGCAACCAACAAGGCTGGTAAAACAAGTTTTGTAGAACTAAAGCATTTCCAGCCTAACGGTAACGCATTAATATGTAACTATCCTTGGGTGTTAGATATATTGCCATAAATAATACATCCAGATGTTGTATTTAAAGAGGGAATACAACGAAAACTTAAAAAACAATTGCAATTTTGTCCTCTGTGATTGTGGCCGTGTGGGTGTGGCTGCGTGAGGCCGTATCATGCTTGAGCTGCATCCCTGGTCAGGGTGCACTCTCACTCTGATTTCAAAGCGTAGAACAGATTACCTGCACACCGAATTTGACAAGGAAGCATAAAGAACATTTCCACGGCTACTGCAAAGATGATAATAAAAGTTTCGACTTGTTTGCCGGTGGCACGCCAGACACGCAAGCTTCTGTTTCTCAGTTTCTGGAAAATATCGATCACGTGACCAACCGTGCCCCAGAAAAATTCTCTTCGTGGTCATGCTGTGGTCACCCATGACAACGGACAAGTCCATCAATGTCCACAGGGCATCACGGATAGTATTTTCTTCAACAATGTGTATACAGAATTAATAGATCTATTAACTGCGACTTAATTTATCATGATTTGTTTTTAACGTGCGATAGCCCTCTTCTGCTGGTTGATTTTGATAAGAGTTCCATCCAACTGTTCCGGGCCTACCAGGAACCTACTGACACTGTATTATCCCTTCCTTCAGCAAAATGGTAATAATATTAACGGACTGGCATTTTTCATTCGCCTGCATTTGATTTTGATGGCTGTATTATGTGTGGAATCGTTGATTTAGGCACAGTTATACATGAGGCCTAAATTGAACACATTTCTGAGTCGCCGTAACTTTTTACAATCAGTCACTTAGCAAGGAAGAAAAGACAAAAAAAAAAAAAAAACAAATAAACAAAAAAAAAACAAAAAAAAAACATCATAATTAAATGGGAAATCAAGGATGGATACATTGTCATTGTAATGTCAAAATACTGACTGCCCAGATGATTATTAAAATTCTGAATGATGCCGGCACTTCAAATGGCCGTCACCATGTGATTGTGATGGTCACATAACTCGCAAGATCTGCAACTTTGTGGAAGTGCACAAGCAAGAAATTGTGCGTGTGCAAGTGTGTGTGTGTTGATTATCAGGCAGTGGTCATTCACATCATACCGGCACAAGTTAGCCGTCGGCCGTATTTCAATAATAGTTGTACTTCGGCATCAAAGTTTGTCAGCCAGTTCTGACCTGTCGGTGTTTTGGGGTTTTTTTTGCCGCGCTGACGTAACGATATTTTGACATGTCGGAATATTGGTGTGCCCAGCTTTTGTTGTACCAAAGGCACGCGCTTTAACACTGAAAGTTTGAAGCCAGCTTGTTGCTGCCGATTTTACTTCAGACAGCCCCCAAACCAAATGGTGCAGTGTGGTAATGTTGGCACCTTGCCAGTTGCCTGCGTCACGAGATTCTCCAGGACAGCAAGCAAATGATTGACAGCTCTGCAGCCCAGACTTCCAGCTGCATGGTCCAGACCGGTGTGTGCATGACATAGCGACTCGGTCTTGGCACCTGGATCACATTTATTTATTTATTTATTTATTTATTTATTTACCATTGTTACCGGTCCATGGCATGAATGGGCTAACTGAGTGCTGAAACTGAAAGCGAAGCACTGGTCACTGATCTCACATGTAACATACAAGTTTTACTTTTATTTTACATTCGAACAATCGTACTTGTAGGCCTCGACATGTACGAATACTCTTTTCATGTTTCTGGAACAAAATTAAAGTTGAACGACCCAACGGCAAGACCGCGGTAGCGGAAAGGATGCGTTGCACTAGCTCAATCATTTTATTGGCAGTAAAATCTTAACACTGGAGGATGGTATTTCTGATGAAGTCCACTCGAGTGACCGGATTTTTTTTTTTTTTTTTTTTTTTTTGATAGTTGTGGCAGACACAGCAGACTCGATCTGTTGACAATATGCTGGGATTCTCGATACCAAAATCATAACGCCATGGTTGGTGCTTGTGAAGGGTGATTCGTAAACTGTGGCACTGAAAGTGGTTCTGCATGTACGTGTACCTGGTCCTTGTTATTTTTCTGTGCAAAATAAATCATTACGTACTCTTAGTCCAACTTGAAGAAAAATGCCCAAGATCAATTTAGCTTAGATTCATGTCCAGCCGAATCCCACAGTAGGCCTAATGATATTTCACGTGAAGACAACAGGCCATTCGTTGAAATTGATTATATACTTTACAGTAGGTATACATGTAAACATCTTTTCGTCTCGGTCCTCCGCGGCCGTCTCCACAGGCGCTGCATGTCCGCAGGGTAACTCGCCCGAGTCAGCGCGGGTGCCGGCGCGGAAAGTGCTCAGTCCATGGCCGCGTACTGCCGTGGTCAGCGCGAGAGTCGCGCGCGGTCAGCGCGTGGAGAGTTCAAAAGACTTTCGATCGGTACAGTAGGTAAATATATACATATATATATATATATATATATATATATATATATATATATATATATATATATATACAGTGGTAGCTCTTTTGAGAGACTGCTCCTATGACAGGTCAAAATGTGGTCTCTCAAAAAAGGTGGTCTTTCATTAGAGGTACAACATGAAAAAGATAGCGCAGTGTTCTCAGAGAGTGGTCTTAAAGAGATATTCGGTCTCTCATTAGAGAGGTCTCTCAAGAGAGGTACCAATGTACATATACTTACACGAGTTTCTCACATACATGCACACATATACATTCCGCCTCTGATATTCCCTGAGAATATTTCAATTGAATCATATGGTAGGTCAGATGTTTATATGGCAAGCATGGCAAGATACAAAATCTATTGGTGTACAGTGATCATCTGTGTATATAGATCAAATTTGACGTGCATTTTGTAAATGATGTATGATATATTAATAAGAATGGGGAAAGACACTTGCAAAGCAACAATAGCAATAAATAATTTAAAAATCTTGTCCACTGTAATTAATTAATGAGAGTAAGTTGCTACACTGTGCTGACATCTAGCGGCAAATTGCAAGCTGATTTCTCAATGCATACCTGTGCAGACCATCTTATCTGGACATGCAATGAAAACTTTTCACTTACAACCTTCCTCACCAAAAAAAGTTGGTGGTCATAAATATGCTGGTAATTTTCATAGTATAAAACATTTATATCTCAATTTGGATCAATATTTTGGGGCTTAAAGTGTATAGAAATTTTCCCATACTTTTTATTTGGCCGTGATGATTTACAATCTTGGGCCCCATTTCTTTTCCCAAGATGGACATCTAATTATTACCCTCATTAGGCCTATAACTATTCACTCTAATGTTGAAGAAAAATAATAAAACTCTTTCTTTTTTGTCATTCCAATGTTCTGGGGCCTAGAGTCACTTTAAAGAGTTCTGTTCATAGGCCTGACAGAGCATACATAACAAAATGCAGTCTCTCTGTGATATCTATAATATTCTTGTGTCTCTTAGGATACATAAACACCTAGGTTATGAGCGATGCCCCTCAGATATTGTGCATACACCTATAGGCCCTACGTACCCATACACATGCACGCTCCACAAACTCAAGTAGGCCTACAATCTTTAGAATATGCTTGTTGCAAGCTAACACAGCATTCTTGGGCCCCTTGCATTTATTCTCCACTCAGCAGGGAGGGCTTCATCATCACCTTGTCTGCCTCCTCACTCTGTAATTTCTCATATGAATTTATAGACATTAGGATGTGCTTCACCCACCACGAAGGAAAGCCTCCTGTGCCAGCCCCCCAAAAATTGGGTGGTTCTTGGGTCATCTGCTGTGACCTGATCACGTACAGGGCAGGTGGAAGGTGGAAATGAAATGGTGATTCTTTCCACTTCAACCTGGTCAGAGCACAACACAGCAGCCCTTGTAAGGGTAACCAGTTTCTCCCAAAAGAATTGCTTTGACGCCATTAGTCAATTTGTGACCATAAAATATACAAAAAAAAAAAACCTTCCCCATCAAAATTATTAATAATCATAAATATAAAAATACCCCCCACCCCCCCCGATTTCACATGTATTCTCCCACTCCTCTTTCCACTGTATGTGCTTAGTTCAAATTCCCGCTGCTATAAAATTAAATTTTGAATCACTGTCATGCTCTCTCTGTACACACACGGAAAGAATTCTCAATTGAAGCCAAACAAAAGAAATAAATAACTTTAAGCAATTTAATTTTAAAGAAAAGAAAAGAAAAGAAATCGACGAGAAAAAAAAAAAAAACAATGTCCCCTATAGTGAATTTAATTAGACCTTTCCTGGTCTGTCTGTCTCCCTACTGAAGCCAAATTATAAGAAAAGTCTCAGGAAAAATTAAATGAATTTAAAAACAGTATCTCTCATTGATATAGGCCCAATGTAATTAAAAAAACGAAAGCAAATGCATGAGGGAAGCAGCTTATCATTTGGGTATCTCAAAAACATTCAAGATTCATGCAAATCAGAGCCGCTTGACCGCATAATATACACATGCATGGATTAATTCATCCCCCGCTGTGTGCTTATCATGGTGTCAGAGTACTTAATCGTCAAATGTGAAGTCTGCATGTAGCAACTCCTTTTCTTGAGAGACTTTCATCATAGGACTGATCACATGATGCAATCTTTGCATGACCACCCTGAATTAAGATTTGTAAGCCCCGGGTGGTGCTCGTTTAATGTTAATGAGCCATGTGGATTCAGAACTTCAGCCAACGTTTCAAATGAGCCCTATGCAATTTCTTCCATTTTGGAGATTAACGTTGAACAGCTGCAAGTCATTCTGATTTATATAAATATTAATTTGATTATTTAGGACGAAATCTCCAGATCTATTCCACGTCAGCAAGTGGCATGTCCTGAAAATAGGTCACACTGCCGGGGGCATGTTGACCCGGAACAAGGACACAACATCCATGTTTACCATTGGGTGGCTTATGGAAGGATCACGTTATGCTTGTTCTGGGGCTGACCCAAATGTTTGTCTTGATCTATTTGGGCCAATAATAGTTTTACCAGAAAAAAAATATTTAGAACTACATAACTATGAATCAAATGCTAACAGCCTTTGTATGCTCTCCAGTTGAACTTCAAAAATGTACATAAAATACAGGCCTATATATATATCTTTTCGTATTTTGGCAAATTGGCTTTGATTTTTTTCTTTTATTTACCTGAAAAATGGTGCTAAAAGTATTAACCTGCACTGCACAGTTTGCAGGTGATATGTTAATCATTTCATCCAGCACAAGGTAGTGAGAAGACAAAATATATAGGCCTACACCACGACACCTCATCATGGGTTTGAAGGCCTACTTTTTGTTGATGAAGGCTGAGTGATTATGATGAAGATGGCTGTGCCATATGAATGGCTTTGCTTGCCAAATCAGATACGCAATATAAGCCTCCTTTTCTTGCACGGATAGTTCTCATATCTGCTTCACATAAGCCTAAATTCAAAATTGATATTTCTGATTAATCAAGCATCATAGGCTTATATTTCATCGAAATTCCTCAGGATTTGACTAAATCTTCTCTGGAACAGCTTATTTCATTTGGTTCATACATGTGTGTAGCGATCGGCAACAACGTCAATGAATGCTTTCTTCCCTCTGTTTCTGTTAGAAAATTATCAATAAAGACAATGAACATATGGCACCAAGATCAAAAACTTATTATCTATTATATGCTCACCATATTTGGTTTTCAAAAATCAACACTCGATGTAGGCCTATACGGAGTACACGCATATGATTTGCTATACAGCAATGTCCCTATTCCACCCAAAAATAATTTATTTGCAGTATTTCAACAAGTCAGTGTCGGAGCATATCAATTCAGGAATGTGTATAATATGTATGAATATTCCTTGGTTTAAAGATAATTTATTACTAAGTGGTTATATGATAAAACCCAATCTATTGACCTTTTTTAAAAGTAGGCCTATTGTTTCTTGCAACTTGCATAAGTTGGAAATATCATAATATTTAATCTTGGTCCATAGTTACAAACTCAATCTTAGGCTTTGAAGTTTATCTCATTCATTCGCTCATTTGTTGCATCGAGATACAGCATGAAAACTGAGGAGTCCTGGCTCAGGTGTGGTGAATACAGGTATACTTTTAAAATTACAGTAATCTGAAAATAACCACCTTCAATTTTCTCTAAACTGAATATGAAACTAGTTTCCTTTGCCATGCTTGGTAAATGAAGAGATCAAACATACACATTTATGAATTTTGGATTAGTAGGCTACCTTATGCTTCTGGTGCCCTTTCTCCCATCTTCATTTAAAAACATGCAGTTCAAGTCTAGGCCTACATTAAATGACCGATGCTGCACTTGATGTTGGATGCTAGATGTTTTAACAGGCTATGCGGCTGGCAGCATATTGCAAATAGATGAAACTCTTTGAAATTGGTGATATAATCTGACTTCAGTCTTGAGCAAGTCGTCACTGACAGCACGATACAAAATAATAATTATGTATTAAAGCTGACAACTGCAATTTGTGGATTTAAATGTTTTCAGCCATAACGACCAAACTGTCAGCATTATACACTGTATGATTCACTTCAGAAATCTTTTCAGACCAGATAAATATTTCGGACCCGGGGGGGGGGGGTACTCCCTATGTATTGCTATACGGGTAGGTGCTGCCCTAAAGACTCCCTATCCCTATTTTCAGCTACAGTTGCTCCCAAAGACCCTTGTTTTAAAAGACCATTCTCTCTGAAAGACCTGGTTTTCTTTCCTGAAACTGGTGCCGATATTTTTGCGAAGAGTAATTTATCATTAAAACTGCCCTGGGAACCTGCCTGAATGGGTATGGTGATCGCTGGTGATGCGTGACGGGGCATGCGGCCCTCAACGTGCCATTTGTGTCGGTTCAAGAGACCTAGAATTCCCACTATGTGGAGCTGCGTAAGGAGGCATCCCCCTCCTCCAGCCAGACTGCATGCCTTGGACACCTGTCAATGTTCTCTCCCAAAGACCCCCCTTTTTCTTTATTCATGTAGCTCTTGTTCAGTTTGTATTTCAAACCCTGGGTGGCACCTACCTACATGAAAATCTAGGCAGTACCCTGCCCCCCCCCCCCCCCATTTCGGCCCAACACAGAGAGTTATATCTTCTGGTGTCAAGCAAACGCGTGGAATCCAGGATATATGCATATGTATACGCATATACAGTAGCCAACATACAGAGTTCCCATAAAGCCCTTGCATGGACATAGCGTACACAATGTGTAGACACTGTGCAGACGCCTCATTGACACTGTATAGAGAATGTGTAGACAAATAAATGAATGAGTACGCAGTGCGTTGGGCCAACACAGCTCAGCCTGCGTGGAACCCATTAACTTCTCCCGTTAACTTCTACGCGAGCCGAACTGTATGTGAAGGCACTTTTACGTCAGCTGCTGTGACTTGCCCCATCCATACGTACCTGTAATGCTCACTGTCACCACTGGGCCACACATACATACCCATAACGTTCTGTCATAACTGGAACATCCATAAGTACCTTTAATGGTCAATGTCACCACGGGGCTACCCATAAGATGCTTCGCCACTCCCCCGTCACCACTATTTGGCCACAGATACACATACATGTATATTGATATTGCTCACTGTCACCACTGGACCATCCATAAGTATCTTTTGTGGTCAATCTGACCACTGGGCTACCCATATATGTAGCTTTACCACTCCTCTGTCATCACCATTTGGCCAGCAATACACATACATATACACATACACATACACATATACAAATACACATACACATACATATACACATACATATACACACACACATACACACACACATATACAAATACACATACACACATATATATACACATACATATACATATACACATACACATACATATACACATACATATACATACACACACACACACACATATACACATACAGCTCACCCTCACTACTGGGCCACCCAAATTTGCCTATAATCATGATAATGGTGACTATAATCATGATAATGGTGACTATTACCATTGGGCTGCCCATATGTATCTATAACAGTCACCCTTATCTCTGGGCTATACCCATACGTACCTAGTACTCTCACTGTTACCGCTGGGCTCTCAATCTGTCCATGCTGATTATGCACACGGCACTTATACTGTCCCTCATCTGCCTTGTTGGCATCCATGATCACCAACTCCTGGCTGGAAGACCTGCAAAATGACAAGATGGGGACATGTGGCATGTACTTGTATGATACAGGCTTGAGGTTGCAGGGAACAAGTCCAAAGATGGTACTGATAATAAATTAACCCTTGCTTTATTATGCACAAATCCACATCTTTTCTGACAGATCTCATCCACATTTCCCTTACAAAATGTCTTGAACTCTCAAGGTAGTTGGAATAAAATGTTGAAGCAGATGACCATTCTCACACAACTTGAGGGCAGCACCTAAACTCTCTGGGTCTTGTCATATTTTCTAACCAAAACACAAAGCTGGATTATTTCAACCTCCAGGTGGCTCCACCATCAATTCCAGTGACAAGTTATCTGTAGCCTCAGATGCTGGCAACAGGTCTCATTGGGCATGTGGGGGATGTAAAATCCTATCAGGATAACATCCCCAACATACACAGTTTACCTTGACTTGGGCAAGCAAAGAAAGCTGTTGATACATTTTTGCTTTTTAAAAATAGACCTAGACGTGTATTTTATATACAATATTAAATTCCCTGTGAGAGCCTCCAGCTCTTATTTGTGATTAACCATTTAACTCATGACGCATATACTGAACAGATTCCGCTGAATAGTACATTTTAATATTGTATCTGATGTACAACAACAGACCCCCTTCTAGCAAAGCAAATTTCTACCTGAGCAATCAGCATTAGAAAACACACGGGAATAAAACAAAAGATGTCATCTGTACCACACTTGGTGTTTGAAGTACTTGGCATAAGACTTATATAATTTTTCTAGGGCAGGATGAAAATATCATGCCCAATGTTGCAAAATAGTGTATCTACTTTCACCAATGCTTGCCTTGTTTCTCTTCTGTTCAAAACAGACCTTGATAGTCAACACACTATGAAATGATATGTAACATCAGGCCACGGGAAACACATACAGCCACGACTGACTTTGACCCATAAAAACTTTTTTTTTTCACCAATACACTGAGTGTAACAGAACAAAACCTAAAATATAAAATGTAAATTGTAAAGTGTAAGATATAAAAACTGATAACTGGTAGGGAGACTTCCATTAAGTCATTGAATACCGCTATCATGAGAGCCACCCTAAAGAGATAGTTTGAACTTACCGGAGGCTGACCCTGGGAGAGGAGATGAGTGGGAGGTTATCCTGGTACCACTGTATGGTGGGGAAGGGGTTACCTTGCACCCTGCAATGAAGCATCAAAAGCCTGCCCTTCACCACCCGAGTAGAAATTGGGGGCTCTGTGAAGATAGGGGAACCTGCAACAGTAGGGTAACATCAGAAATCTATGTAGCTTTTGAAGGACCAAGGGGCCATATCACATTTATCATTTGTCCTGGATGCAAAACTTTGCATTTGAGACAAACATAGATGCACCAGCTAACTGATTCGTGCCAAACCCTGCTGGATGAAGCCAGAGAAATGAAGACAGTATCAAACCATGGCAAGGGAACACAGGCCAGCACACCTGTCCAGACGAACCCTGGCAAACCTGTCTGCTGGGACAATCACAGGCAGACTTGCTGCAGGACAAACCATGCACTGTTCAAAGCCAAGCCTCTAATAGTACAGGCCTGATCCACCACATCTCAGGAACCAACTTTGTTTGAGAGGAGCAGCAAGTAGCAAGCATATTGATGTGGGCTTTCATACAGATATATTATGTGCCTTCCAGCATATTTTTTTTTAAATTAACTGCTAAAGTTGGGCCTTGCCTGTCACTAAAGTTGTTTTCCCAAGGCCAGATCCAAACCACTGTGTTCCCCCAAATGTGTTGTTATTATTTTCCTTCATCAGTATTGCAATGTTTTTGTATCATTTGTAATACATTTTCCAAGAACACAATGTTGGAAAAATATCATGGAATGAATTAGGTAAACTCGTTTAACCGTTCTGTACTCTTTGCCTTCATTTTATTTTGCCGATACAACCATTTATGGGATTATATATATATTCTGTTAATGTCCTTATTTTTGCATGTATAAATTTTCATGGTTTTCGTTTTCAGGCATTTCACTGAATTTTTAATTTCACTATTTTGAACATAATTCCTATCAAATTAATGTTAAAATACTATTTCCCTGTTGTATTTGTGTCTTTTTGTCCAAAACCACTTCCTAGTAGTCATTACCCTATTCTGCAGTCCCAACTCTTTACTCTCCATAAGCTAACCTGTCCCTGTCTAATTTATATACATAGAAGTACTATTGTATTTTAATTTTTACTGTTTTGTGCCATCAGCAAAATAAGCAAAAATAGAAATACAGCAAAATGAAAATATAAAAGCAAGTTACATTAAATCTCTCTCTTTTATATATATATCTTCATCATTTTGATGTAATATTTTCTACACATGTGCTTTTGATTTGCGGTCTGTGGTGCGATCTAACAGGAGCCCCAGAACAATAACATAGTTACCCATAGTAACCAATGTCTTGTTAACTTGGTACTAAACAGGCCAGCAAGCAAGGTATGTCCGAGACCCGTTTGACGACTTTTTTGGCAGGTGGGCAGTGAAGTATTGATCTGAGTCTGACATCACTTCAAAAATACAGTTTCCAATCACCACCCCTCAAAAAAATAATCTGTTTCTACTTGCTATTTTTCCCCGGTAATTTCTTACAGCCTACTTCCCTACTGTGATCAGAAAAAAGGGAAATTTTTGGCTGTTCTTGCATTTCTTTTCTTTTCTTTTTTTTTGTAATAAAAGGACATTGAAACATGAGATCTAAAACAGCTTGAAATCATACAAGGATGAAGTACAAAGTAATGACAAGAGGCCCATGGGCCTAATGCTCTGCTAACACTGTGGTTACATTGTGCACCTCTTGATTATAAAGTTGCGAGTCCTCAAGTGGCTTCTGAACATATAAAACTTATGTGATTTTAGTCTCGTTTGTCCACCACATGCACTTTGCTCCACAGGTCATCATAGCTTCTTTGTGCAATTCCTGTGATGGATATTGTTGCATCTGCCAAGACAACAATGAGTGAGTCCTTAACTTAATTATGTCCTTAGTGACCTTAGGACAGAAGATCAAGGTCATCCAGATTATGTAATACAAGAGGCCCATAGGCCTGGTGCTATGCTGACATTGCCATTGATGTCCAAGCTGCACCCTCCAATTACAAAATCACCTCTTTCAACTTTACAGGCAATTGTGACCTCACAAAAATAGGTCAAGGTCAGTGATATTACATAAAATTTTAACTTTGGACATTGTCTATATATCCTGTTAATTTGGCAGTCTAATCCAATTTCACTTCAAGATATGGAATTTTATATCTTAAAAGACATTATGGCTCTTAATTTCCGTCAAATTATAAGTGGTGCCACTAGTATTATTAGCAACTTAGACTTTGAGCTCTCCCACAATCCCAATGAATTTGATGAAGATCTGCCAAAAATTACAGATGTTAGAGTGTACACAAGCTTTTTATATTTTGACCCCCACATTGCATAACGTTGCAGGTGGCACCACTGATATCGAAATGAACCTAGATTTCTATACACCCTGTAAGTCCTGAAAGTTATATCAAGCCAAATTGAAAACTGTGGATGGTATCGCTGTCACAAGATTTTCACATTTTGACCTGTATTTTACATAATACTATAGGTGGCACCACCAACATTGATGTTGACAAAGATTTTTATACACTTTATAACTCCTAAATGTTATATGAGCCGAGAAACCGGCCATTCCATGATGAGACTGACACAGTCTTAAATGCAATATAAAGAGGGCAGAAGACTTTAGGGGCCACATCGTTTTGATTGCCCCTCTCTACTGAATTGTTTGACCAAGACGAATGACCAGTTTCGGAAGGAACGGCCCAAGAGGCACAGCACCAGCCGCAGCTGCCACCGTTCTCGTAAAAACACTATCAAAGATAATGAACATTGATGTTTTTTTTTTTTTTTTTTTTTCGTATTCAGGGAAAAAAATGACCGGCGTAACAACAACATGTTTGTCTCCGTCCAAACATGATAGACTATCATTTGCTGTGTCACTCTCAACATGAAACGGCCGGTTCTCGAACCTGCTTCACTGCTTGAATCTCCGGCATCCACAACCACTTTGAACAACTATGTCATTTTTAATATTCAATTGCAATTAGTATTTGCTCCGTTCCTGTCTCCATTTCTTCATTGTCAGTAAACAAACCAATACTGTCATTCAACAAAGTTTAGAGAGTTGTAGTAGGTCTCCATCAATTTCGATTATTTACCTTTTCACAAAAATGAAAGAAAATCGAAACCGCTGTTCCCCACGTGTGCAAAAGTCCAGGCATAGGGGTCATGTGGTCCATGCAGAGATCTTGTGACCTCGCGCACAGTCAAAATGGTGGTCAACATTTGTAAATCTTTCGGTGCCCGATATTGAAGCTAATGGTTTTCTGCAATTACCTTTTTACTGACACTTTCCACAACGGCGATTAAACAGATTTCAATAGAATTGACTAATATATATTGCTTATCGTTAGGAAACATATTATTTTTATGTCGGTAGCCTTTAACGTGGGGCGCAACAGTCAAGGAATGGGGACTTGGGCCAAACTTTGAAGTTTGGAACTTTGATGTCGCCGGATGTATGTGTTTTTTTTTTGTTTTTTTTTAGTATCATATGTATGACACTTGGCATCTAGTAACAAATTGAAATCTTTCTCGTGTCTTCGGAATCCTTATCAGACCATTCGGTACTGGGTGGCCTAGGCCTAAGGCTAAGGCTAAGCTCAGCATTATTAACTTTTAATATGGTATGTAACTTGTGAGACCTTGTATTGCTTCCCAATGTCTAAATGAAAGTTGTTGTGATAACAGTTTATTGCATCATGAACATGTTAGGCCAACATTTTATTTCATTAATATTTTGACATTATGCATTGGGTTACTTAAACCCAACACAGAAATAAAGCTTTATTTATATGTAGAATAAATTTATTTTCACATGTACAATGTCACATGCACTGAAATGCAGTATAAAGAGAGCAGAAGACTTTTTGGGCCCACATCGTTTTGATCACTCCTCTCCATTAAATTGTTCGAAGAGGCCAAATAACCAGTTTCGGATGGAACGGCTTGTGAGACACAGCACCATCATTTTGCAGGAATAATGATTCTCAGTGTGAATGACAAACCGTGTTGGCCGGTCTCGCGGCTGTGCCGACGAAGGAAAAACGGGATTGGCCGATTCTCTCTCCACCCCTTTTTTGTCAAACACAGCCCCAAATTCTGATGATCAATACCCCTGTACATACAATAACATGAGAACAGGGAAAAAATGGTTGTCCTGATGTTAAACTTTGGTAGATTCTCTATATCTAACACCCAGTACATCGTTGGTGTCTAAAAATACAAGCTAACCAGGCAGAAAAACAAGCAAACAAACAAAAAAAAACAAAAAAAACAAAAAAACAAAAGAGACAAAAAAGGCAAAACAAAAACAAAAAACAAAAACAAAAGAAAAACTTGTACAGACCATGTATTCTTAACATTTAAGACTTACATTGCAATGCTGATACCTGGTACACATAGGCCTAAAACACATCACAGGTTTTTCTAGGCCTATGTATAATCGTTAAAGCCCAGCACAACGAAGAGTGACATTCAAGAAATACTTACTCAATTATCTCCTGAGATCTTTTAACATCAACAATCAAGATTTAAAAATTTCAATCAATCAGAAAATTTCAAAATTTAATTATGAGCAAGGAACCGCCAAGGAAGGAATTGTACACCGATACATCCCAACAACGTAATGACAAATTAAATAGATTCAGTGAATCGTTATTAATTTGGACCGGTTTGTGAATGCATGTTTTCAATAATGTTGACCTGAGCAAAATTTGCAATAGTTGCATGCTTTGCACTGACAAAATTAATGATCAGGCCATTTGATTACACTACTTCATGTCAACATTTGAAAAAATTTTAGTTTAATTTCATTTTGAATACAGGCACACAAGAAAATACAGCGAAGGAAATCACATTTAATAACGGACACGCTTATTATTTTGACATTTTATGCACAGGTAGCCTTCTTGCCTAAACTATTTTTCGGTGACCATATGTACAATAAAACAACTCCCATTTCATAAGTTCAAACTTTAATTTCACCTTGTATGACAAAAAAGTGCAGAAACTCGAACCATGACGATTTGAAAGTGTAAATGGATCATTTATAGCAGCTATAAATACATGTAGGCCTAGTCATATGTCGAAAAACATTTTTGAAATTTGAACATGAATCCTGTTTGTACCGGACGTTAATTACTGATATTTATTTCGATTTTAAGTGTTCCATTCCCATTTTTACCCTGCGCACATGAAGTGCCAGATGATATTGTCGTCCGTCCATCTTGTCGACGTTACTGCCGTGTGCGATATCTCAATTTACACCGTAGCTTTACCAAATTTTTATCAGAGATGTACCTTTTAATGGACCAGGTTCCCATTGAAAAGCAACTTGCTCTGATTAATAATAAACTTTTTATGCAACTTTTTATTAATGTATTTATTGGCGTCAAGTCTGAGTGGCCTCAACCCTGACGACGTTACTGTGATATCTAAAAAAATGCTGACCGCAACTTTACCAAATTTTTTTCAGAGGTGCATCTTATGATGGACCAGGTACCTATTTAAACCAGCTTCCTTTTTGCATTTATAACTTTTTTTTAAGGAAATTTTAAAGTATTTATTTGAAGGCCGTCTGAGCGGCGCACAAGGGGACGACATTATCATAATATCTCAACAAGGTTGCATTGCAGCTTCACAAATTTTTATCAGAGATACAAATTATATTAAATGGACCACGTTCTTATTTAAAACTAGCTTCTTATTATTCTTAAACTTAAGAAACTTTTGAAGTTTTCATTTGAAGGCCGTCTGAGTGGCGCACAAGGGGACAATCTTGTTACCATAATATCTCAAGAAATGCAGAATTACGGAAAAAAGATTGTTGACGCCGAGGGTAATCTGTTCTCTAAATGTTATTTTTTTAAAACTACTATAGGAGATCCCTTTGCTTAAAATGGCTGCGTAGATAATAAGAAAATTAAATAATATATATATATATATATATATATATATATATATATATATATATATATATATATATATTGTACCTAACCAGTACAACGTTTATATAAAGGAAAAACAAAATTGACGGAATAAAAAGCGTCTGCATTACAGCACCAACCAAGTATTTTTCTTTATACTGCATGTGGGGCATATAGCGTTACATTGTACAGAGTTCCAAGTTGACTTATTTCTTTACGTCGTTCCTTCAAGACACATCCTAGTTTAAATACATTCATTCACTTGGGGTTTTTTCAAATTAAATTTTTTTTTCTTTATTTTTTTATATTTCGATTCTCACTGGAATCTTTATCAACTCATATTCTTGTGAACAATTTTATGTAGACTTGTGTGTGGAAGAAAAGTAATGTAAACATTCATTTTGTATATCTCTACTTAAGCAACAGGGGAAAAATACAATATAACATCTAAACTTTGTAAATGCATTTGTAAGCGTTTGAAACGCATGTGTACCGAACGCGTTGCTGGAAGTGTTTGCGTTGCTCAAAAATGTTTGAAACGCAATGCTGAAAGTGTTTGAAACGCTTCTCAAACGAATTTCAAACGCAAACCAAACACTTTCAAACGTTTTCAAACACAAACCAAACACCAGCCAAACGTCACAAACGCGTTTGGCTTTTAGACGGGCGGAACTGTGTATATATATATATATATACACACACACACATATACATATACATATATATATACATACATATATATATGTGTGTGTATGTATGTATACATATATATGTATATGTATATATATATATATATACATATACATATATATAGACATATATGTGTGTGTGTGTGTGTATGTATGTATACATATATATGTACATGTATATGAAGTTTTTCAACAGTAAAACTTTATTATTAATTAAGGAACAGTAATCAACATAGGTCACTTAAGCTCGTCTACGCACACTTTAGGTACTTTGCCAGAGCCCCCATAAAACTTCTGAGGGTCCAGTGCTGTCACCATGCTGCTGCACCCACTGACATCCAGGCCCTGTGGCATGGCACAGTGCTCCTGGTGGCCCTAATGCAGCAAGCATGCCTAAATCATTTTCCTATATCGCATAGGAGGAAACAAAAAGCGGGATGGTTGGATGGGAATTCTAGTGACTTTTGGTCACAGTTTCTTAATAATAGTGTTACTGTTGAAAAACTTCATATTAAGGACGCAGTACAACACCATAAGTCACTTAAGCTGACGTAGCATCAGACTCGAGGCAGGAGGAACCTTCGAAAGATTCCAGCCCCAAAACGCCACACTTGAGAGCCACAGACCAGAAACCCATCCTGGACCCCCGGTGCCCCCTCTCCAACTCTGCTGAGTTAGACGGGTGGGTTAGGCACACGCCAAGACCAGTCAGGGACTCCTTCTGCCTAAGAGGCAGAAAGGAAAGTTTTTTCACAGCTGGATGAGGTTCAGTCCTATTGGAATAGAACGGGAGCACTCAAAAAGAACACAGGGCCCCATCTGGCTCTCGCCTGGACATTTTGACCCAGAGGGACTTAACCCAAAAACCTGTCAAAGCAGTTGAAGGGCCATACGCCACTTGTGCCTTAGACACAAATCCCACACAAGGCATCAGACAGACATCCTTCCCATCAGCAAACCACCTGATGAGGGATCTATCTAAGGCTTGTATCTCCCTGTGCCTAGCACTTGTGGCCAGAGCTAACAGGAACATGATCTTGCAGGTAAAGATCTTAAGATCAATTAAACCCACATCATAAGGTTGGAACAGCGGCTTAGTAAGCACCACAAGCACCACAGAGAGATCCCAGCAAGGCACAAGATAGCGCTCCACTGGACAGTCTATATAGAAACCATTCACAAATCTGCAGAGGAAGGGAGTCATCCCCAAGATCTGCACCCTTGTCTTAAAGTTAGCCGAAATGGCTAACTTATATTCCTCGATGGCGCAAACCTTCAAGTGCCCCTCCTCAAACAGACTTAAAAGAAAGTCCGCAATAAGCTGTACCAAAATCTATTAAGGTGAAAAGTTCTCAGCAATGCACCAAGCCACAAACTTGTTCCACTGTCAGTCATAAACCTTTAAAGAAGACTTTAAAGCTTCCCGCATGCAACCCGGTCAGCCACTCCCTTTGACAAGGCCGCTGATTTAAGGCCCTTGGCAATAGTAGCCAGACGTTATGTCTGAGAAACTACGGGTTACGTTGGAACTTGTTTGAGCCTGGTTGCTGAGGCAGATGAGGGCAAAGAGGCAGTGACCAAGGAGGCTCTACCCTGAACTCCAGAAGGTCCAAGAGCCATTCCCTCTTGTGCCACCAGGGCACACAAGAAGTACATTGCACTGCTCTTCCCTAATCTTGTACCAAACTTTCGGCAAGAGCAGGGTGGGAGGAAAGGCATACTCCCACATCCTCTGCTACCACAGAGATATGGCATCTGTTGCCCACGCCAACTGGTCGGGAAATGGGGACCAAAAGCTGTTGATCTTGTGATTGTCCCTGGTGGTGAAAAGATCAATGTGTGGTCGACCCCAAAGGACCACCACACTGGGGTTCAGAGACCATTCAGTCTGAATCATTTGCTATTAGGGTGACAGCAGGTCTGCCTTGACATTCAGGCAGCCCAAAATGTGCCAATAGGGTATCCTGACGCCCTACTGATGGCACCAGTGCAGGTTTGACTTGGCCAGAAAGAAGAACCACCTTTTCGACCTGGTATCTCCCTGTTGGTTGATGTACACAACCAGAGACATTTGTCGCACATCACCAAGACGTGCTTGTTCTCCAACTGTGATGGAAACTGAAGGGTGTGACGAATTGCCTCCAGTTCTCGCCAACTGATGGCAAAACTGCCTCCACTGAGGAGACCATTCCCCTGAGAGTGTCGCAGAGTCCAAATGTGCTCCCCAGCCCTGCAGGGAGGCATCTGTGAACAAAGTCACTGCGGGTTGAACGGTACCAGGAACTGCCTCGGCATCACGTCGCAAGGGGGCCCAGGCATTTCAAGAGGGGGCATGGGAAGGAGGAGCGCCCCCAAGATCCCCAGAGGAGACCTTGCACTCCAGACTATCCAGCAGTTCGCTGACAGTGGCAAACAGTGCCTTCACCTTAGCTATCAACATTTGGGCAGTTGAATCTACCTGGACAGCCATAGATTGCTCTGGCGGGGGGCATGAAAGAAACCCGTGGGGGGACCAAAGGGAGTGATGAAGATGTCGCCCTGGATCTACTGGCTTCTCTCCCCCCTTTGTGGTTACTGCTCTAGTAATCACCAAGGTGCCATCCTGCCTTTGAACTGCTGATGCATGGCCAGCCATAGGACAAGCAGGATGGGAGGGAACACTCATCACAGATCCCCTCAATTGAGCTGCCGTGGATGTGGAGGGGACCTTAGAGCGGGATGGCCCAACCACCTTCCCATGGGATCTGTGGTAGGCCTAGTCCCCCCAACAGAGGACTCAATTGGAGGACCAGGGACCTTGATTCGAGGATGAGCATCAGTTCAAGGACCAGCCTGAGCCTGGCTGTTAGGTTTGGCTTGACTAGTGACCCCGCCCCGTCCCTCGCCCTCCCTATGGGGGCCTCGATTCAAGGACCAGTTTACACCTGACTGCAAGGCCTGGGCAAACTAGCAGAGGCCTGGAACTCAACCCCGAGAGCATGTGCCATGATTTGAGGACCATGAGGTACACTGACCTTACACTCACAACATGCCTCCACATGCTGGAGCCTCTCTTTGGCACATCTCACATTTGCCCAAAGGACTTTCTGCCAATGAAATGTCCATCATTGACAAATGTTGCATGGACTGTCCTCAGTGCAGAAAATGCCACCCCTATGCATAGAGGAGATGCACCAGATGGTCATCCCAGTCAGCCATTTTGTGGTGGTTGGCTTCCAAACAGTCATCCAACTCCACATCCACATAAAGGATCATCACAGATGCCAAAAACTTGGACTAAGTCAGTGATAGGACCAGTTTCCCGGGAAACCTATCAACAACCACATACAAAAGGTAACAAGAGTACCAAAGAGGTAATAACAAGAGGACTGTGACAGTCCTGTCCTAAGCTGATGTACATATACCCTTGCGATTTTTTTTTAATTTGCCACATTAAAACCCCAAAGATATTCATAAAAAATAAAAAAAATCAATGGAGCATGTCCATTTGAACAAATCTGCTAGAGACTCACCAAAGGTACATTGCCACCATGCATGTTTGAAGTCAATCTGAATGACACTTCTGGAGAAGAAGTCAAAACTGCGAATTAGTATTAGAATGCCCATTGACTTGCATAGTAATCAACAGGAAAGGTGCATTTACTGATAAGTATCCAAATTGAGCAAGAGGGCTGTGTGAACAGCCCATGCTCAGCTGACCTAGACATTCATCACACTTGCAGCTCTATGAACTTGGGAAAGGATCAAGGACACCATGTTCTGAGTAAGTCTGACCTTTATAGCAGAACTCTTACATGTGCAACATCAAAGTTCAAGTAGTTCTCAAGTTATAATGAAGAGTAATATTCATGTATGTTGCACTGTGACCCCACAAACAAGGTCAAGGTCATTCATGTACTGTCTCAGCGTGACCTTCATACAGAATAATTAACATGCGCAGCTCACTCAAAACAGATCTCAAGTTAGCAAGTAAACAGTAAATTTCGTGTCAGTTGTCCTGTGAATTACCATTTATAAGTATGCCCATTGACTTACATAGTAATCAATAGGAAAGCCGCATTGAACGATCCGTATTCGAATTGAAAATCCTTAAAAATCAGGAATCCAAAGCAGTGCCACCTGGTAAACAACTGTTTGACCCTTCCACAACAACATATCCATCACATTTCAGCTTAATCTGATGGAGGGTTCTGAGAACAAGTAAAAAATAGCAAAACCATACAAAAATTCGTAAAAAAATTGCAGCACCACCTGGTGAAGAAATTGGGAACTAGGTGTCCCTGGGAGTGTCTATGTACGATACGAAAGTTATTGGATGAGCGGTTTCAGAGGAGAAGAATTTTTAAGGTTTGCCCCAAAAAAGAACAAAAAAATTCATAAAAAATCCAAAAATCAACATAGCATGACCATTTGAACAAACTTGGTAGAGATCCACCCAATGCACATCCCCACCAAGTTTGAAGTACATCTGGCCAAAATTATTCAAGTTATGACCATTAGAAGAAATGTCCATGTTAAACTTTCCTATTAAAACTTTTGTCAAGATTTTTGAAAAAAAGTCATTAAAAATCCAAAAATCACTGGAGCATGACCATTTGAACAGACCTCATAGAAACCCACCCAAGGTACATTGCCACCAAGTTTGAAGTTAATCTGGAGGACGGTTTTGGAGAAGTCGGAAATGTGAATTAGCATTAGAATGCCCATTGACTTCCATAGTAATCAATAGAAAAGCTGCATTGAACGATACGTACCCGAATTGAAAAAATCGTTAAAAATCAGGTACCCGCAGCATTCCCACATAGTGAAAAACTTTGTTTGACCCTTCTACAAGGAACATATCCACCATGTTTCAGCTTAATCTGAGTGACGGTTCTGGAGAAGAAGTCAAAAATAGCTATAACACACAAAAATTCGTAAAAAAATAGAAAAAAAATTACAGCGCCCCCTTGTGAACAAATTAAGAACTAGGAGTCCCAGGAAGTATTCCTGTGTGATATCAAAGCAATTAGGTGAGCGGTTTCGGAGAAGAAGATTTTTTATGATTTGCCCAAAAAAGAACAAAAAAATTCATTAAAAATAAAAGAATCACTTGACTGTGACCATTTAAACAAACTTGGTAGAGACCCACCCAATGCACATCCTCAACAAGTTTGAAGTGGATCTGGCCAACGGTTTTTGAGAAGAAGTCGAAAATGTGAATTGTGGACAGACAGACGACGGACGGACGACGGACCCTCACAAAAGCTCAGCTGACTGACAAGTCAGCTGAGCTAAAAATCCAAAAATCACTGGACCGTGACCATTCGAACAAACTTGGTAGAGAGCCACCCAAGGCACGTCTCCGCCAAGTTTGAAGTGGATCAGGCCGACGGTTTTTGAGAAGTCGAAAATGTGAATTGTGGACAGACGGACGACGAACGACGGACCCTCACAAAACCTCAGCTGACTGACAAGTCAGCTGAGGTAAAAATCACTGCAGCATGACCAATTGTATAAACTTGGTAGAGACTCATATAAGGTACATTGCCACCAAGTTTAAAGTGAATCTGTATGACAGTTTTGGAAAAGAAGTTGATTGTTGACGTTGGACGAAGGACCATAAGATAAGCTCAGCTACTGACAAGTTTGCTGAACTAAAATAGCAGGAGCCTCCAACAATAGGTGTCCACTAAAAATGGACACCAGAGTAGGAATTCAAACTGATTTGCACATGCTTGCGATGAGGCATTATCATGATTATGGCCACCAGGAGTGCTGTGCCATGCCACAGGGCCTGGATGTCAGTGAGTGCAGCAGCATGGAGCACTGGATTAACAGAATTTTTATGGGGGCTATGGCAAAGCACCTAAAGCTGGGGAGACCAGCTTAAGTGACCTATGGTGTTGTATACTGGGTCCTTTATAGGTGCATGGGTGTGTGTATATATCTTTAGCACACCAATTTTAAATTTAAGGAATCATATAATGCAGCACCCATTAACTACATGAAGGCTGGTATTTTCATAAATCATTTTTTTTGCGAATGTAGTCAGAAATTCTCAAAACGAGGGGGCCAAACTGTTTCATATTGTAAAATTACTTACTTTTCCAACATAGAAACAACTTTGTGTCCATAAAATCAATCACATGTTTCCTATGTCACAGTGAACATGTAAATAAAGCTTTCCTTTTTTTTACCTCCATTGACTTTTGTATGTATATATATACATATATATTTATACAGTAAAACCTGTCCTCGTGGACACCTCTATAATGGGGACACCTGTTTAATGTGGACAGCTATTTTCAGGACTGAAAGGTCGATTTTCTTGTTAAAAACACCTGTCAACTAGGGACACTTTTTGCCAGTCCCAGAGGTGTCCAAAATAGACAGGTTTCACTGTATATATATATATATATATATATATATATATATATATATATGCACACACACACACACACACACACATACAGTTTAGCCCATCTAAAACTTAGCCAAGCCAAATGCATTTTTTGTGTTGCACAGTGATGTACTGAGAATTGTAAAGGTTGTAAAAGGTTTGCAAAAGGTTGACAAAGGGTTTGTAAAAAGTTGACAAAAGGTTTCAAAAGGTTTTAAACTATTTAAAAAATTTTCATCAATAAGGTTAAGAAAGTGTATGAAATGGTTGTCAACCATAAGAGAAAGGTTTAAAGGTGTTCAAAAGGGTTGTAATGCAATAAGAGGAAATGGTTTTGAAATGGTTTGGAAAGTGTTTGAAAAAAGTTTGCCTTTCACTCAAATGGTTGGAAAAAGGTTGCAAAAGGTTGATGTGTTTGGTGAATGTTAAGTTTAAATATATATATATATATATATATATTTAGCACACCAAATTTAAATTTAAGGAATCATATAATGCAGCACCCATTGACTACATGAAGGCTGGTATTTACATAAACCAGTTTTTTTGGCTAATGTACTCAAAAATTCTCAAAAGGAGGGAGCCAAACTGTTTCATATTGTAAAAATACCTCCTTTTCCAAGATAAAAAAAAGTTTGTGTTCATAAAATCAGTCACTTGTTTCCTATGTCACATTGAACATGTAAATAAAACTTTTTTTTTTTTTTTTTTTTTTTAACCTCCATTGTTTTTTGCGAAATTACAGGCAGAAACAGGTCATGGAATCATGATTATTACATATTCCATTAGTAAATGGTGGCAAAATGTGACATTAGGCCAAGACAGTGGCTGGGTCATGTGACTCTGAATGACCAAGTAACCCTGGCAACATAAAATCAAAGAAGCTGCTAAACCCTTTTGGTATGAATGATTTGACAGCACAGTTGTTTAGTCTTAAGAAATAATCATAAAATATGACATCTTCCCTTTCATGTGGTAATTGCTTTCTAAACACAGCAAGGGGAATAATATCCAATGATGCCAAAACATTGTGCTGTATACTTGCTTTTATCAACCTTCTATCACAGGAGCAAATGTATTGCACTTGCTACCACTTCTAGGTCTGCCTTAACTTTCCTAGGACTTGCTTCAGTACAAGAAGGAAACAGTGCTTTTCCCAAATTTCTGTGCTAGGACCACCTGTATTGGACTCGATACCACTTCTATGTCTGCCAAATCTGTCCGGGGACTTATTTCACTAGAGGAAGGAAACAGTGAGACAGTGCTTGCTAAGACAGCTGACCTACCTTGCACAATGACAACAGCGGTGTGGGATGTACGTGAGGTGGGCCTTGAGTATATATTGATGGCAATACAGAAATACCAGCCAGCATCCTCACTCTGAATGCTGGAGAAATGCAGGTCCCCTGTGGCCAGGACAGTCACTGCAAATTTCCCAGACCGAGGTGTGAATGGCTTGCTGTCCTTATACCAAGTGATTTTTGCTGGGGGGCGGCTGGGTGGAGGTGCACAGGTCAAGGTTACACGCTGACCAGCAATGGCTCGGAGATCTTGTGGGCCCTTGACAAACCTAAACCCTAAAACTGGAAAAAAAAAACATGCACAAGTCGGTTATTCACTCGCAAAATGATTCGCCATTATCAAAATATGTAGTAGAAGTCTACATGTGTCAGTATACATAACACAGTTAAATCAAATGCTTGAAACTTTAAACTCAGAGCAACGGACTCTTCTACTGGATACAGTATGAAAAATCAACATCAATCAGGAGTTTTTAGTGGTCTTTTAGTCATTTAGAAAAATCATTCTCAGAACAAGAGGAGTGTGACAGTCCGGTGTTCAACTGATCTAATCTGCACAGACAGAAGTGGTCCTGTAAAAGTCACGATGATGTTAAGCTTAATACCTTTGTTTAACAGCATCATCACTAGTGTGAACATGTACATAATCCTCTTACTGCTTTTTCCTAATTTTAATAATTTGTTAAAAATCAGAAAACGACATCACCACCATGTAGTGAACACAGTTGGGGGAGATCAAGTCTGTGTACATTCCCAACAAGTTTGAGGGGAATCAAACTTATAGTTTGGGAGAAAAAAAGTCAAGAAATTCACAAATTATTTTCAAAAAGCAAAAAATAATTGTGGTGTCTTCTGTTGCATCAAGTAAGATTTAAAGGTCTGCAGAAGTCTACCTATACAATTTCAAATCAATTGGCTTGGCAGATTTTGGAGAAGATTTTTTCAGATTTACTGAAAGATCAAGAAGGTTGAAGTAAATTTGGTTGCAACTTTTAGAGAAAAGGTTAAAAATGTAAACTTCTGATGCAATGTTTACTGACTTTCAACAACACACAAAAATTTGTAAAAGAAATAGAAAAAAAAATACAGCACCACCTGTTGAATACATTGAGGTCTGTAGGTTCCCAGGAGTGTCCACATCCAATTTCGAATCAAATAACTAGATGGTTTCAGACAAGATATTTAAGGTTTTGCCAAAAAATGAACAAAAATAGAAAAATGTCCAAAGGACATGGTTTCTCCCACCTGTCATTGCCCCCATCTGCATTATAAAGAGTACCATGTGCATGTAATTAGTACAAGACTTGATATTCCTATCAAATTTCATGGCTATACCTGAAATTCTTCATGAGTTACACATGACACAAGTTTGACAAGAACCAATACTCATTTTCCTGGAATTTTCATTTTCTCTAAGTTAGTTAATGATTATCAAAAGAGGATAATTAACCCAAGAAACAAAAGAAGAGGCCCATAATCCTAATGCTCTGCTGGCACCGTGGCTATATTGCACCTGTTAATTTCAAAGTTGCCAATCCTAAAGTGGCTTCTGAACATAAAGCTTACGTACACTTAGAGTATAAAATCTCCATGAGACGGCACTTCCCTCCACATGTAATCATAGCTTATTTGTGCAATTCCTGTCCTGGAAACTGTTGCATGTGCCAAGACAACACTCAATGAGTCCTTAACTTTATGGCCTCAGTGACCTTGGGACAAAAGATCACGGTCACCCAGATAATGTAATACAAGAGGCCCATAGTCCTGGTGCTGCATGTGCTGACATTGCCATTGATTTTCAAGCTACACCCTGCCATTACAAAATCACCTCTTTCAACTTTACAAGCATGGTGACCTCACAAAAAAAGGTCAAGGTCACTGATATTAAAGCCATTTTTAACTTTGGACATTGTCTATACATCCTATAAATTTGACAAGTCTAATCCAATGACTTGGGCGCTCTCCCAGGATCAATCCAAGAAAAACGGGATCAAATTCAACACCAAACGTTGAGTTATTTTGCAATAAGGACATTACGGTTGAATCATCTGGAAGTTTTCGGAAATTTCTCAAACTTTTGAGAGTCATTTGCCTGTAATTATACTACTGTTTCACTGTAACTATTACCTTGAATTTATCAACCTGTTTGTGCTGTTTGGTTTGACAGGCATTTTTTCCATGATTAATTTCGTAAACAGAGGGCAAAATACAAATCCATACACTATGATGTTTTGCTGGTAAGCCTTGCTCGGACCACGTTTTCTGGCTATAACAGTAACACAGTCATCACTTCTGATTCTATCTATTGACTTGCTTTATCTTTCATGTTTTCAATGAAAGGTGTCTGTGCAACATCAATCACATATTTCATTTAAAAAGAGACACAACAAAAGATACAGGCCTTTCTGCTATTATGAAAGTACACAGTAAATACTAGAAAAAGATGACTTGCTGCATAGCAAATCAGTGTGTGTGTCTTCAAAACTAACTGCTGTGCACTAGTCTATAACATAGGAGTAGAATGGCATCTCAATCTATTATAGCTATGAAGTTACTCAAAATTTAAAATTTCGAATGGTGCTTCTTAGCATAATTTAAATTGCAACAACTTTTCTTTTTAATTCATTAGGTGTGTAATGGCCAACAACAACCCCTAGTAGAAGTTGGAATAACATCTCTGTCTATTACAGTTTTGAAGATATCCAAGATTTAAAATTTCAAGTGCCCCTAATTTGCATGGTTTTAAACATCTTCATTCCTCTGCATAAAAAGGCCAAGCTCCTTGTATGGAGGTACAATCATGCCAAGTTTGGAGTTTCTATGCATAATAGTGTCAGAGAAAAGTGTCAGACAAATTTGCTGGTAAAGAGAAAGAAATAATGGAGGAAGGAAGGAAGCAAGGAAAGAAAGAAAGAAAGAAAGAAAGAAAGAAAGAAAGAAAGAAAGAAAGAAAGAAAGAAAGAAAGAAAGAAAGAAAGAAAGAAAGAAAGAAAGAAAGAAAGAAACAAACAAACAAACAAACAAAGAAAGAAAGAAAGAAAGAAAGAAAGAAAGAATTTTAGGAAAAACAGAAAAGTATGTGCTGACACACACACTTTAATAATGGTGGTTGCATCCCTGTGTGAAATTTAAATTATCCCTGATGAAAAATTGCCAAGATAGAGAATCGGCTTCACCAGGCATACTCAGCTGAGATGTCTGTCTACCTTGATTGTAAACAAGACCCACCGTCACTAATTTTGCTAAAAACATATCACAGAAATTGGCAATTGAATTGACTTGGCCTGATAGTCCTTTGACACTTTACTTACATGCCACAGTGACATTGACTGGCCTAGTTGCACTACTTCCCATGGAGTTGCTACCATTGCAGACATAAACACCTTCGTCTGCTTCCTGCAGCTGTTTTATATACAGGGAGCCATTCTGCAGCAACTGTACTTGGCTGCTGTTCTGCACCAGGGACCCATCCTTGTACCACTGAAGTTCAGGCTCTGGCCACCCAGACATGACACAGTCTAAGGTCAAAGGTAATTGTATTGCTAAGATAATATGTGCTGGAGGTGATACCACCGCAATAGGTGCTCCCCGATTATCTGCAAATGAAAGAACATACAACTTTAACCATACACTGTTTGTAAACACAGGCATATGAAAATATCTAGACTTAGGACAGACAGAACACACCTACACTCATGAAACATTAGGAAACTGGAAAAGATGATTTGCTGCATAGCAAATCAGTGTGTGTGTCTTCAAAGCATATTGGTATGGCAATGTACTACTAGTCCATAACACAGGAGTAGAAGTTGGAATGGCATCTCTATCTATTACAGCTTTGAAGTTACTCAAGATTTCAAATTTCTAATGGTGCTATTTAGCATAATCTAAAATGCTACAACTTTTGTTTTTAATTCATAAGGTGCACAATGGTCAACAACTCCCTAGTAGAAGTTGGAAAGACATCTCTATCTATTATAGTGTTGAAGATATTCAAGATTTAAAATTTCAAAGGTGAATTGTTGACCAATGGAAGACGGAAGAAGGATGACAGATGGAGGACCCTCAGCTATTAAAGTCAGCTGAGGTTAAAATTGCAGCACCACCTGGTGAACAAATTAAGAACTAGGTGTCCCTAGTAGTGTTACTGTGTGATACAATTGGGTGACCAGTTCGGGAGAACATTTTTTAAGATTGCCCCATTAAGGACAAAAAGAACAAGTGCACAGTGATCCAAAGGATCTACGTCCCCCGCCACAGTATTTTTTAATGCCACACATAGGGCCTATACAATATAACATCAAGTGGGGCAAACAGTTGCAAAAGTGGTTGCACTTGTTGAAAGGATGCACCACCTAGGCATAAAATTATATCTATGATATCATATACCAAGTTTGTTCCTTAATATATGATATGGTATGTAAAAAGAACATGGAGAAAATGATATAGCTATAACATTGGGACATGAAAAATATATCACAATCATACATAGTGAAAATCATGTTTCAAATAGGATTGTCATGGCAATATAATGGTACTTAAACTACTTGCTTGAATACATACTTGCGGTTTAATGTACAGTGACAAAAGTGATGAAATGGTCTGTATATGGTAAAGGGAAAACATCAGCATGGACGCAGTTGCACGATGATGTTGTGAGGATGAGATCTAGTGTGCGTCCTTTGGTGTGTGTTGGTTTTGTTATAGATTGATGCAGACCATATTTTTTGGTAATTCTGATGTCGGGATCATCTGAAGTCAAGTTGAAGTCTCCACCTATGACGATGTGATACATATCTGGTAGTTTGGTCAAGGCATGCTCAAACCTAGTCATGAATTGTGTCTTGCATATTGCAGGAGGTTTGTAGATAAGAACAAGGAGTAGGGGCTTTCCTTTTGGAGGATAGAATAACCGTGTCATCAGTTGTAATTCTGCTGAGTGACTCAACAAATATTCCTCAGAATTGCCTTTGATGTACATAGCTAGTCCGTGCTGAGTGTGGTGGTGAAAGGAGCTGAAACCATCAATTTGGTAGTCCTGGGTTTCAACTATATTTCTGATATGTGTCTCTGACAAACACAACACTGATAGGTTATGCAGTGAAGTATGAGCATGTAAGTCTGGAGCATGCTTGTGGAGTGAGCGTAGAGGAAGCCAATATGGATATAGGTGTCATCTTGTACAAGTTGTAGTGGATGATGCCAGTGGAAAGCACAATGGGTTGGCATTTTGTTCATTTCAGCTAGGGCTGCTTGATTGACTTTGATTTTGTCAGGTGAAAAGTTGACAATGTGCAAACCCTGTCGGCATGTTGCCCTACTAAGAATTGTGTATGCTTGTCCTTGTTGTACTGAGGTCATTGATTGTGGAAGGGTAAGATCACCAATAACATACTGTTATGTACTTACTTGAGATTTGTGAGCTGTTATGGCAAATGCAAGCACTGATGGGTACATCTTGCGCTCCACTTGTATTTGACATTGTTTTTCCAGGCAGAACTGAACT
Source organism: Hermodice carunculata (assembly GCA_964020975.1). NCBI lineage: Eukaryota > Metazoa > Annelida > Polychaeta > Eunicida > Amphinomidae > Hermodice > Hermodice carunculata. The sequence continues at coordinate 113,101,698 of OZ026614.1, read as the reverse complement.
ACTGTTGCTTTAATGGGAACACAGTGTTGTAAGTTTGGAGGACTTGATTTCTTCGCTTCTCTGCCTACATCCTCGGTATCAAACCTAACAAAGACTGTGCCGTTCAAAGGCTGTTGTGAATTGATGTCTAAATGTTCCACAATACCAACTGCAAATATGATTATCTTGATGCTATAAGTTGCTAAAAGTAGCTTGATGTTATAGATTGCTAAAAGTTGTAGCTTCATGCTATAAGTTGCTAAAAGTTGTACATGCTTTAAACGGTGCCATTATACACACAGGGATAGGTGCCACTACACATAAGGTAGGTGCCACTACAAGCAAGCATTCAAAGCATGAGAGTACAGAAGTAAGCCATACCATAAAAAAGCATGTCTGGATACACGAAAAATTGATATGTTCTTGGGCCCTGTGACCTTGAAAATATGTCAAGGTCAAAAACAATATATGGCACACATGTCCTTGGTATGATGCATCTCTGGTATAAATTTCATTATTCCATCTCTAAGGGTTCTAGAGATATGCTGCCAGACACACGTAAATGGATATGTTCTTAGGCTCTACACGAAAATGGATATGTTCTTGGGCTCTGTGACCTTGAAAATATGTCAAGGTCAAAAACAATACACAGTGCACATGCCCATGGTATGATGCATTTCTGGTATAAATTTCATTATTCTATATCTTAGGGTTCTAAAGATATGCTCTCGGATGGACACACGGACACATGGACGGCAGGCCCCCTAATCCTCACTAACTCTATGTCCCCCCATGCCACCTTCGGTGGCGGGGGACAAAAATCATACAAACTCCAAAAATCACTGAAGCGTGACCATTTGGACAAACTTAGTAGACATCTACCAAAGGTATATTGCCACCAAGTTTAACTTCAATCTGGCTGATGGTTTTGAAGAAGTAAAAAAACAGGAATATGTAGCAGACAACGGACCATCCGGTAAGCTCACCTGACTGACAAGTCAACTGAGCTAAAAATCATCTTTATCCAATTTTCCCCAAATATTATTTCCACATTTTATTTTTTTTGGGGGGGGGGGGGTACGAAGAGCCATCAAGCCATGTCTCTCCCTTTGCTATTAGCTACTATGCTTCATTCATGGAACTATAGTGCATTTATGGTATTGAGTGATGAACATTCATCCTTTCCTTTTTTCCATCTTTGGGGACACTAGCATTATTTTTGCAAGATAGGAAGTCGCAACTTCTGCCAGGGTACTGTCCGATTGTCCTGGACAAGTAAAAGTACTTGCACTGTCAGACAAGTAAAAACTTCCCTCACATTATTCCTCTTTGGAAAAATGGAGAAAATGACCCCAGAGCCTTTGTGAAATGCTGGTGATTAGTACTGCAGTCTGTGTGTTTTCACACAGATGCTGGCATGTGCTTGGGGACACCTATGATGATAATCCCTAAGTAAACATTCCAGGTTTAAACAATTACTTGGTCAGCAGGTGTATGCAACAGAACTTGGCTACCTACATGATTTCAGTCAAAACAAGCAGGTATTTTCACACTCGCGTACATAACATTACCAGATCTAAACTCCCAGGTATTGGCTTAAAATTACGCCAGTTATTGGCACAGGGTCACTGCAACTCACCGTCGGTCTGATCAGTTTATTCCTCCATCTGATCTGCCCCAATGACGACAAAGCAGCATCCAAAAATATTCAAACTTAAATGGCAAATTCTTCTGCAAATTGGCATCAAATGCCGTTTATCGGTGGATTCTAACAGTGGTAAAAAACCTCATGTATTGATGCCGTGAGTTGACTTCCCAGGCATACACAACAGACAACTGCTAGTCACACGAAAGTGACAGCGTGCAGCAATGTGCAGTGAACTGAGCATCATTGTGGACCCATCTCCCTGATCTCACAGACTGATTTGTGACACATTCGGCACTTCCCCCCATCCCCCACCTTTGCGTATTTGCCTGTGACTCCCAAGAAATTGTTGCTATAAACACTGGAATCTTTATTTTTGAGTGCTGCAACATAAACAAAGCTTCCCGTTTGTGTGTTCCCTCAGTAACTTCACACATGTTCACAAGACGGAAGCCATGATAAACACACTGTAACACGAGCTGTGAATGGCTAATTTTGCATGTGACTCAATTGACCAATCAGGTGATGGGTTCTCCATCAGACAACATGGCCAAGCATCTGCTGTTTGCAGTGGCATGAAAGATGGTGATGGTCTGCACACTCCATGTGCATTACCAGGAGACCTATTTCTGATTTGAAATGTTAAATTTTCGTTTGATTTTGAATTAAGAACACCGCTTAATGCGTGGCACTTCCCAATACTGCATATGCAAATTGACTAAAATGTACCTACAGCATTTATGATACTACTACTCAAACGATGCCATCGATGACAATGTGCATCCCATATGCCGCAATGAGAAAGAGTATCCTGAAACCATTGCAACTTTTAATCTTTATTAAAGTTTACGTGGGACAGTGATTCCCAGAAATTCTGACCAACGCGTGCCCTTGTTTTAAAGTAAGATAAATTCAAACACAGCATTTAATGTCAACTTGTCTAGAGCATCAACTTGGGCCAGAACACTGCATTGCATTACCCCATCATGCCCATGGTGACCTGCTTGCATCAGTGGTGACTTATTTTATCGTGGTATTTTGCGAAGTTCCACATGCGCATTCTCAGAGTTACCAGGGCAACAGGTCGCCGAAGTATTTTTAAATCATGACTTACTATCTTATTTTTAATCTGACTGTTCAGTTGTGCCTGAAGCAGTGATTATCATTTATTACAAATCTAAATGCAACACAATACCCTCGCAAGCTGTGCATGGTGAGCGCCATAGTCAAATGCCAGCGCAATGCATTGTGGGAAAGTCATACTACAGAGATTTCAATTCTCACAGAAACTGTCAGTCCCACAGAAGGCATTTAGTTAGATATCAAAGTGTATTGTGGCAACGAGTTTTCAATATGTTTGCAATTTGCATTAATAAATACGAACAAGGTGGGCTGAACAAAATAAAATTACTACAAGTTTTGGGTACATTGGACCATGGTACATTTGTTTGATTTTGTTTTGACCAGTCCGCGTGCAACTTGGGTGCAAGCAAAAACTATTTGCAAATGAAACAGTCATTATCAGGTATGTTGGGATCTACTTATGTTAATTTCCAGACATGATGTAAATTTCATCTGTATGAATTATCCTCCAAAGCAATTTTACAAAAATTGCCACTGGGCACATGAGTTTCATCTCAATGATTCTCATTATCACTGATTATGCCAGAGCAACGAGACACGCAAAAATTGTATGCTAGACAAATACCTTATAGCTTGCTAGGTACTGAAACCTACACTTGACACAAAACAGTATGAGTTATAGTACAATGTCAAACTGATTAAAACAAAAGGCCCATTGGCATATACTGTGCTGACATCATGGCTATATTGCACATGTTCATTTGAAAGCTGTGAGTCCTCAAGTGGCTTCTGAACAGATAAACCTCAATGTAAAAATTGTCCACCAGATGGCACTTCGCTCCACATGTAATCATAGCTTATTTGTGCCACTCCTGTGATGAATATTGTTGCATGTGCCAAGTCAACAATGAGTGAGTCCTTATCTTTATGTTCTCAAAGACCTTAGGACAATTGATCAAGGACACCCAGATTATGCAATACAAGAGGCCCATAGGCCTGCCTGGTGCTGTGCTGACATTGCCATTGAAGCCCAAGCTACACCCTGCCATTACAAATCACCTCTTTCAACTTTACAGGCATGGTAACCTCACAAAAATATGTCAAGGTCACTAATATTATATATGATTCTAGCTCCGGACATTGTCTATATATCCTATACATTTGGCAAGTCTAATCTAATTACTTTTTGAGATATGGAATTTTATATCTTAAAACACATTTTGGCTCATAAATTGTCAAATTATAGGTGGCGCCACTAGTATCATTACCAACTTAGACTTTGATCTGCCTCACAATCCCACCAAATTTGGTGAAGATCTGCTAAAAATTAAAGATGCTAAAGTGTTCACAAGATTTTCATATTTTGACCCCTATATTGCATAATTTTGTAGGTGGCGGCACCTAAATAAAAAAGAATCTAGACTTTTATATCCCCTACAAGTCCTGAAACTTAAATTGGGCTAACTTGAAAACTGTGGACAGTATTGTGGTCACACAATTTAGTCTGTCTGTTCAAATCAGGTAATAACTTTTTTCTATATTGACGAAAAACAATAAACTTGGAAAAGTGCCAAACTCCATCATTACTGGGTCAGAGCGACCCAAAAAGTAGATCACCAAGTACAGTTTTTTATGTATTAGCAACTTAGACTTTGACCTCCCCCACAATCCCATCAAATTTGGTGAAGATCCGCCAAAAATTAAAGATGCTACAGCATTTTGACCCCTATATTACATTTATAGTATTTGGTATTACAGACGGACAGACAGACATGAACAGTTGCATAAGCTCTGCGACCTTTGGTCAGCAGAGCTATAAAAGTGTTTTAATATTGTTCCAATAGGAATTATGTCCAGAACAGTGAAATTAAAAGTACAGTGCAGTGTTAAAAATACAAAAACTGTGAACATTTTATACACAAGAAAATAAAGCAATTTATAGTATTTGGTATTACTAGCCTTATTCCTTCTCAACATCATGAATTTAATGTGTTTGTAACACTTGAGGTTCATATATTTCTTAATACTGTAGGTGGCACCACCAAACTTCAGCATTTATTTGTCTTTTAGCCTTATCAACATTCCTGTCAAGTTTAAAGAGATGATTCATGACAAACCTTATAAAAAACAACATTATCCAAGTTTTCCAATTTCAATTCCAGGATCAAGATGCAAGTGTGATTGTGATTTTATCATAAATAATGAGTGACTTATATCGACATTTATGGGGTGGATGCTTTGCGGTCAACTTTCAATTGTTTGTTCAACAATTAACATCACAGACACCCAAATATGCCAATGGGACATAAAAATTCTTTGGAGTATGACGAATACACTCATATATGATTTGTTATCTGAACACAAATACATTTTGCGCTAGGATTGATTAAAGTGGGATTTATTTTTGGTGTCTTACCTGTCCTTAAGTTCTAGTGTGGAAACTTTGTGAACAGACAGAGGGACGAAGTCGTTGCTATATGCCTCCTCCTACGGAGAAGGGGGCACAAAAAATATATTTTACTTGAGATGTTTCATGATCAGGAATAACTGTCATTTGCACAAAGTAACCAGAATTGTAGTGATATTGCAGGTACTTACATGAGACAGTTACATTAGCACCTTTACTTTTTTCTATTTTCCTTGTCAATGGATTCCTGGCAACACAGCAGTACGTTCCTGACAGTTCTGGCTTTCCTATAAACTGTAACTGCATTGTACGCTGAATGGCGCCACCATTGCCAATGCTTCCAAAAGTGACCACTGACTGGTTGCCTGCTGTGACGGGTAACCCATCTTTCTGCCAGTGGACCAAGGCTGGAGGGGCACTCTTGCCTGTGATACAAGTCAGGGTGATTGCTGTGCCCTCTTGATGGATCTGACTTTCAGGGTGAAGGAAAAACGGACCAATGTCTGAAAGTGAATATCTCATTTTAGTACTACAGCAACTACTAATGATGAAGCAGGGTGGTAAAGCAGGGTTACATTTTGTAACTAAGAACATTTTTTTTTATATATATATATATATATATATATAGGCCACTCACAGTGTTCCCAACAGTTCCTGGTGAGTTGCAGGTCGCAACAAAACCAGTTGGGACGTTTTTCATCAGCGACAGCGGCCACTTGCCCTGTCTTAGTCATAAGAACAATTTGTCCCTAGTCATTAAGTCTGTGTGTGAACAGAGACTTCTTGTTTTCCCCAAATACTTTATTCTTTCTTTCTTTATTTATTAAGTCTGTGTGAGAATACAGACCTCTTGTTTTTCCTCAAATACTTTATTCTTTATTTGTTTGTTTGTTTGTTTATTTATTTATTATGTCTGGGTGCCAACCCAGACATTTTGTTTTTCCAAGTATTCTTCCTTTCTATCTGTCTGTCTGTCTGTCTGTCTGTCTTTCTTTCTTTCTTTCTTTCTTTCTTTCTTTCTTTCTTTCTTTCTTTCTTTCTTTCTTTCTTTCTTTCTTTCTTTCTTTCTTTCTTTCTTTCTTTCTTTCTTTCTTTCTTTCTTTCTTTCTTTCTTTCTTTCTTTCTTTCTTTCTTTCTTTCTTTCTTTCTTTCTTTCTTTCTTTCTTTCTTTCTTTCTTTCTTTCTTTCTTTCTTTCTTTCTTTCTTTCTTTCTTCTTTATGACCAGATTTGTCTGGAGTGTTTCTCCGACCCTACTATTCCGAAAACCACCAAACTTGCCATGGTGACTGACCTACCAGTGAAATTAGGCACCTGATTTGGAATAGTCATGATGATTAAAATTATGCAAATGAGGGGCAATTAAAATTTTAAAGCTCCATGTCTTCTAAACTATTGGAGATAGACACAAAGTTCTAAATTACACATATAGGTTTGAGACAATAGGAGATATGCGTATCTATTTCCTGCCACAACTGAATACCTGATTGCCTAGTCTCACTTGGTGGGATATGGCGAGATATGGGTCGGTACCTGTGGGGCGAAGCGGGATACTACTAATATTTTGGAAATAAAGAATATTTATTGAAGGCCAACAGAAATTTTTCTTTTGCATAGCTCAGGAAATACTAGATGAATACCAGTTTTGCATTTGTGAGCTTAAATTTCTCAAAAAAAATGCTAATTTTGAGAGAAATGAACATATGGCCCTGTCTGTGACAGTGATGTGACCCGCACATCCCCCATGATCACCTGGCATCAAACCTGTACTTTGTGGTGGAAAATTAATATGCATACGGCGTACTGGAAAATCCAATAGCATACAAACAAAACTTCGGGAATTTTATTATATGCTAAATTGACCAAATTTCTCCCCAATCCACATACAAGCCTTTAAGTGCTTGCTCTATGACCTATTGCTTGACTTCCATGGTGCCAGGCAACCATTTTGCATTCATAATTAATAAGCTTGAACCTGTCTCACAGCTTTCTGTCCATGCATGCTAAGTGTACGCTTTGCAAGGTTTGGGTCTTGTACAAATTGTTGGGGGGGGGGGGGGGCTCCCAACAACTGTGTAATGAGGCTCTGAATAAAATAGCGTATCCCGAGTATCCCTTTCTGTTCATGCATGAACAGTTTCAGACAGGCTTTTGTTTCCACTGGAGTCCTAGCTGACCTGTTTTTGCCAGAGGCAATGCAAGTCTGCTGAGCTTATCAGTCCCAAGGGAACTCACACTCCTGACTTCTAGGCAGAACAAGCCTGAGTGTACCCTCTGTTAAAAATTGACAACATACAGAGCTGAGTCGGCCAGACCAAGGAGGATAGAATTTGTGTCATCTCAGTGGACCCCTATTATGTCTTTAATGTTTAATGTTTTCTTGTAACCAGTGAGATGAAGCCTGTTCTTCATAGACAATACTGAGACAATATAGTTTTGTCTTGGTTCACAGATACATGTTTATGAAGTTTCTTGACAGCTTCTGTTAAAATTTGTTTATATAATAAAGGTAGAAAGACAGTTTTGTATTGCATGTATACACATCCCTCTGAAATATAATGAATGTACACTACATGCACATATACTCATCAATACTGCCGAGAGAGGCTGACCCTCTCAAGAGTGGGCACTTTTCTCTGGTCGCGAGGGTGCTCACTGTAGAGAGGTTTCACTGTACAGTGGCACTTGCAATTTAAGACCACCCCTAATTCCAGCCAAAAGTGGTCACAAAGGACAGGTGCTCTCTCTCTCTCTCTCTCTCTCTCTCTCTGTCTGTCTCTCTCTCTCTCTCTCTCTCTCTCTCTCTCTCTCTCTCTCTCTCTCTCTATCTATCTATCTATCTATCTATCTATCTATCTATCTATCTATCTATCTATCTATCTATCAATCTATGACCAAGTTGGTCCGGAGTTATTTTCAGACACTATTTTTCCGAAAACCACCAAACTTGACATGGTGACTGACATAACCAGTGAAATTGTGTATCTCATTTGGAAGTGATGATGTTTAAAATTATGCAAATTTTCAGGGGCAACAAAAATTTTAAAAGCACCATATCTTCCAAACTATTGCAGATGGACTCAAAATTTCAATGTGCATATATACCTTTGTGACACTTGCCACTATAATGGACAGTATAGTTGTAGAATTTCAAATTATGCTGATACATTGGAAAATTTAAAAGGTTGAATATATCCAAAACTGTTGTACATAGAAATGCCATTCCAACTTCAATTTACTGGTTTGTGGCAAAGCCGCATCCAATGAACCACGAACCAAAGTTGTAGGAATTTAATTTATGCAAATTAGGTGCATATGCAAAATGTAAATCTTAAATAGCTTCAAAACTATTATAGAAGTACCATTCCTACTTCAATTTATGGGTTTGTGGCATAGCCCCATCCAATGAACAATAACCCAAAGTTCTTTTAGGCTTATAATTCATGCAAATTAGGCAAATACACAAAATTAATATCATGAATAGCTTCATAACTATTATAGATAGTAGTTTCATGCAAAAATCACTTTATAAGTTTGGGACATGGCCACATCCCTTGCACCAAGAAGCAGAGCTGAGCATTTTATTTTATAAAAATCAAGCTAATACGCAAAATTCCGATTACGTTGAACAATGGCAAAGTGTGTCATTTCAAACTGTTCTCATTTTGAAGGAACCCAGACAGATTTGCTGTGAAGCAAATCTTCTTTTCTAGTTTCAGGGACTGTCCCTGATGATGGGGGAGGGTTGGCATTTCTGGTCTCTGTGATAGAGCATTCTAATGAGAGACCACTTGTCTTGAAAGACCAACTGTCCTGGAAACCTTGCTTACTACTTGCCATGTGACTTGATAGACCACAATTTGTGTATCTCTTGGGGGTGCTCCTTCCAGCCAGGTTTCACTATATAGTTACTTCACTTGACAATACTTACAGGCTTTCACCACAGTGGCCTTCAGGGAGTTGACCAGTGTGGCTGCTTTGCCCACGTGCTGTACACTGCAGTGATAGCCTCCCAGTTCACTCAGCTGGATCCTGGGCACATAGAGAGAGTGGTTGACAAAGTTGTAAGCACCAGGGATGCTTGTAGACACAGGCTTGCCATTGATGTACCAAGTGTAAGTGAGGGGTGTGGCATCTGCAGGGTCCCTGGCCTTACAGTTCAGCACCAAGTCTTGTCCTATCAAAACTGCCTGGGACTGAGGTGACTGCACCAACTCTGCAACCACAAGAAGCAGAAAATACAGAGGTCCTTGTCCTGTGAGAACACTAGTACAATGAACACCCATTAAAGGTAATGTCCAACCTGGAAAGGTGATTTAACTTTTAGGCCAAATATTACAGAAGGGTGCATCCCTGAAACAATAAAAAGTACACATATTTTCTGAAAGAAAACATAATATAAAGTCTGATTCTGGTACTCATGATACTGAGTATAAAATTTCAGTATTGCTATTGATGTACCTAAAATTCCAATTCAAATTCTTAAATTTTGCATTAATTTTAAAAATTTTTAATCAGATTTAGTTTATAGAGTCAAGTGAAAGAAAAATAATACTCTCCAAAATATATTTTAATTTTTTGAAAAAGGTCTAAATTCTTATTTTATTGCTCTTTAAATTCTTTTTTTTTTTTTTTTTTTGAAAATTAAACAATTTTGATTTAAACATCCTGTAAATTTTGAACTAAAACCCATATCCAAAATTTAAAATAGTTTTGCTGTTGAAGTGTACTGTTTCATTTCCCATAAGAAAATAATGTTTCCCATTTTTGGAGTTTCCACTATTTTTTTCCACAAAAACATGCAAAATTTAGTTTTTTAATTAAGCTATTAAATTTCAATTTTCTAACACATACAGAGATTTTATGATTTTTAATAGTTAAATCCAAATAGGCACTTTTAGAAAATGTATACTTTATATGATCTCAAATGAGAAATCTGGTGTACAATGTATATAAGGACATGTTGGGAGTAAAGTCATATTTTCTATGTGAAATGCTGTAAAAGTGTACCTGGCCCTCAAAATATTGATGGAGCTCAAAATCCAAAGTTATTGTATAAACACAAGTATTTTGGGTCAAAATGTATTTTTTGTAAAATTTTGGATATTTTTAGAAAAAATATTGAAGATAAAACATTCAAATTTTGGTCATGGTCACCATATTTAAAGAAAATATGGCCTGTAGTTCTGGAGGAGAGTAAAGGAAAAAGGACTGTGACAGTCCTGTGCTCAGCTGACATGTACATATACCCTTGCGATTTTTTTATGATTTGCCCAAAAAGAACAAAGAAATTCATAAGAAAATCAAAAAATGAATAGAGCGTGACCGTTTGAGAAAATCTGGTAGACACCCACTCAAGATACATTACCACCAACTTTGAAGTCAATCTGACTGACAGTTTCAGAGAAGAAAACAAAAATGTGAATTAGCATTATAATGCCCATTGACTTGCATACTAATCAAAATGGAAAAGTGCATTTACCAATCAGTACCCGAATTGAAAAAATCGTTAAAAATCAGGAATCCGCAGCATTCCCATTTACTGAACAATTTTGTTTGACCCTTCCCCATGGAAATTATCCACCAAGTTTCAGCTTAATCTGAGTGATGGTTCAGGAGAAGGAGTGGAAAATAACAAAAACACACCCAAAGTCATAAAAAATTTGAAAAAAATTTGCAGTGCCACCTGGTGAACAAATTCTGAACTAAGAGTCCATGGGAGTGTTCCTGTGTGGTATGAAAGCAATCATGTCAATGGCTTCAGAGAAGAAGATTTTTTACGATTTGCCGAAAAAGGAACAAAAAAATAAAAAAAAATTAAAAATCACTGGAGCATGACCATTTGAACAAATCTGCTAGAGACCTACCCAAGGTACATTGCCAACAAGTTTAAAATGAATCTGACCAACAGTTTTGGACAAGTTGATTGTGGACGATGGACGTAGGACCATAAAATAAGCTCACCTGCTGATAAGTCAGCTGAGCTAAAAGTGTGCTTCAAAGAGGGGCTGCTGGTGTCTAATCCCTGTGACATGCACGTCCTTGATGTCATAAGGGCAAGCACAAAAGTAGTGCTAAATATCCTGTTTTCAAAGAGCACCCCTTAGGGTGACCAAATTGTGGTCTCTCAGGACAGGTGGTCTTTCACAGGAAGCAGAAATGAAATGTTAAGTACGAAGCAAAGTATCCTGAAGAAGTGGTCTTTGAAGACAGGTGGTCTCTCAAGATAGGGACTAATGTATTACATAATACTATAGAAGATGCCACTTATATCAAACTCGCATAAGATTTTCATACACTTGACAAGTCCTGAAAGTTACATGAGGCTGAGATGAAAACTATATCGAATTTCACAAGCAAAAGTTTTGAGATTGATGGATGGACTGACAGATGAAAGGACTGACACACATGAGTGCTCACATAAGCTCTGTGACCTCTAGTCAGTCAGGCTAAAAACACAAAGAAAACAAATTTCATCCTCCCACACAAACTAGATCATAACAATCCTGTTCTCTGTGAGAAACAGAAGAAAGCATATTTTCTCTAAAAAGCTGTCACAAAGTTTTTAAAAACATCCACATTATCAGTATCCAATTTATCTGCTAAATTCAACCAACGTAGGATGATCGTCACTCCAGGTGCAATACCAGAGATAACATCCATCATGACTCTCATGATCTCTATGTCAGTCACATTAACAATTCTGTCTATTCAATCACAGCCAGGAAGCAGCACAGCCACTGGAATTTGGCTGTTTACGTGCCAGGCATATAGACCTGTAAAATATGCATAAACACAAGGAAACCAAGGAAATGATTTAACCCTTTCAGCACCACTTTGGACTGTGCCAACAGCTTTTCTTGGCACACTTTGGGCACACTGCACCCTAACCACCCTGAGGAAAGCTGTTGACCTGGACTTATATATTCTGTAGGCATACTGGTACTTGAATGAAAGGTCTTTTTATAAGGAGTCTGTTCTCTGCACCCTTCACTGTAATTCAGATCAGCTCATGTTAAGAAGTTCAACTTTATTTGCATTTGGCAGTGAAGAAGTTAAAGTATCTCTGTATGCACCACGGCATGTTTTACACGATTACAATGTCCGACAAAATATCACATTATCCATCTTTCTCGGCAACAGGATACATTTGGTGTGGACCAGTGAACATGACTGAATATTGCCACAAGCCAAATACTTTCTCTGTGAGGCTACCATGCACAGCACGCTCCTTACTCTCTGCCCATTTCACATAAAAGAAAAATATCAGTACCAGATTTACAATTATCATAAGTGTACAATGCAGAAATGAGCCATGAGCTGAACACCTTGCCATAAGCTGTAACAAATCTCCAACAGCCATTCAGGTGGACAACTTGCTACTTCACAAACAAAACAAAAGGATCATGATCAGCCTGTGCTTTGCCCACTGGAATCTGCTGCTTCTGCAAGCACAGATTTACTGCTTTATTACATGTACCGTGTACCGCATTAGTGCTTACCGATAAATGACCAAAAATTTAATTATACCAAGATATAAACAAATATGTCAGTTTGACTTTTCAAGGTCAATGAAAATAAAAAATTATTAGGCCAAAACAAACCCCATAGGTACTTTCTGACTTGTGTTTAATGGTAACTATGGTAACTATGGGCTCCAGATCCACCAAGATACATTAAGTCATATTGTTTCAGGAAAGATTCCTGATAGTGTGTATTTTAAAGTCCCTAAGGTAACAGTGATAGAAGTAAGGGATATATATCATTCAAAAATTGAATCCCAGAAAGGCAAAAGGTGTAGATAATATAGATGTTAAATTCCTTCAGTTATCTTGTGAAAATCTAGTTATTCCCTTAACTTTCATTTTTGACCTGAATATGCAAGGTTGTGTGTTCCGTGATGAATGAAAACAAGCAAAAGTAACGGCACTTTACAAAGGTGGTAATTCAGGACTTTCCCCCACAAGTGGAGCCACTGTGCACAACTGCTTTCTTGCCTCCATTCACAAGAGAATCCCCTTTGGGGGGCAAGCCTGCTTGATTGTATATTTTCAACATGGGCACCTATTCAGGAACAAACCTCGGGTGATGGGAAAATATGAATACATGTTCAGATAGCTGTGCATATGAAAAGAGTGTGGCAACTCAGCTGCAACAATGTTTACACAACAATGAGAAAAGGGAAACTTATTACAATATATGAGGGCAATTTTGGGAAAACAAGCTGCATTTCCTCAGTGAAATGCTAGCAAGTACCTTGTTCTGAGTTGATCTTTTCAGAGTGTGCACATACATAAATGACTGGTGAGTAGCCACTGTTGACTATGCTGCTGCATGGTAGTGAGCAGACATTCCTCAATGTCAAAATGTACTCAGTGCGTAGGTGTCAAAATCTATGCAGGTAATTGACTCAATGTGCCCAGTGATTTTCTCACCTCCAATGCCTACAGAAAGCCCCTTTGCTGGGGTAAGACTACTTGCTTGGATAGTTTTAACCTAGGCACTTTCCACAGAGCAAGGTTTACATGGTAAAATAACTTGAATATCTCGGCTGCACAAGTTTAAGTATGGCAAGAAAATGGCCTCTAAACTATTAATGAAACCTTTCATAAAATGTTGAACTTATAACAATAGGTTAAGACTACTTTAGGGCAGTAAAGCTTGCCTAATCAGTGACGTGTCTGCCATAACTGAAACAATGGTGTTTTGCCCTTTAAACACCACACTTGTATGAATGGTAATATCCCACACAGCCATATGCTGTGGAATCATGAGCACAGACTGCCAAAATGTATTCAGTTTAAAGGTTTCACAAACTACTCTGCTGATTAACCCCACAGGTGTCTGAAACCAACTGACACCTATGCAAGTGTGGGTGGTCAGTACACAGATACGGACTGCCGTATGAGGGTCTCAATAATTTTGCCTGTAAAAAGTTTCTAACAGGTTCAAATTAAAAATTCCTGGTACATTACTGATGGTGACAGGCATACTAATCAAAAAGTTTTAAAATTTATGTTAATGTTTCTATAATTGATCTCAAATTTACTTTAAAGATTGGTACTTTTAACATGCGTTACCCTATGCCCACAAGTGTTCACCCCCGCAATGCCCTCTCCAGTCTGCTGGAGGTGAGAAAAGTCTATGCTTTGCTGGTTCTGTGAAAGGAGTCAATTAGAGCCTGACCGAGCATGCATTTTCAAACCAAACCAGATACTCGGTACTTGGTACTCATTACCGATCCCGAGACCGGGCACCGTTCAGGTTAGGTAGATGCAATTCAAACATGAAAACATTTGACAGGGGTTCATAGCTGTTACCCTTTTGCACAGGGGTATCACTATGTTAATGTAATTAAGGCGATTAATGCAACCCATGTGACACACATAATTACAAAGTAGCTCGGGTTCAGTTGTTCGGGTTCGGCCAGGCTCTAGTGGTAATGTATCAAATGTTCAGAACTATCTTCCCATTTATGTTTAAAGTGTATTGTCAGATTCCTGCAAAACATACCCATTCCAATTTTTATGAGTTTTGGTAAACGATGAGCTGTTTGTACAAGTCAATCAGGTTTTCGAAGGCTACACTCATGTGAAACCAGCTTACATAATGTTAGGTGTAGACTTATTCTTTATAAAAATAGTTTCATTGAATATACGTGATGTGGGCCACATTTTTAAGTGGGTCTATTAACAACGGAGCATCATATTTGCTTTATTCCGTAACACATTAGCTCAGGATGTTTGTGTTGGATATGCAAATGTGGTGCCACCAGTTAGCAGAATGACTTGTCCGGGGATAATGGCATCAAAACAAGTGTTGCCCTGGTTCCCAGCTGATGAACTTATTTGATAAAGGCTAATAATGCCTAAAACTTTCTTCTAAATTTTAACTTTTATGAATATGATATGTTCCTTTCACAAATTAATTTGCTATAATGATTTAAAACTATGCAGTTTATCAGTGAATGGTATGGAATAGGACTTTACTCTTAGAATATCGGACTTGTTAGAGTTCGAACAGTACACGGGCTTACAGATTTAGGTTTGTTAAGTTTTTCTTTATATTAAATAAGCTATTAGATGTATAACCCAGATTATGTAATACAAGAGGCCCATGGGCCTGCCTGGTGCTGTGCTGACATTGCCATTGATGTCCAAGCTATACCCTGCCATTACAAAATCACCTCAACTTTACAGGCATGGCGACCTCACAAAAATAGGTCAAGGTCACTAATATTACATAACATGCAAGTTTTCAACATTGTCCATATATTCTATAAATTTGGCAAGTCTTATCCAATTACTTTTTGAGATATGGAATTTTATATCTTAAAACACATTTTGGCTCATAATTTCCATGAAATTATAGGTGGCACCACTAGTATCATTAGCAACTTGGACTTTGATCTTCCCCAAAATCCTACCAAATTTGGTGAAGATCCACAAGAAATTAAAGATGACTAGGAGGTTCATAAGATTTTCACATGTTGACTCCCATATTACATTATAATGTAGCAGGCGACACCAATATCGGGCCTAGATTTTCATACATCCTATAAGTCCTGATAGTTATATTGGGCTAACTTGAAATCTGTGGACAGTATCGCGCTAATGAGCAAAAGTTTACAGACAGACTTCTCTACTATGCTACACTTATATAGAAAACATGACCCATATTCATAAATTTCAAACCCAACAATGACAGCCAAGAGATTCCAGAGTTACCACAGCATCAACATTCATCTTCCAATACTAATGTGAAGAAACAAATTTCAATTCTGACTTGAGACAGGCAGTTACCCATAAAAGGTAACTGGTGGTTTTAAACCGGTCCTCATAACCTTTGAAATATTCTTTATTGAATACAGACTATAGTGTTTCCAAAATGTATAGGCCTAGCCACACAAAATCCAAATTTTATCACTTCTGCCAAAAATAAAAAGAGAATTGGTAGGTGGAGGGATGTCTCTAGTATGTAACACTTATATACTAACAATTATGGTGTAGTGAGTGTTTAAGGAAATAGACTAGATTCACCTGTACACCCAAGTGATGAAATAGGAAGAGCAAACAATGAATGATGGTTTGTGACTGTGGACAGACTGGAGAAGATTTCTAGGTGGGTTTAAGTTAACTTTATGGTATAACAACTATGGAGCTAGCACCACTTCTATGTTAGCCCTTCCTAAATCAATACATTAATACAATCTAGTAGTGTCTTAGAATGAGTGTTGTATTTTGCAGGGCTTGACATTAAGGATTTTTTTTACTTGTCCCAAGGACAACCACAATATGAATTTTACTTGTCCCACAAAAATTTTACTTGTCCCAGGGCAACCACCATTTCATTTCACTTGTCCCAAAAAATTTTCACTTGTCCCATTTCAAAAGTATATTAGCTTACTTGTCCGTAACGAACATCACAGAACAGTGTTGAGAACAAAAAAAGCGGTCGTATAATGCAGGTGGTCGCTCATTGCCATTGGAGGAATCGCATATGCACCACCCCAAATCCATGGCGGACTTGTCCAGGTACTTAGGTAGCGAGGTACGCAAATGCTTTTACATATGCTTTGAAAGGAAATTATCATTTATCAAATTTAACAATTACAACCCTGAAAATCTTTATTTCAATAAAGAACTCTTGTCTGGGTGCTGAAAAATGTGTTTCGCAACTTGAAAATATTTGCCGGTCTTGAGCTTTGTCATTTTCCCATAACGCTCAATGGGCCCGAAACATAGCCGGGTACGGAGCCTTCGCTTACGAAGTAACCAGCTTAAACTGTCATAAAATTGTTTTGACAGCATTACTCACTGTCTTAACTTTATTTTACACATTCGGTGGAGCCTAAATCACCGTAATTCATAAGTTATGTATCAAAACAAGACTCGGCATTTTCCCATTGCCACCACGTGTGTTTTGGGCGTCATGTTGACCTCGTTCTGGACCGTGGGAAAAATGGATCTGGCATGCACTTCGTCAGTGTCATTCGCACGTGCTCAAGCAGGCAAGCATGTGTTTGATTGGGGTTCCAAGTGATTTTGATCTAGCGAAAGTTTTCATTGTTCATTTTATAAAATATTGTATCATCAAACATGGTTCAGTTGGAAACGAGAATACTAAATAATAATATTTCTGGGCTTTCCGCTTACTTGCCACAGTTAGGTTACGTTCCGCATGCAAAAAAAGTTATGACCACGTGGCTCCGGTCGCTTCCGGCAACCTCCGTCGTGCATTCAGACATCAAGCATTTCAAGATGGATGATGTGAACGAATAGGAGTTGAGTGGGAGCAATAAAGTTCCTTCACAGGTAAATTTCTGTGGATCATTATGAAGTTTAGCTCAGAAAACAATCCATAATGTCCCAGCATACAGAGAAAGAAAAAGAAATATGATGGGTGAAATCCTCTTGAGTAAGGTCCACTATGGAGAGGCCCGATACATGTTGAGTAAGCCACATTCACTGCTGTTGTAAAAATGCAAATAAATGGAAAGATCCTACACTCGTGAGGAGGAATAGATACTGAGTGATCAACTTAAAAAGTTGTTTGAGGAAATTTACCGTAGAAAGAAATCGTTTCTTGCTTGCCCTCAATAAATTTGACAAGAACCCTGTAAATTTCATAACAATAGATGAGTTGCATGCATGTATTTCGTTGGCAGACTTGAGGCGCAGTGGCCTGATATGGCTTAAATTTGTATTATGCGGTCGCAAAATCGGTTCATTTTGCATGGTCGCTGGTCGCATTTAGCAGGTGGTCGTTCATAAGAGGTGAATTATTAAAGAAAAACAACTTTGGCGACCAAATGTGGTCGTTCATAGGAGGGGTCGTTCAAGACAGGGACTACTGTACAGAACCAATTGATGTGGACAATGTCAATGACCGAAACAACGGTATCCTGGATGACGGCATGGACTCCTCGGGTCCATCAGATTCCAAGAATGCTTTTGCGGAAGTACAGGTGCAGATAATTTACAGAATGTGAATTAAATTGCAGGTTCCTTCAGAAAAATGTTTTCTTGAAACTACCATGTAAACTATGAATCTAGTTACAATTTTGAATATTTAAAGCGTGCTATTCAATCTGGTTTGTTCTGTTCTGCCATCTGTATTCCCAGGCTCTGTAAAGCTGCTCCATTCTATCATCAGTCTTTTATATTTCTGATGTAAGAATATGCATGTGTTGCTGGCAATATAGAGCTTTGTATTTGTGTCTTGCAAATTCAGTACTTCTCTATCATGGATAGTGCCACTCAATAAATGTGAACGAAATGTCAGAGAAACCAAGACATTTTGATATTAAACTACTTTGAATGTAAGCAAAGTCATGTTGAACTTTTTAATTGCAAAGAGCTGGAAAGGTGGGCTTGACCAGCATATTGTGGATGGGCAGCTTAAAGTTCATTTTTACATTGAAGTACATATTTTACACTATTTTTATTTTCAGGGAATTCCAACATGAGAGCTCACTGGACAACACATCCGCATGATAGTTAAGTGCACAGAATGTTACAAGCCAAGATGCATTGACAGTAAGGCAGTGCTGTCTGTTGGCCGAGAGAGGTGCCTCAGAAGACTGATGACAAGATGTGACTTTGTGTGTGGATGTGTGGCCATACCTAAAAGCATGTAATAGCGGGAAAGGTGTTCTCTCGTTTAGGCCTAACCTGCTTGTCCCTACTTGAATGGGCCTATTACAGTTCCAACAAAGTGGAGAATGACCTATGTTGCCGGTGCAGCCGTGAGACTGGAGAGGTGGATGTGCTGTTGCTTCCACAATTGACGTCTGTATTACCACTTTGCACCACTTTGCACAACATGCAGTGAGAAAGGTTTGAAGCCTCTCACAAGAGGTCCATTATCAAGAAAGCATAAGGCTACCCAATAAAAATCTACATTAAAATAAAAAATTGTCTATGCACTTGGCAGTAAGAAGATGTCAGACATTCTCTGCCTTACTACAGGTCCAAAGTGACTCCTGGCAATATTTTGATGAGGACACAAAACTGACTTACTATGGCTATGGCCAGTAAGAATTCACAAGTTTGCTTTTGTTTTTGCGGCAGATCAAAGCAAGATTTTTGTTTCAATGAATCTGTATTACAGAAGCTGTATTATGAGATAGTGGTAACAAGTTATAACATTGCCCAATTTCATTTTGCTCCATAATCTCTGAAGTGAAACAGAAGAGAATGATGAAACATAATGAAAATGGGCCATGATATTATTGTTATGTTTGTCACATGCTAGGATGGGCTGAACATTGTGTGGCGCAATGCTTCAGTTCCTATTCACTGTTTGCTCTGACACCAAAACAAGTGATAAGTTATTTTTGTCTTGACAATAAAAAGTCACATGGAAAGCTGAACTTGTTTTTATTTCTGTCTTCAAATCCAGTGAATAGAAACTGTATTTAAAAAAATTACTGAAAAGCAAGGGCATGCTGGCAAGGGGTAACTTGGCTGTGCATTAAAGTTTGACAAGCTGTTGCCCTCTATAATGTACTGAGTAAACTGGTTTTGCCACTTGCTGGCCACTGGTGATATCATTTGAACACAAACTCGGAGCAACCAGCATCATTTTAAGTTTGACACCTAGATGAAGATGTATATACTTTGAATACACCCACATGGGATCAAATTAAATTTGGATATGCCACTGCATCTTATGTGCAATTTTTAAAAACTTTCAGTCACACTATATGTAGGAACAAAACAAAGTCTGCTGGCTTAATAACTGACTCAGTGGGTTGTGGCTTTTGCTGGCCAATAGCCTGCAAAATCAACACCAACAATTGAGTTGCAGAGTAGGCATGAACACAGCAGGATCCAGGAATTTCAGACGAGAAAGAGTGCAGTTAATGTGCTTACATGAAAGGTATTTGTGAGTTTTGACTGCATGTGCAGGCCTGGCCTGGGCCATCTTTTTACCACAGAAATTGGCTGTTGCGTCATCACATTTAAAGTAACATGACATGTCTCTGTTTTCCAAACCATGCAAAACAAATATGCTAAAATTTGACACCAACACAGCTGTACAACAGTTCTGCAAACTGCAATCAGTTGATAATTTACTCTTATTTGGTGTCACAGACCTACCAGCTCAATTCCGTTTCAAGACGGGGAAGGTCTGACTCAGTGGTTCTTGCATGGCCTGCCAGTTATTCTAAAGCTGCTACTACAGCACAACTTGACAGCCAAAGCAAAAACTACAAACTTCATACATGGAATGCTAGCACATTACCCCATAATCTATAGGACCAAAGATCTGGAAGGCATGGGGAACAATGTGTTAACATTCTAATATCTTTCCTATAATTAACATGACAGTGGTCCCCAATCAATAATGCAGCAAGATGTAATTTGCTTCATCTATATTTCACAGCTCTGGGATCCTGAGGAATGGTCCAAACTCATCTAGATCTATATAATGGTGTGTGTGGCTCTCTGTGATGCATATTGTGTAGGTCAGGGTGCTGGAGCAGTCAACTGCCCTTAATGAACTTTTCCATTGTTGAAGACCATACCTTAACTTCCACGAAGGACCTGCAACTGAACCTTTCTATTGTTTCACACCATACCTTAACTTCCACAACAGTGGACCTCTATAATACAAACTGATGACTTGCTGTTCTGTGGCAGAATTTTAGGTACTACTTTTGATGACCAGAAATGACGAATTGATATTTTGCAATGTTCCTTACACTTTTATCCAAAAAAAGATAAAATTTTACGAAGGCATGAAGGGGATTCGAACTGCGGCAGGTTTCCTTGCTTGCTTGTCATCCAATCTTCTAGACAGGAGTCTACCACGGCTGATACATGTGGGTAGACCTGGCGGTTCTGTTTGTGGTTTACATGCTGAATGCATTGCACATTGCTGGTGAATGGAATCAGCAGTCCGTGTAAACAGGATGATATTACGCACTGCCATATGCCAGTGAATTGGCAATTAGAAATAGTTCTATGTGGCATCTTTGTTAATTTCCATCAAAATGTATGCACAATACAAATACAATACACTTATACAGTGGTACCTCTCTTGAGAGACCCTCTAATGAAAGACCGCATATCTTTTGAAGACCGCTCTATCAGAACACTGTGCTATCTTTTCCATGTTGTTGTACCTCTAATGAAAGACCACCTGTTTTGAGAGACCACTTTTTGACCCACCATAGGGGCGGTCTCTCAAAAGAGGTACCACTGTATTAAATCAGATGTTAAGTGAGATCAAATAACAGAAATGTTAATTAAGATATTTAAGGAACTTGGTGCAGGTCCATAGGCATTTTGCTGGACCGCTCGATGAATCAAAGGACACGCGAGGCGCAGCCTTTGATTTATCTCGCAGGTCCAGCAAAACGTCTATGGACCTGCACTGCATTGCCTACCTAACACATAAAGGCCACACAGAACAAGTGTAGAGTACAGTAGTCCCTCCTTTGAGAGACTGCCCCTAGTGCCACCCAAAAGGCGGTCACATAAAGCAGGCAGTCCCTCAAAGGAGGTATAAATAACATGAAAAGTACTACAGAAAGACCTGACAACTGTGGTCTCTCAAAGGAGGTGGTCTCCCAAAGGAGTGGTCTTTCAAAGGAGGGACTACTGTATTGTGTAAGTGGTGTAATGCACCTCACAAAAGAGTCTCCATGGCAGATAATACCTCATGGACATCATTTCAATATCTATAGATACTGTAAATGACCGAACATTTAAATGCGTTATTTTTGCAGTTTTTTTTCTTTATTTTGCCTTTGAAATGGCGTGACATGTGACAGACATATCTACACAAGCTGTCTGCTTTTCCTTGGGGTTTTTTTGAGGATAGGGTGGGGGGTTATCTCATATCTTTAATATCTGTATAATTTCATACCCTCAGTAACAAGTTTAGTTGTACTGACTCAGGGTGCGAAAATTCCTATGATCCAACGTTCCGGGACAAGCTAAAGCTCTTCTCGGACAAGTGACTTTCAAATTCAAGTTGTCCTGTGGACAAGCTAATTTTTTCTATTTTAATTGGACTGAAATTACGTCTGTTTGCATGCACGGCAACATTGATGATGAGCAGTCAGAGCCTTCGCGACTCTCCATATGTTGGCCATTACTGTGGTCCGTGTGAAAAGCACATACAGTGATTCACACCAATGCAGGCATGTGCTTGGGGACGCCAATGCGCAATAGGTGATGATAATCCCCTGGCCTAAAGTAAACCATCCAGGTTTAAACAATTATGTGGTCAGCAGGTGTATTCAACAGGACTTGACTACCTACTTGATTTCTGTCAAAACAAGCAGGTATTTTGACCGTTGCGTACATACGACGATGAGATCAAAGGTACCAGCAGTCATGCATTGGGGCGTATTGGCTTTCGCCCGTTATCAGGGCAAGGTCACGGCACCTCACCGTTGGCGTCAGTCTAATCTGCCCGAACAATGACAAAGGAAAGTAAAAAAATTTTAAAACTTGCATGGCGAATTCTTGAGCAAATGAGCATCAAAGACCATTTATCGGTGGGCTGTAAAAGTGTTGGAGAGATCATGTAAAGGTGCCGCAAGTTAACATCCCGGCCAAACAAAACACACATCTGCCAGTCACTCGCAAGTGACCGCGTGGAGTAATCTACGGTGAACGGAGCATCATGCTGACTGATCTGTCACACATTCGGCATTTTTCTCTATCCCCCTACCTTCGCGTATTTGCCTCTGACTCCAAATAATTGTTGCTATAAACACTGGAATCTTTATTTCGCATGCTGCAATTAAAAAAAAAAAGCTTCCCATTTGTGTGTTCCCTCTGTAAATTTCGGAAGGTTCACACACGTTCACAGGGTGGAAGCCATGATGAACACTCTAACACGAGCCGTGATTGGCTCATTTTTGCGTGTGACTCAATTGGCCAATCAGGTGATGTGTTGTTTGTCAGACCACATGGCCAATGCAGCTGTTTGTATACAGTGGTAGGAAAGATGGTGACCGCACACTCAATGTGCATTACAAGGAGACGGATTTCTGATTTTAAATTCTTCGTTTGAATTTGAATTTAGAACACTACTTATTACTAGGAACTTGCCAATACTGTATACACAAATTGACAACGATGTACGGATAGCATTCATGCCTAGTAGTACGCAAACGATGGCGTCGATGTACATCCCATCAGCGGCAAGAAGAAAGACGATGTTTAAACCAATACAACTATTAATCTGTATTAAATTTATCTGGAACAGTGACTTCCAAAAATTACACAGTATTTTTCATCGTAAGTCACCCTATGCAAGTAGTTTACTTTTCAATTTGTATTTTTGATTTTTTTTTTTGCCAGTTTTACTGTTTGCAGTCATAGCTAGAATTGTGGTAAAAATTGACAGATTTTTGCCGATTTGCAAGTGACAGTAAGTGCCAAATCAGGGTAAATGGTTTGTCCAGGCCTTTATGTATGGATTGATGAAAAAGAATATTACTATGTTTGTAGCACTGGGTTATATTCAGAAAAGTGGATTTGGCATACGGACAAGTGGATTTTAAAATTCACTTGTCCTGCCGACGAGTGCTCTTTAAAAAAATGTTCGTGCCCTGTGACTATAGAAAAGGTAAAATTCCCCTTTATTCACAGTTGCTTTTGCAAAATTGTTAAATGACCTGACGCGAACAACCACCTGCAGCACACGACCAACAACCAGCAAAACTACTGCACAAATGAACATCTGTTTGACCAAAAAAAGTTGTCATTCTTATAAACTGTAAGTGAGTTGTAAGTTTAAAAAAAGTTAGCCAACATGCCGTTATCTTGTAGTAAAGTCAACTGAAACACAGCATTTTGTTTCAACTTGTCTGGAGGGTTAACTTGGGCCAGGGAAACAGCATATGCAGTTGCATAGCCCTGATTGTTCAGTGATCATTATTGTAATATTTCACTAGGTTCAGGGTGACCATTCTCTGAGTTACCACGGCAAACGGTCATTAAAGTATTTTTAAAACAGGACTTATTATCTTAACTTTAATCTGCCTATTCCGTTGTGTCTGAAGCAGTTTTCATCATTAGTTATAAATCCAAATGCAACATGGCACATGGCACCCTGCCAAATCATGCACATATTTGGTGAGCACCATTTTAAACATGTCGCAATGTATTGTGGGATAGTCATGCAAAGGAAAATTTGATTTGGATATCAAAGTGAATAGTGGCCAGATGTTTTCAGCACTGTTTCCAATGTGCATGGGTGAAAGTAAACATGGGGTGGTTGTAAACAGCAGGTACTACTTACTGTATCACAAAGGTTCCAGATATGAGTAGATACAATTATGTACTAACTACAGACTTGTGGGACTAATAATTCTGCAGGCTCTCCCCACGGAGTGAGTCCTGGAGATGAAGCCCCCGGAAGCAAGGACTTTTGTAACACTGTGCCTCAATTTCGAAGGACATGAAGTGACAAGGAGATCCACACGTACTGGTATAGAAGCAAGCACAAGGATCACAATGGTCATTAGCCATCTAGCCAAATGCCAGAGTTTCCTAGGTTCAGCTAAACAAAAGTACTTGGCAAAAACATTTTAAAATGTTATATTAAAGGGCCATGGAAGAATATTCATTGATTATGCCTGTAATTCCAATTTTGCCCACAGATTTTAAAACCTTGATCTATCTGTCCCTGATGCATGTAAATGGACTGATGGTCACAGAGGGAAGACAGGATCTCTCTTGAAAATAAATATGCTATTTGTCAAGCAAACTGTGCAAAAAGCTGGAGGATTTTGACAAATTCAACAGGCATTAAAAAACATGAGGCCCATGGGCCTAATGCTCTGCTGGCACCAAGGCTATATTGCACCTGCATCTTCATTTCAAAGTTGCGAGTCCTCACCTGGCATCTAAACACATAAAGCTTATGTACATTTAGTGTATAAATTGTAATCATAGCCTACTTGTTCAATTCCTGTCCTGGATACTGAATTTTACTGATTAATCTGTCCATCAGATGGCACTTCCCTATAAGTCCTGGAAGTTATATTGGGCTAACTTGAAAACTGTGGATGGTATCGCCCTAACAAGCAAACGTTTATGGACAGACGGACGGACGGACACACATGAGCAGTTGCATAAGCTCTGCAATCTTTGGTCAGCAAAGCTAAAAAAAAGACTGGTAAATTTCTGGTTTAACTATCAATCCTTTGCAGTAAACACTGGTCAATGTTGTACCAGTATAAGGTGGCTGGCCACTTGTTTTTATGAAGCTGAGCCTTTACCCTTTACTTGCAATTGGTAACTGAAAATCAAGCTTGTCTTAATTCATTTAAGATTAAAATTCCCCCTCAAAATGTCTTTTGTTCAACTGCCAGTTTGCCTCCAACAGATTTCCAGGTACAATATACCAACAGTGCACTGCAGAAAGCCATTTGATTCAGTCCAAAAAAGCACTGATAAACTGCATTAAATTAGAGACTGACCACATTATATGTACATGCAACATACAGAGGGATTTCCAATCTGTCAAGTATATACATAGAGAGATATGACACAATGCTAAAGTCTGCAAGCTCTCTTGTATCTCTAATAGTACATGTAAATCCAGAGGTTTGTGTCAGCATCATGTCAACCATGAACATGTACAACTTACCACCAAAAGAAATACAGAAACAACTGAATACACAGGAGTTATATATACAGTAGAATCTCTCCATTGAGACTACCCAGTAGGATTGTAGCAAAAATTTAAATTAATTAGACAGTTGTCTCAATTAATACAGAATGCAAAATTCAAAGATAAACGGAAATGGGACAGTAACAAGGTGGCTGTAACAGGAGTGGTCTCTTTATGTGGTTATAGGGGGAAATGTCACTGTATATATGTATGTATGTATGTATGTATGTATATATATACAGTGCTAGAAATAAGGAAAAATTTTCACTTGTCCGCCAACCAAGTGGAATCTTATTCTAATTGAACTGTATGTAAATTTTGGACAAGTGCATTGCCAACTTTACTTGTCCGTCACAAGTTTCACTTAGTACGGACAAGCGGATAAGCCCTATTTCTAGCCCTGATATATGTATATATGTATATATATATATATATATATATATATATATATATATATATATATATATATATATATATATATATATATATATATATATATATATATATAAAATGAACCCCATATGGCGAGACCATTCCAATTAGAGACTATCTGAAGATAAGATAAGATACTTAATACAAGGAGTACTTTCCATGTAATTTATAACTCCTATGACCACCATGTTACATATGTCTGCACACACATACCTATGACAGCCAAAGACAGCGGCAGTGCACAGAGCCCTTGGATCACATAGAGCATACACATACGACAGAGTGCTGGTCCCATGGTAGACCTCAGTCAATGATGGTCCTGTATGGCTGGGGGCAGACTGCAGTCAGTCCAGGCTGCCAGTCCTGTATGGCCTCACATTGTTTTTGGACCCAGTGCTGTAATCAGCTCTGAAACATGAAACATGATCCACTGTATTGTTTATCTACATGTCTTACAGTGCTCAGCACTGCTAAACAATGGTGCTGATCCAGCACTACATATATCCCAACCATCTTCCTGCAGGATCTACTT
Source organism: Hermodice carunculata (assembly GCA_964020975.1). NCBI lineage: Eukaryota > Metazoa > Annelida > Polychaeta > Eunicida > Amphinomidae > Hermodice > Hermodice carunculata. The sequence goes on along the minus strand of OZ026614.1, from coordinate 113,074,976 downwards.
GTAGCCTCATACTCTGTTCACTGTAACTGCACATCAGACCCAGTCACTGGCGGCACAATGTGCCCTGCTTACTGTTTTCATCATTTTTGTGTACCTTGGAATCTTATGAAATATGAATGATACTACTTGCCTCATTCTGTACTTTTATCAGCTATGCGGGGCAACTGTATGGTTTGCATCACCAGAACACCTCTCATCTCATTTTGCTCATTGGGCCATTTGAAAATTTAAATCTTTAAGTCCTGAGGTTTTGTAAAGAGGTTCAACGGTTTTGAAAGTAAGCAAATTTGGGACATTTGAAAATTCAAATATTGAATATCTCCAAAACTATTATAGGTTTTGGGCTCAAATTGTAGCTATTGTAACACGGCACATTTGTGTAACTTACATGTGACCTCTAAAGTTCAAGGTCATTTGGACCTTTGAAATTTTGTCCTAGCCATAAATTGGTCATTTTTTATCCAATTGTAATCATGTTAGGCTCAAACTGTACCTATTGTTGCACTGCACACTTCTGTAATTTACATGTGACCTCTAAAGGTCAAAGATCAATGTCATGTGGACATTGAATTTTCATCCAGTCATAACTCAGCCCATTTCCATCCAATTCTAATCATGTTGGACTCAAATGGTAGGTATTGCAACACTGCACATTTTCATAAGAACATGTAACCTTTAGAGGTCAAAGGTCAAGGTCAATCAGCCCTTTTAAAGTTTCATCTGGCCATAACTTTGTTAATTTCCATCTATTTGGTTCATGTTGGGCTTAAATTGTGGCTACTGTAACACTGTACATTTTTGTAATTCACATGTCACCTCTAAAGGTCAAAGGTCATTTGGACTTTAAAATTTTCATACAGTCATAAGCTTAATCGAATGTGAAGTACCAAAAGACAAAAGTTGTAGTCCTTGATATTAACAACTGTTAAAGGCACACGGATTTCTTTTGAAGCAAATCTTCTTTTCTAGTTTTTTTACTGACTCTTTGATTTTGTCTGTGTGCCAATACAAACATATTGATTTCCTAGGAATTCTTTTTCTTTCCTTCCTTCCTTCCTTTTCTTTTTTCACCGGCAAATTTGTCCGAAATTTCATTTGAAAAGTATAATACCTAGAAACTCCAAACTTGGCATGATCATACTTATATACATGAAGTCTTGAGTTTCTGTAAACAGGTTCAAAGGTTTTGAAAAGGATCCAAATTAAGGCCATTTGAAAATTTAAATATCAAATATCTCCAAAATTTTTATAGGTACAGGTAACAAACCAACTTCAATTAATATGTTGGTACTCTGCCCATTTTTGTAAATTACATGTGACCTCTAGAGATCAAATATCAAGGTAATTTGGACCTTTGAAATTTTTATCTAGCCTGAAATTGGTCAATTTTCATCCACTTTTGATCTTGTTGGGTGCCAATTGCAGCTATTGGATTGAAACACTGTACACCCTTTTTTTCAATTTACATGTGACCTCTAAAGGTCAAAGGTCAAAGTCATTTTGAGCTTTGAAATTTTGATCTAGCCATATCTGGGTCAAATTCGATTTTGTTCATGTTGGGCTCAAATTGTACCTATTGTAAGACTGCACATTTTTTAATGTACATGTGACCTGTAAAGGTCAAGGTTATTTGGATCTCTAAAATTTTTATCCAAAGTTTGTCGAGCTGAAATTGTAGCTTTTGTAACATTGGTAATTTAGCCCTTTGAAAGTTTTATCTTTCCCTAACTTTGTCACTTTTCATCTATTTTGTTCATGTTGGGCTTAAATTGTAGGCATTGTACATTTTTGTAAATTAGATGTGAAGTCTACAGGTCAAAGATCATTCAGACTTTGAAATTTTCTTCCATCCATCAGCTTAAGTGAATGTGACGTAACAATGAACAAAAGTTGCAGCCCTTAATATTTGCAACTTTTGAAGGCACACAGACAGATTTCATTTCAAGCACATCTTTTTTTCTATTTTTTTTTTTTATATGGACTTGTACTGACAAGAGAAAGCCAGTATTGTTATGGCTGGGTACTAACTCAGACACTTTGCTTTTCCAAGAATTCTATTTTTTCTTTCCTTCTTTCTTCTTTATGGTCAAATTTGTCTGGAGTTTTTCTCTGACACTATTATTCCAAAAAACCCCTAACTTGCCATTTGGACTGACCTACCAGTGAAATTGTGCACCTGGTTTGGAATAGTCATTATGCTCAAAATTATGCAAATTAGGACCAATTAAAATTTTTAAAATCTCCTTATCTTCCAAACAATTGTAGATAGACACAAAATTTCAATGTGCATGTATATGTTTGTGACACCTGCCAATCTGAAGAAAGTAAATGAAAGTTGTAGAATTTCAAATTATGCCAATGAGGGGCATTGCAAAATTTTTAAAGTTGAGTATCTCCAAAAGTATAGAGATGCCATTCCAACTTCAATTTATGGGTTTGTGACTAAGCTGCATGCAATGAACCAAGAAACACAATTGCAGGATTTCAATTTAAGCAAATTAGGTGACTGTACAAAATTTAAATCTTGAATAGCTTCAAAACTATTACAGACAGAGGTGCCATTCCAACTTCAAGTTAGAGGTTTGTGGCAAAGTCATATTCAATGAACCATGAACCAAATTTGTAGAATTTTAATTTATGCAAATTAGGTGTACGCATATTATTCAATATGTGAATAGCTTCAAAACTATTATAGACAGAAATGCCACTTCAACTTCACTTTATGGGGTTGTGACATAGCCACATCCAATACCACCATGATCCAAAGTCGTAGAATTTTAATTTATGCAAATTAGGTGAATACTGAAAATTTAAATCTTGCATAGATTCAAAACTATTATAGATAGCGGTGTCATTCCAACTTCAGTATGTAGGTATGTGACATAGCCACATCCAATGAACCAAAATTGTAAAATTGTAATTTATGCAAATTAGGTGAATACACAAAATTTAAATTTTGAATAACTTCAAAACTATTACATATAAAGGTGCCATTTAAAGTTCAATTTGTAGGTTTGTGACATAACCGCATCTAATGAAATATGAACCAAAGTTATAGAATTTTTATTTATGCAAATTAGGTGAATACACAACATTACATCTTGAATAGCTTCAAAACTGTTATGGATAGAGGTGCCATTTCAACTTTACAGGTTTGTGACATAGATGCACCCAATGAACCATGAACCAAACTTGTAAGATTTTAATTAATTAATACAAATAAGATGAATACACAAAACCTAAATCTTGAATAGCTTCAAAACTATTGCACAGAGATGTACCATTCCAACTTCAATTTGTAGGTTTGTAATATAACCACATTCTATGAACCATGAACCAAAGTTGTAGGTTTTTGTATGTGCAAATTAGGAAAACATACAAAGTTAAAATCTTAAATAGCTTCAAAACTATTACAGATAGTGGGTGTCATTCAAACTTCAGTTAATAAATTTGTGACATGCCCACATCCAATGAACCAAAAAACAAAGTTGTAGCATTTCGACTTATGCAAATGAGGCTAATACACAAAATTTACATTATGTTGAACAATGGAAAAGTGTAGCATTTCTAACTGTTCTCCTTTTGAAGGCACCCAGACAGATTTGCTGTGAAGCAAATCTTCTTTTCCAGTTTCTAAATTGCATCTGCACTGACCACTACCTGGTCGGTAGAATTAAGTACTCTCTCAGTCTGAGTCAGTGACATTCAGTATATTCTAATTTATTGCTCCATCAGCACGCTTTTAGAAACATGCAGTACTTAGTCAGCAGACGGTAAGAACATTCCGTCTGACTTCAAAGGCTCTGCTCACAGTGAGGCTTTTGTCCTTGGCATGGGGCCATAAACTTAATTACACTATAGCATAGCTAGACTTTGTTCAGAGTTGGCTAGTGCTCAGTCACAACAATTAAAAACATTAAAAAGAAATGCAGGATTTTCATAATTTAACCAGGATGTTTGAATATAAGGCATGATTAAATATGTATCTGATATAACCTGACTCTGATAGCAGTTAAAAATGCATCCTCTGTTAGCATTGTACAATGTACTGTGAATTCATTTAATTTTGCTGTGTTCTTATTTCGTTGATGCTTCAAAACTGTGAAATTAAGAACACACTGAAAAATGTGTTTAACATGGCATTGATTAGAATGAATTCTAATCAATGCCATGTTAAACACTTTAAATTTCGATGTAAAATTAAAATAGTGAATTTAAAGTCTTAGTGAAAGGTCCAAAATGCAAAAACCATGAAAGTAAATGCATTTGAAAACAAATGTATTCACAGTATCAAAATAAAGTTTAAAAAGTCAAGTATAATAAGGCTGCCACTCTTCTAATAAAATTAAGTAAATAACCAGAAAAGAAGATTTGCTTCAAAGCAAATCTGTCTGTGTGCCTTCAAAAGTTGTAAGTATTAAAAGCTACAACTTTTATCCTTTGGTACTTCACATTACATTAAGCTTATGGCTGGACGAAAATTCCAAAGTCCAAATGACCTTGACCTTTGACTTTTACAGGTCACATGTAAATTGCACAATGTTATAATACCCACAATTTAAGCCCAACTTGAACCAAATCGGATGAAAATTGACCAAGTTATGGCAAGATGAAACTTTCAAAGGACCAAATGACCTTGACCTTTGCCCTTTCGAGGTTACATGTTCTTACAAAAATGTGCAGTGTTGCAGTACTTGCAATTTGAGTCCAACATGATTAGAATTGGATGGAAATTGGTCAAGTTATGGCAAGATGAAAATTTTAAAGGTCCAAATGACCTTGACCTTTGACTTTTAGAGGTCGCATGTAAACTAAAAAAATGTGCAGCGTTACGATAGCTACAATTTGAGCGCAACATGATCAAAATTGGATGAAAATTGATCAAGTTATGGCTTTAAGAAAGCCACCATGGTCAGTGGCCTTTGACCTTGACATGACCTTTGAGCTTGAGACGACCTCTACCTTAAGTGAACCTTGACCTCAAAAATGACATTTTGGCTTAAATTTGAACTTTGACCTTGACACGACCTTTCACCTTGACATTTGAGATGACCTTTACCTTGCTAAGATCGAACTCCTATACACTTGGAACCACATCTACTATAGTATATAAGATATTGAAGATTTAAAACTTTAATTAGCTCTCATTTGCATAATTTTGAAAAGCATGACCGCTCATTATAAAAAAGGCCAGACTTCATCCATAGAAGTATAATTGTGCCAAGTTTGGAGTGTAATATTTTTCAAATGAACTGTCAGACAAATTTGCCAGTAAAAAAAGAAAGAAAGAAAGAAAGAAAGAAAGAAAGAAAGAAAGAAAGAAAGAAAGAAAGAAAGAAAGAAAGAAAGAAAGAAAGAAAAGAGAAAGAAAGTATGAATTTCTAGAAAAACAATATGTCTGTGTTGGCACACAGACATAATGAGGCAGGGGAAACCATGGTTCTTATGGAAGTCTTATCAGCTTGTGCTACCATATGTTTATGAGCTACAGCCTGGAGGCACACATCTCCGGCCACCACATGCTCTCTCACAGCTATGGCAGCCATTGGTCCCAGTTATATGCCCTAACTCTCATTAATTCAATATATCGTCTCATTTCTTTTCTCCCAGCACCCTATCCCAATAAAATGTAACATTGTAATACTTTTACTATATGTGCAAATATGTAATTACTAGAGTTTATTTATGTCTAAAACCACTTCCTGGTTGACGTTACCCTATTCCGCAGTCCAAACTCTATACACTTCATAAGCTAACCTGTCCCTGTCTGACCAATGTAAGTATGGAAGACACATTGCTCACATTTCTCTGTAGAAATTTGACCTAGGCTATATTAGCCCAAAACGTTCGAGGGTCTTCAGCGGTAACTACTCACAAAACATGCTTCCAAGCCTGTACCCATACTCGTCTCTCTAAGTAGTAGCTCCTTGTCTATGCTAAACATTCAGCAAAGACAACAGGTGAATCTGGTGCGTAGTTTAGGACAAGCAGTCAAAAATGTGAATTACCATTGAAATCTCCATTCACTAACTTAGTAATCAAAAGACTGTTTGTATTAACCGATAAGTACCTGTATTAAAAAAAATTCATTAAAAATCAGGGATTCACAGCAATTCCACCTTGTAAAAAAACTTGTGTGGGTCTTCTATAAGGAACATTTCCATCAAGTTTCAGCATATTAAATCTGAGTGACAGTTAAACAAAAGTCGAAAACAGTGAAAACACACTTTTTTACACAAAAAATTATTTGAACAAGAGGCCCATGGGCCTAATGCTCTGCGGGCATCATGGCTTTATTGCACCTGTTCATTTGAAAGCTGTGATTCATCAAGTGGTTTCTGAACATATAAAGCCTAATCTAAAAATTGTCCACCAGATAGCACTTCAGTCCACATGTAATCATCGCTTTAATATTGGTGCAACTCCTGTTATGAATATTGTTGCATGTGCCAAGACAACAATGAGTGAGTCCTTATCTATATGTTCTCAGAGACCTTAGGACAATTGATCAAGGACACCCAGATTATGTAATACAAGAGGCCCATAGGCCTGCCTGGTGCTGTGCTGCATTGCCATTGAAGTCCAAGCTACACCCTACCACTACAAAATCACCTCTTTCAAATTTACAGGTATGGTGACCTTACAAAGATAGGTCAAGGTCACTGATACTATACACGATACTAGCTTTGGAAATTGTCCAGATATACTATAAGCTTGGCAAGTCTAATCCAATTACTTTTCCAAAAATGGAATTTTGTATCTTAAAACACATTTTGGCTCCTAATTTCCGTCAAATTATTGGTAGCGCCACTAGTACCATAACCAACTTAGACTTTGACCTCCCCCACAATCCCACTGAATTTGGTGAAGATCTGCTAAAATTAAAGATGCTAGAGTGTTCACAAGATTTTCATATTTTGACCCCTATATTGCATAATATCGTAGGTGGCGCCACCAATATTGAAAAGGACCTAGGTTTTACACCCCCTAGAAGTCCTGAAAGTTATATTAGGCAAACTTGAAAACTGTGGCCAGTACTGCGGTCATAAGATTTTAAAATTTTGACCTTTATATTACATTATCGCTAGGTGGCGCCACCAACATTGATGTCAAGAAAGATTTTTATACTCTTTGTAACTCCTAAACATTATATGGCCTATCTCAAGGGTGCAGAGCATTCACAAGATGACCCCAATATTCAAACTGGCCAATTGACCGTGACCTTCAGCTCAGCATAAAAAGATTGTTACTGTTCAAAATACGCGCCCTCAATCCAGCTTTCCATATATAGTCTGTTTGTCCAAATAAAGTCATAACTTTTTGAGTTATTGACCAAAAACAATAAACTTGGACAAGCGCCAAACTCAATAATTACTGGGTCACACTGACCCAAAAAGCAGGTCACCAAGTACAGTTTTATATATTTTGTAATCAAGTGTAATTTTGATCTGGAGGCTCAATTTTCTTTGCCATTGATGTCCAAGCTACACTCTGTCATTACAAAATCACCTTTTCAACTTTACAGGCATGGTGACCTCACAAAAATAGGTCAACGTCACTGATATTACATACATTCTACCTTTGGCCATGGTCTATATATCATGTTAATTTGGCAAGTCTAATCCAACTACTTTTCCAAAAATGGAATTTTTACATCTAAAAACACATTTTGGCTTATAATTTGTCAAATTATAGGTGGCACAACTAGTATCATTAGTAACTTAGACTTTGACCTCCCCCATAATCCCACCAAATTTGGTGAAGATGCTCCAAGAATTAAAGATGCTAGAGTTTTCATAAGGTTTTCACATTTTGACCCCTACATTACATAGTAATGTAGGTGGCGCCACCAATATCGAAAGCATCCTAGATTTTCATACACCCTTCAAGTCCTGAAAGTTATATTAAGTTAACTTGAAAACTGTGGACGGTATCACGCTAACGAGCAAAAGTTTACTGACAGACTGAAGGACTACATAAACTCTGCGACCTTTGGTCAGCAGAGCTTAAAAGTTAAAAAATAACTAGAGGAATCTGCTGTTAAAAAGGAACCTGGTCCATCATACAGTACATCTCTGACAAAAATTTGGTAAAGTGGAAGTCAATATTTTTTTGAGATATTGTGGTAACGTCGTCAAGATTGAACCTACTAAACAGCCTTAAAATAAATGCTTTCAAAGTTTCATAAAAAATTAAAAGTAATCAGAGGAAGCTGGTGTTAAATAGGAACATGGTCCATCATAAGATACATCGCTGATATAAATTTGGTAAAGCGGCTGTTAATATTTTTTGAGATAACTCGGTAACGTTGTCAGGGTTGATGCCACTCAGACGGCCTTCAAATAAGTACTTTAAAAGTTTCATAAAAAGTTTTAAAATAATCAGAGAATGCTGATTTTCAACCTGGTCCATCATAAGGTTCCTCTGTGACAAAAATTTGGTTCAGCTATATGGTGAATATTTTTGAGATATCGCGGTAACGTCAAGACGGATGGACTGACGATGCAGGGGACGTGAATACCCTCCGGCACTTTATGTGCCGACGGTAAAAAGGGTGATCAACTACAAAAGTTTCATGGTCGCAGTTTATCTGGTTCTTCTGAAATCACGTGCAAGAAGAAGGGAAGTGCGTACATATTCACACACAGATACAGGTAATAGCAATACCCCCCGGGTCTATATGGGCAGAGGGGTAAAAATTGTTATGTTCAAAATGTGTACCTCGCAATCCAGCTTTCCATACATGGTCTGTTCGTTTACATCACGTAATAATTTTTCGAGTAACTGAACAGAATCAAATCAAGTTGCACAAGTTCCAAAGTCCATCATCATAGGGTCATAGTGACCCAAAAAGCAGGTCATAAAGTAGTTTTTTTTTTGTTACGAAGTGCAATTCTGATCTGGAGGCTCACTTCTTTTTGCCATTGATTTTTAAACTATACCATGCAAGGTCACCGATATTATATAGCAAGCTGGCATTAGACATGGTCTAAATATTATATCAATTTGGCAAGTCTAATTCAATTACTTGCCTGCTAAGCAACTGGTTACGGGGCATCTTTATGCGCTACTTCCTCTCACACCAGTGGCGGAGCAAGATATTCAATTACTTTTTGGCTCATAATTTGTCAAATCCTAGGTGGCACAACCAGTATCAAACTGAGATAGGTGGCACAACCAGTATCAAACTGAGATAGGTGGCACAACCAGTTTTAAACTGAGATAGGTGGCACAACCAGTATCAAACTGAGATAGGTGGCACAACCAGTATCAAATTGAGATAGGTGGCACAACCTTTTTTAAACTGAGATAGGTGGCTCAACCAGTTTTAAACTGAGATAGGTGGCACAACCAGTATCAAACTGAGATAGGTGGCACAACCAGTATCAAACTGAGATAGGTGGCACAACCAGTATCAAATTGAGATAGGTGGCACAACCTTTTTTAAACTGAGATAGGTGGCTCAACCAGTTTTAAACTGAGATAGGTGGCACAACCAGTATCAAACTGAGATAGGTGGCACAACCAGTTTTAAACTGAGATAGGTGGCACAATCAGTATCAAACTGAGATAGGTGGCACAACCAGTATCAAACTGAGATAGGTGGCACAACCAGTATCAAACTGAGATAGGTGGCACAATCAGTATCAAACTGAGATAGGTGGCACAACCAGTATCAAACTGAGATAGGTGGCACAACCAGTTTCAAACTGAGATTGGACCTCCATCCACAAAATTTCATGAAGATCTGTAAAACATTAAAGATGCTAGAGTGGTCACTAGATTTTCACATTTTCGACCATTATACATAATACAGTAGATGACACCAACAATATCGAAGTCAACCTAGATTTTCATACACCAAGTCGTGAAAGTTATATGGGGCTTTCTTGAAAAACGTGGACTGTACTGCACTCACAAGCAAAAAGTTTATGGACATAAGGAGAGCCCCCAGTGATCACATAAGATCTGTAACCTGTGGTCAGCAGAGCTAAAACACAAAATAATATCTCTGTGTTCACACACACATACTTACAGCCTGCAGGGCTATATTCACGGTCTGGAATGGTGATAGATATTTTACTGGCTCTCTCTTTCAATTCTCCTGCATACACAGGCCACTGCAGCTCTGCCCTCCCTTTGTTGGCTCCCAGGGGCAATGTCTAATTAATCTGCTAATTAATTGGACTGGTGTCCACTTTCCAAATCTCATTTCTCCATAACTTTTCTGGTGACCACCTTAAATAACTCATTAAACTAGATAGATACAATGCTGCCTTTTTCAGATGATTACTGCATTATTCCAGGGTCTCGTAGAAAATCAAACCACACAACATAAATATCTTGTAGTTAAAAGTAAAACCACCCTTTTTGTGTATGTTCTTGTCGGACAGGTGGTCAATATGCAGGTCAATCACGTACATTGAGAATGAGTTATTTCATGTCTTGAAAGACTGGTAAAAACAAAATAAGAGACCCATGGGCCTAATGCTCTGCTGACTCCATGGCCATATTGCACCTACATATCTTAATTTCAAAGTTGCTAGTCCTCAAGTGGCTTCTGAAAGTGAGAAAATGTGAAGGTCATTTCTACAGGTGGTGTTTGACCTGTATGCTGTTACTGGAAGGTTGATCACATTATAATACATAAATGTTGAATAAATACTTAAAGACAAAAGGATACATCAGATAATACACATGTATGTACATACATCATTATCATTTTCATATCATTAAATTTAATTTGATTTTCATGTTTAATATTCCACTGAAAACCACCAGTGGCTCCACCAGCATTCCACATTTCACAAAGTTTTGTCTATATATTATTTGTGTAATGGTATCTATTAGAAATGTGTTTGTGAACATGCATGCAGCAATCTAATGACCACAGGAAAAAATAATCACCATAATGTATTTCATCAAACACTTTGAACAATTATGTGAAAGTTACCCAATATTATGCAACATCTCATTTCCACATATGATGAATGTTTGTCATTAATTTAGTAAAATTCGTATTATTTCTTACGATAAGGAATTCCATGTTTTAACACACTGTTGGTACAATAATTCAAAAAGTCATTTCCATTCTGTACAATATTACTGACGGTATATGGGCACACAAAAGCTTACAATGTGATTTTAGTGTCTGACTTATCCACCAAATGACAGTTCATGCAAAAAAGTACCGGCCCGCCAGTTTTTTCCGATGAAAAAGTCCCTGGACCAATAGAAAACACTAGCAAGTTAGATGTTAAAGGATTGGGACTTTTAAAATTTGAGCGAAATGACCGATAAGAGAAAAAACTTTTTGCACAGACTGAGATGGCACTTTGCTGGGCATGTAGTACATGTACAATGCAAATTTGTACAATTCCTGTGATGGATATTGTTGCATGTGTCAAATCTTGCATCAGTGTTGGAAACTTTTATGCATTGACATGTTCCTCCTTTGAATGTCTTGTCCAACATTGAAATTAACACTTCCTTCAGGTCAGTTAAGTCGATCTTTGTATATAATGTTGAAAAATCAAAGGTTTGGATAGATTTGGCACCTTCCTTCTTGTTGATCTTATCTATGCCCTGTAAGATATCCGTGGTACTTGCAGTGATCCACATCCTATTCACTCTTGTGTATGTATGAACTCTTTCACAATAATTAGTATGGGATTTTTGGACAAGTTTCATAACTTTAGTTGGTATCTTAGCAACTTGTTTTGAAACACACTTCTTTGCTGCCATAATATAACTAAATTTGACAGATTTCTTGTGCATTTTGACAATTGCATAGATGATTGGTAATTTCCTGTTTTCATTTGGTATAACACATTTCAAAACTTTGTTCTTGTTTACTTGCTAGCCAATAATTGCTTCAGTCAATTCTGCTTGCTGATAAGTTTCACTATTTTTTATTGCATTATGTTGTTGATATAGTATGTCTTGCAAATAAGTACAATGGTATTACTTGCTTTGTGAATAGGTGTTATGACAAATTTGTCCTGTAGATCAAGTAATTCTTTGCTGCAGTTATTATCTAGAAGCACTTGTTTCATTTGTCTCCATTTTTGAAGAGGTCCTTTCCTCAAAATCTTATTTTTTTCATCAACTTTCTCCATGATTATGATTTTTCATTCATTAAATACTTCCATGCAGATTCTTTTCTTGTTACTTTGTTTCTCAATGAAGATATTTAAGCCTTTGTTGATTTCTCTCCTTGCTTTCCTAAAGTTGATGCTATGTCTGTCTCTATGGTTTGGTCCTCTTTGCAACAACTGTCTGAGTTTCTTGTTTTTTATAATAGTACTTAAATCTCCTGTCATAATATGTTTGTGGTGTTGATCCATGTATTCTTTGAAAATTTAATTACATTCACGTGTTTGATTGTTCATATCCCAGGTGTCCAAGTCAACTTCATTCATAATCTTATCATAGCTGAAGAGCTTGTTGCGAATGCCATTAGTATATTTGTAAGTTACAGTAATATTATCCTTCACACACCTGTTTTAGTTTAAACATATTTATTTCAACTGGATCGCCCTATAGTACATCGAGATGTCACTAATCGAGGGGTTCTCCAGAACATGGAGTGACACACAAAATGTATATTACAAAACACACAGGACAAAACAAGAAAAAAAAAATTAAAAAAAGTTACCCAATTAACAGAAAAGCTGTACACATGCTTCAGATTTGTACCCTGCATACAAAAATCACAGCAAAAGTAGTCATCAAAATGCAAAACAAAGCAAAACAGTTCACTGCAGATAGAATGTACACACATACGTCCCTGTTCACAATAATACAGACTAGCGGTAGAAAATTTCACGAAGGACATTTGGGAAGTAAGAATTATGTGAATCGACGACTAACTCAATTGAAAATTACTGCTTATGCATAACAGAACTAAGATATGAAGCGTCTTGTATCTACGATGTATCTGTGGAAAGCATCACAAATCTGTATGTTGAAGGGAACGGACAATTGGTCGCTACCAAAGAGAAGAATATGAGCTAGTCTGTCACTCGCTGTGTGAATAATCAGATACGGGTGGACGCCGGGAGCAATAATAGGGTTGATGGAGTTGAGTAGTCTAATTCTATAAGTTGAGTACTTTGGACAAAAGAACAGGTAATGTTGCAGATCTTCAGTGGGGTAGGAACAAGAACATGTGGGTTGTGGGATGATGTTGACTTTAAAGAGATCAAAGTTAAGTCTCAAGAATCCAAGACGAAGCTGGGTATGACAAATGTTGGCAAATCTGTGTCCTTGGGTATAGTAAACAGGAACATGATCTACTGCTGGTAGCATTGCTTTCAGCTTTGATTTGAATATTTGGAGGGAAATTGAGTCTCTTATATCGGAGGGAAGATTGTTCCACAGTTTGATAGCGTCAGGTAGGAAGGATTTGTCTAAGCGGTTCGTTTTGCAGTTGATGGGACATATGGAGCTAGTGTGGCGGAGGTGTTGAGCATTAAAAGTAGGAGGAATTAATCAAGAGAGATAGGAGGGTGTTAAGTTGTGATACATTTTGTAAAGAAGAAGTAACTTAAAATACTTCCTCCTGCTGGCGAGTGTTGTCCAACAAAGTTCACGTATGAGATTGGTGCGTGATGTGTGTCTTAATGCACCTGTGCATATTTTGGCAGCTTCAAACTGTATGGATTCAATAAGCTCAGAAAGTCCCTGACCACAGTTGTCAAAGAGCACACAACCATATTCAAGAATTGGATGAACCATAGTTAAATAAAGTTTAATCAGAGCTTTGCGGGAAAGTTTATATTTGAATCTACGCAGAAGGGCAATTCGCTGGCTCGCTTTGGTGGTAATACGAGTAATATGGCTAAACTGGATGACCCTTGAGGAGCGAGTAAAATTTAAGAAATCAGTACATGTTTATAAGTCTCTACTAGGAATGGCTCCTATGGTAAAAATGGTCACAATCTTAATTTAAGGTCTACCGTACACAATGATCTCTATGTCCCTAAGTATCTTTGGTTTGAGGGCCTCAGGGGAGATTAGTGTACTCTGTACACTAACTGAGCCACCTTCACAAAATAAAGATCTCTCTCTATATATATATATATATAGGAGCATGCCAAGATGAATTGCTACTGAAAGTTATACCAAGATGAGTGTGTGAGTCTGATGCAGGTATTTCAGAGTCTCCAAGACGAACGGGTGGATGCTGTGGTTTAACAAATTTGGTTGAAAATATGACAGAAAAAGACTTTAAAGCATTAAAGATAACACGCCACAACTTTCCCCAATTATGTATAACAGAGAGATTAATATTCAAGTGATTAGAAGTTTCGATGGGGTTATTAACAACTTCAAGTAGACTGGTGTCGTCGGCAAAAAGTCTGACACCACATGTAATATTATCAACTAGGTCATTAACATAGACAAGAAACAAAAGTGGACCCAAAATGGAACCCTGGGGCACACCAGCTTCAATAGGTAGCCATGATGAAGATTGGCCATGAATAATCACTCGTTGGAATCAGTTAGAGAGATAAGTATCAATCCACACTACAAGATTATCAGAGATGCCGAGTTGTCAAAGTTTAAAAAGAAGACCGGGATACCAAACCTTATCAAACGCCTTGGATACATCTAGAAAAACCATTCTGGCTTCTTTGGACTGTTCTAGGCCGTTGTAAATATGTTTTTTAATGTCTGCAGTTATCCAAGGTTTGTCCTTAGGGCAAATGGTAACTTCCTTAAAGGGAATAAAGTCCTTTGCAGTAGATAGAAAGAGATCAGACCAGTAGGATACGGCATCATCAATAGAATCAAAGACATCATGAGCAATATTCCAAGGGGCTGTAGAAAGGACAGCATTGAGGTCACAAAAATTAGCTTTATTGAAGTCCCATACTGATCTTTTGAAGGGCTTGTCCTTATGAAGGGAAAGGGAGAAAGAACAAAAGATTACACAGTGGTCAGAATTTGAGATTGGGGCAAGGGTTCCAGAGTCCAGAACAAGACCTGGGGAATCAGTAATAATAAGGTCTAATAAATTATTTAAGTATTCACTTATCCTAGTGGGTTCATCTGTAGGTTGAAAGAGATTGTACCGATTCACAAGGTGGACCAGAGATAAACCTAAATCGCTGTCCTCATGTTGGGAGTTCCAATCGGTGCACCTGTCGTTGAAATCGCCAGTCACAATTAAAAGGTGAGGGTTGCATTCAATGGCAGAGGAAATAGAACATGACAAAGACCCAAGAAACGCGTCACAGTTTTCTGCAGACTGGCCAGGTGGACGATAGTAGTTACCAAATAATACTTTCCCGCGCTGGGTCGAAATTTCTACCCAGACGCATTCGCAATCTATGCTTTCAAGATCCGGGCGTCTTACACACGGTACAGAAGAGTGAATAAACGTCAGGACCCCACCGCCTCTTCCCGTTGTGCGGTCTGAATGATACGGAGGTTGGAAGTCCTCGAGGAGCAGGAGCTGATCAGGGTAATGTTCATCCAGCCAGGTTTCAGATAGAGCAATAATGTTAAAGTTACGTGATTGGGCCAAGAGATGAATTTCGTCAAGTTTACCGGTACTTCATATGCTGCGAACGTTAGAATGAAAGAACTTCAGGTGGTTGTTTGTGTTAAGTGTGGGACCGGGGTTCGCGTGAATGTCGATTGAAGACAGGAAGAACGTGCAAAGGAACAATATAATGTGTTTTACAAAAGAAAAAACGCAGAGAAGTGTGTGTAAGTGTAGAAAGGCCAATGAGGAGTAGGAGCATATTATTTGGTTTTCGACACTTGGACCTGGATGGAAGTGTACCATAAAACGGGTATAATTATTTGAGAGGAGACCTATGGCCACTCGGTATTGATCAATACTAATGCCCATTGTTTATAAACCAAGGAAATGTAAATACGGCAAAGATGCAGGTATTTGTCAATGTGATATTTTGCAGAATACCAGCAAAGTCAACGGATGGTGTATAGAAGCACACAACACCAGATAGTTGTTTCCAATGTGTCATTTGCATGTAAGCTTTGCATGGACTGACAAGAGTCAGGCATTTATGAGTGTCGTTGAGGGTAACTTGGTAACATGACATATAACAAGAAAATGCACATAAAAAAGAGAGACAAAGATGCAAAAGTAACTGAAAATAAGGTTAGCGCAATGTTGATGAGAGAAAAGAGCTGTATCTGGATGTAACTCAAAAATAGGAAACTCTGTAACAATAACAGAAAGTATGACTTTTTCAGAAAAGGAGATATTTTTAGCGTGACATTTGAGCGTGCCTTGCTTGATATTATGTGTACCCCCCCCCCCGAAAGTTTACATAACAATCTATAAATACAAATAATAAGCAACAATGCGTTATCTAAAGTACTATGCACACGGTAAACATGCGTTTCATAACATCTGCACTAGAAAAACGTTAAAAAGAAAAAAAAACTTTAATTAAGATTATATATGTAACACACATTTCATAATAATTGCACCAAGACCCATTCAGGCTCTTAAGTATTGTTGACTGAGTCTTCCATGTTCTTGAGTTTCAAAATACTTTGTACATTAATGTATTCTGTTGCTGGGTTTTCATACAATATTATCACTGGATACAAGTTTCTGTTCTTCCTTTTGGGGGATTCCTTTTTGAGTTTTAATTTATGTTGTATCATAAATGTTTTGTTTTTGCAAAGCCCATAGTTGAAATGATCCACAAGAATTGTGGAATTGGACCCTTTTAGTTTATTTGGATTCTTCATTCTATTCCTATGATCATTAAATCTTCCATCAAGTTTTTGATTAGTTTCACCTACATACTAACATGAACAATTGTCACAGGTTACTAGGTATATACAGTGGTACCTGTTTTGAGAGACTCCTCAATGAGAGACCGCATATCTTTTTAAAGCAGCCCTCTCAGAACACTGTGCTATCTTTCCCATGTTATTATACCTCTAATGAGAGACCACCTGTTTTGAGAAACCACATTTTCACCTGCCCTAGGGGTGGTCTATAAGACAGGAACAACTGTACCACGTTTTTTGCGTTGCATGTTAGCTTTCCCTTGTAATTTTTTTCACTTTGTAAGACCTTCTAGCAGCATTACTGGTAAAAGTGTTGTTTTCAACAAATTGAGGACCAAGCTTGCATTGTTGATTTTTGCAAGCTTTAACAGATTCCACTCCATGATCCCCAGCAGAAGGTTTTGGATTACCTCCTGGTAAAGGTGTTGTTTTCAACAAATGGAGGACAAAGCTTGCATTGTCGATTTTTGCAAGCTTTAACAGATTCCACTCCATGATCCCCAGCAGAAGGTTTTAAATGACCTCCTAGATCACTAACAGTTCCTTCCACTCCAGCAGACGCACAGATGATGCAGGGGCACTTTATGTGGTCGACGTGGTTGCCATTGCTTTTGCTACACATTTTGCCACACCTCCTTCCAAATTTTGATCGTGCCTTTGGCAGTTTGCCACCTGTGGTAAGAATGGCATGGTGAAATGCAGCATCTGCAAAGCCAACATAAAGGCAGCAGGTGGCAATACAACAAATATAACCACTAATGTAAAGAGCAATACCAGATTACCCTGCCAACAAATGGTACGTACAGCAGCAGACTACCGTCGCACAGACTCGGAAATGTCTCCTTGTATGATTTGTCCATAATATTATTGTACAATTTGTCAATACCAATATGGTGTTATGGAATGTGGGGAGAAATTTATTGTTACAGAATCTTACATAAAATTTAATTCAGAGGAAAAAAAGCCTAATATTTCACACTAGTGTGACACTATAGTGAACAATGTTATTCCAAATGGCCAAACTGTGAATTGTTGCTCACTGCCAGCCGTCAATGACTGTTTTGAATGTGAGTATGGCTGTTTGTTTTGATTTGGAGATGTCACTGTATTCATTGAGTGTGTGTGCCTGGTCAATGAGTTGGCTTGCCTTGTTATAGTAAACAATGGAGTGGTTTGAAGTGGTGATCATGACCTACTTACATGCACAGTAGAAAACAAGGTGAAAGTTTGATGTGGTCCAGAAAGATCACAGAGAAGTATGATGTACGATTAATTAGAAAACTGTAGAAAGTGGTGAGAGTTCTCAGCCTGGATATATAAAGCAGTTCCCTTCATGACTGAGAGAGAAGAATTTCGAAATCTGATAGAAGCTGTGTGACTTCAAGGACTGTGAGCTATTGCTATTGCCCAGGAGATACTTGTTTGGTGTTTATTTGTACCACACTGGAAGAAAACTGCATTTCTGTGGGATTTGGACCAGACTGTTTGGCACTTACCATATATGCAGAAAGGAAGTTTAAATAAATCTTAGATTAGCTTTAATCTTAGTTTTGTTAATCTGAGATTTAAACTTGTATGCACAAGTCCTGATTTAATGCAGCTTAACTGAACTATGCAGTTTAAGGTTAAACCGCTGTCCATGTCGCTCCAGGCAAGGCATTCCTTATTGTTTATATCAGTGATCATGAGCAAAGTCATTCACAGCATATACACCTCTATGGATAAATCATCATTGAATATTCAAGATAAATATGTTATACTGCCCATGAGTATCAAAAATAAAAGTATATTGGTGATTAGTACAAGTACAAGATACAAATTTCCATGGATCCTGCTCATCCCAGTTCAACTGAACTCAAAATTTACATGTATCTCAGTGAGTTTGCTAGTTAAGAGGACTATAGAGCGTTTGCCAGCGGTAGCTGGCGTTAGTCAGCGTTTCACAGCGGTTGCCGGCGTGGAAAGGGTACCAAACGCTGGGAAACACCCACTAACGCTGGCTAACCCCAAGCTTCAAAAGGCTTAATTGGATTTTGGCATTTCCCGGTGTTTGTAACACCGGGATATGCTGTCTAAAGCTGGCAAACGCTGTGTAACACCAGGAACCGCCCTGAAATGCTGAAATGCACCTACTTATGCAGAAACAAGTTACTAGTGATATTGCACAGAAATATAGCCTTCTATAGAAGCTGGGTCAAGTTTGCAAATTGGTGACCTTGAGCCAATTTCCAAGGTCACAGAGCCACATTACTAAATATTTGGATTCTGCTCAGTAGCTGGAGACGTTTTTGAGCTAACACTTTCATACTGCACATTTGTAGAGCAACTTTTGAAGGAACACAAACAGATTAGCTTAAAATTCTTTTCTAGTTATGTTTGTGTGCCCAACACAGACATATTGTTTTCCTAGGAATTCTCTCTTTCTCTCTCTCCCTTCCTTCCATTCTTTTTATTCCTTTACAGGTACATTTGTCCGACATTTCATTTGACAACTATTAAATGAAGAAACTCCAAAGTTCGCATGATTATACTTCCATACATGGAGTCCTCAGTTCTTCATCAATATCTCCAAAAACTGTAATAGGTACAGCTAACCAATTCAATTTCAATTCATGTGTAGGTAACACTGCACATTTTTGTAATGTACATGTGACATCTAAAGGTCAAAGGTCAAGGTCATTTTACCATTTGAAATTTTCTTCTACCCATAATGTGGTCAACCTTTATAAATCCAATTTTAATCATGTTAGGCTCAAATTATAGATATTGTAACAGAGCCAAGGCAAAGGGTCCACCACACACTCTCTTACAGCTGTGGTGGACCCCTGGTCCTGGGTATATCCCCCTACACTTATTGCTTCTACTTTTCCCCCCTGGGAAAAATTAAAAAAAAAAAAAAACTTTCCCTCACACACCTTATCCCTACCTCTAAACCTTGGTAATTTCCAATGGGACACCCAATGGGAGCCCTTATAAGGGCTACCACTATTCCCTTTCCTCCAATCTACCCCAATACTCTAATTAAAGTGTGTGTGTCAGCACACAATTTTCCGTTCTTTCTTTCTCTCTTCCGTTCTTTACCAGTGAATTTGTCCGACACTATAATACATAGAAACTTCAAACTTGGCATGATTGTACATGTATACAAGAAGTTGGGTCTTTTTATACAGAGGAATGAATGTGTTTAAAATTATGAAAATTAGGGAATATCTTCAAAAGTATAACAGATAGCGATGTCATTCCAACTTCTAATAGAGGGTTCTTGACCACTGGTCATGTAACGAATTTAAAACAAAACTTGAAGCAATTTAAATTATGCTCATTAGCAGCATTTAAAATTTTAAAACTAGAATATCTTCAAGGCTATTATAGCTAGAGATGTCATTTCAACTTCTACTAGGGGGTTGGTGACCATTGCGCATGTAATGAAATTAAAACAAATGTTGAAGCAATTTAAATTATGCTAATTGGCACTATTCAAAATTTTTAATCTTGAATATATTCAGCACTATAATAAAGATGTTATTCCAACTTCTACTAGGGGGTTGTTGACAATTGCACACCTTAAGAATTAAAAACAAAAGTTGCAGCAATTTAAATTATGCTAAGTAGCTCTATTAGAAATTTTAAATCCCGAATAACTTCAAAGTTATAAAAGGTACAGACGCCATTCCAACTTCTACTCCTGTGTTATGGACTTTTTGTACATTGCCATACCAATATGCTTTGAAGACACACACTCTGATCTGCTACAAAGCAAATCACCTTTCCTAGTTAAAGTCGTTTACCCTGTTGTTGTATTAATTACTCTATCATTTCATTTCTTTTCTCCCAGCATCCTACCAGGAAGTCCTGTACACTTAATTTAGTACCTCTCCTGCTTCCCACTGAGAAAGCCACCCTTTTAACCTCAAACCCATGCTACATGGTCCTCTTCCTCTCAACACTGTACTTTTTGTTACCCTTGTTATCAGTCTTCCCTGTGCCACTTTCTGAAAAAAATATTCCCTTCTCTCTGAACATGCATCACACCACAGCAGCCAATGATCCACTATCTCACCTTCCTCTTGTCTACATATCTTACATTTTCCATTACCAGTGCTGCCACTACCTAATTACAAAAAAAGTATCCAATTTAACTTTTAAAAAGTCTGAAGTTTCAGAAAAAAAAGTATAAAAAAAGTATAAATCTGAAGCAACTCATGGGTATTGCAGCAAAATTATACTGTAACAAGAGAGATGTGTTACAGCCCATGCTCAGCTGACCTAGAGATTCATCACACTTGTGGCTCTGTAAACTTGGGATAGGATCAAGGTCTCCCATGTGCTGAGGAAGTCTGACTTATATCCATGGAAGAACACTAATATGTGCAACACTAAAGTCCCAGTACTGTACCAGACTCCAGGATAGAAAATACTATCACTGATCTTTCAAATGATGACACTGTGCTCTTACCCAAGATCACATCATTATTAAATGGCAGCGGACTTGGCCTGATGAAACTCAAGATACAAACAGATGGCCCAGGCATAAGCAGTCAGTTCTAAATGTCACAATACACAAGATTTTATACTTGTTCTTGGACACCTCAAAACACCGTAAAAATTATAAATCAGTGGGAAATTAAAAAGAATTTTTCAAAAATCTTTACAACAGCATCACCACCTTGTGAACACCTTTGTTTGGCCCTTCCAAAAGGAACATTTCCACCAAGTTCAAGCATAATCTGAGTGATGGTTTTGGAGATGTTGAAAATAGCAAAAACAAAATTTTTACATAAAAAATATTTGAAACATCACTGTGCCACCCATTGAACAAATTAAGGTCTAAGGGTCCCCAGAAGTCTCCCTAAGCAATTGGCCAAGCAGTTTTGGAGAAGATTTTTTAAAGATATGCCCCCCCCCCCAAAAAAAAAAAGAAATAAACAAAACAAAACAAAAACAAAAAACAAACTTCATAAAAAAATCCAAAAATCAAGAGAGAGTAACCATTTGTACAAACTTGGTAGGGACCCAGGTACATTCCCAACATGTTTGAGTTAAATCTGGCCAGCGACTTGAGAGAAAAACTCCAAACTGAGAATTGTGGACACCGACAGATGGACGATGGATGCCTAACAACCACATAAGCTCAGCTGACTGACACGTCAGCTGTGCTAAAAAATCACCCACAGTTGCTTGTAATGAACAAAGAACAGACTTCCATGCTGAGTTGTACTACTTAAAGTGCATTTTTGGCTGCATGTGTCTGAATCAGGACCTGGGCTATGCATCAGGTATCTCTGTACCATGGTCCAGATCCTCATGATGACTGACACCAAAACAATGAAATCTTTATTGCATAGACCCGCCCTCTGTGGGATATAGCAAGAATTACAGACTACAGGACCATGGCTACATCTCAGTGGATGCCATGGCCCTGGGATAAAATGAGAAAGAATAATAATAATGTTCTTGTTTAAAAAAAAAAAAAAAAGAAAGAAGAAAAGACCAGCTTCAAATGATACCGGAAAAATAGCAATATAGTTATAATTGCAAAGCACCCTTGCCTTTTTTCCTCTCATCCGTGGCCAAATTGACAAATTTAATAACTTGTTTAGTGACAAAATGATCCCCATTGTTGCAGTTTATTAGGAATATGAATTTTTCCGTGTCTGGTAGAGAGAGAATATTATAGTTATGAAGAGCATGGAATAAGTTATCTCTGTGGGGAGTATACTTGGGGCAATGCAACATGAAATGTATTCCATCTTCAATCTGGCGACCAGAACACTCAGTACAGAATCTTTTATTGGGTTCAACTTTATTGTATCTACCGGTTCCAAAACATGCAAAGTTTCCGTTAACCCCAAATGGGAGTATATTACCCTTTCATATCATGAATTACCCCCTCAGCAAAATTCAAAGGGTCCCAACTTCCTACACTTTCTTTGTTAACTTTGCAATGGATAGCAAAAAAACTGTCTCCCTTTCAGGTTGGGACTCTTTGAAAATATTCCTAACAGAAACACGGACATGGACCCATGGTTGTCACTCAGTGGGAAGATGGTTCATCATTCTTGTAAACCAGACACTCAGAAAGGCTGTGAGAATGCTTAAAACACACACACTACCCTTAATATCTAACTGAATTCCAATCAAAACGTCAAAATTTTGTCAAAAAAAGTATAAAAAAATGTATTTCAACGAAAAAAACTTTAAAAAAATGAAACAGTGTAAATAAAGCATCATAATTTTATAAAAAAAGTATAAAGTGGCAGCAGTGCATTACCTGTTGTCCATTTCTGTTTTCTCTTTTCTGGATTGATCACTCCTGCCATACTTTGAAAAAGAAGCCTGGATCCCTTCCTTCCATCCAACACACACTTTTCTTTGGCTTTTCTACAACCTTG
The DNA here is from genome assembly GCA_964020975.1 of Hermodice carunculata. Taxonomy (NCBI): domain Eukaryota; kingdom Metazoa; phylum Annelida; class Polychaeta; order Eunicida; family Amphinomidae; genus Hermodice; species Hermodice carunculata. Next base: position 113,051,799 of record OZ026614.1, on the reverse strand, counting down.
TATGCTTTTATTAATGTACTCTTTTCCCTGACTCCTCTTTTAAAGTCCTCCTTTGAGCCCTCTGTAACAGTCTTACCTGTATACACTTTCCAATCATCAACCTCATTTTATCCTTTCAATTCGTATCTCTCTGCTAACTTATCTATGTCTTTGACCCATCTTGTTTGTTCCTTGACTACCTCATTGTAAACTTTCCTGCACGACCTGTCTTCCCTTCCTGCTTGTTGATACCCGCAGTACTTTGACTTTGCTTTGGCAATCCTGTCTGTGACTTTATTGCTTCTGTTGCTGTAAAGTGTAAGATCATGGAGGAATAAACTAGTTTATTCCTCCATGGTAAGATGGTGGTGCTCCCAGTATCCATTTCTCCGTTCCCTGGATATCTCCCTCACTTTTTGAAATCACATCTAAGCCATCTATCATTCCTGGTATTGCAATTCTGCAACATGCACGGGTCAACTGTTCCCTAGCTGCCTGCTTTAATATCAGATCGCTATCAACTACAATCCTATCACCGCAAAGATGATCGACCTGGCGAAAAAACCAGAGTGGATTTTCCTTTCATGTGGTCTCCTTGGTATGATTATGAAATAAGGTTTGAGGCCATAAGGGTTCACTTCATGCAACGGATGGCCGTCTCGATTCAAAGTACTAATGCCCCTTGCATCAATCAATCCTTCACGGTGTTTGTGGCTAGTATCGGGCTATCCGTCACATAACTTTGTGTAACGTTAACGTGCTTCATGCATGCAAAACACCGCCCGGGGCAAAACACTGTCACCTATGGCAAGCCAAAGCTGCAAATATTCACAAATAGAGATATCTGTATTTCTAATACAGATATCTGAATTAGAAATACAGATATCTGAATTTCTAATTCAGATATCTGAATTAAACTGGAAATACAGATATCTGTATTAGGAATACAGATATCTGAATTAAACTGGAAATACAGATATCTGTATTAGAAATAGAGATATCTGTATTAGAAATAGAGATATCTGTATTATATCTGAATTAGAAATACAGATATCTGTATAAAACGACAAAATACAGATATCTGTATTTCTAATTCAGATATTTGTATTAGAAATACAGATATCTGTATTTCAACAACTGAAGCTAGTTAGCCATGAATGCTCCCTTGTGCGGAACTGCCACAGATCGATCAAGCTCAAGGTCAGGGAGCTCGAATCCCAATGACTAGTCCATGGCCATGCTTATCTTCCCGCGCAGTTACTAGTTTCCGGCCCCGTTATATAATTTTGTGCGAGCCTGATTCAAACTACTTTATACAAATCTTGGTGAAATACCACAAAATTGATATATAATTTCCAGGAAAAAAAAAAAGAAAGAAGGAAAGGAGATGGGATTGATCTTGTAGCTCCCAAATTACACAATGAGGATACATGCAGTGGACGCATACCGGGGATCCATCTTTAACTGTACTTTCACCACGTAGCAACATAAAGAGAGATATCTGTATTTCTAATACAGATATCTGAATTAGAAATACAGATATCTGAACTAGAAATAGAGATATCTGAATTAGAAATACAGATATCTGTATTAGAAATACAGATATCTGTATTAGAAATACAGATATCTGAATTAGAAATACCGATATCTGTATTTGGTGGTCAAATACAGATATCTCTATTTCTAATTCAGATATCTGTATTAGAAATATAGATATCTGTATTTAAATATAGATATCTGTATTTAAATGCAGATATATGTATTTCAATGTAGATATCTGTATTTAGAAATACAGATATCTCTATTTATGAATATTTGCAGCTTTGCCTTTGGCTTGCCATAATCACCGGCCGTGGTGTTGTTTTAACTTCTGGTCCAGGTGTCATGCAGAACTCCAGGAAAATCCGAATCGCTGATTCAACGATAGATATCATGTAATCACAGTCCACTTTTACACGACCCTTGTATTGGAATACAGCAACAACTTGACAGTGGAGGCTTGGTGGTTCTTGTCGAAATGCTCAAAATGAGCTGGGATTTCACCCTAGTTTCATTTCGAACTAATCTGTTTACGATGCGCTGGAAACCACTCACCTGAATATTTACTCCTTAGATTCATGAAGTGAGGTTTTCAGTTTCGTTTCTCTTGTGTATCAGCATACTTAACACAAGTAAGTTAGTAACAACACATGGCCAGTCTGTGGTGCGTATCCGCAAGCCGCAGGTTTTAGTCCTCCCCTTGATGTTCTTGATACGGACTTATCGATTTTTTCAGCGTTGATTGGTTTAAAAATCAAGAGCGCCACGTGCGGGAGATGAAGTAACTAATTTCCAAAACAAACACCGCGTGGTCAGAACAGTCAGAAAGTGATGCATGATGGCCGGCGGTTGATATGTCTCGGAATTTATTGCACACTGGTTGATATAAAAGTTGGGATGTACAAGAGTTAGCAGCAACACAGGGTCAATATCGAAAAGTGTCCATCTTTTGGGTCTACTTTTTGTGTGTAACGAGGGTGCCCATGTTTTTCTTCAGGTATTTTTCCTCTGTGCTGTACATACTATTGTGCGATAATATTCAAGGTCCCTTTTGTGTGGAGAGGGAGAGGATGTAAGTGTCACATGGTTGGATAGCTGGTTTATCTCTCGGGCAGTCAAGTTGGTTTTTAATTTTTGATGTAGGGAGATCTTTAAACTGCAACCCACTCATTACATGTACACCATCTATACGATTATGAGAAACTTTTAAAGTGCCATGGTCTTATCTTTCAAAAAGGGGAAGAATGTTGTGAGTGTCAGTGTTGTAGCTAGCCAAGCTTTATAGTGGATGTCAGAACTTTGCCAGAGGTGTGAACAACTGTAGTCACCTGAACACCCACACACCATGATCTGGGTGCAGAACGAATTAGGCCATGGAGCTGGACAGACATGTTTAACCTGTTGCCAGTCCTGTGACCAGCACCACAGTTGGACACTGTCTCTTGTGTAATGAGACCTGAAGATATACATATATACATGACTGTGACCTTTATGGTCTAAGAAGGTATAACTTCAATTTACAACACATAAACCAAGGTGGTCAGTGTTTTGTACGCTTACACTAATAGGGTCCACCGTCAAAATTACGCAGGATAATCTAAAATTTTTCATAAAAACCTTTGTGACCTACATCACGTGGCTTCCAGCTCTGGCGCCACACAAAGTCCATGTTTCCGTCCACTTGAAGTGCTGAGTTGTTGAAGTCCTTCGGAGAGTTCGGGTTTGTGGCCGGGGGTTTAACATGTTAAACATATTGTATCTTCAAAACCCACAAATATGTTAGTTTTTTTTTGCTTTGCAAATTTTGTGTTTTTAAAGGCTGTATGCTCACGAAGCAGAACACAAGAGGTAGAGAGAAAGAGAGAGAGAGAGAGAGAGAGAGAAAGAGAGAGAGAGAGAGGAAAGGTAAAAACATTTATTGATTGGTTTTATTCGGTGCAAGTCATACATAGTAGATGTTAAATACAGAAATGATATGATATATAATGATAAGGCAAATTATAATTTGTTCAGGTATCAGGTGGAGAAGATAAAACGGATGGATGGATGGATAGATAGATAGATAGATAGATAGATAGATAGATAGATAGATAGATAGATAGATAGATAGATAGATAGATAGATAGATAGATAGATAGATAGATAGATAGATAGATAGATAGATAGATGCTTTGCTTATAAATACAGAAATGATGTGATAAATAATAAGGCAAATTATTATTTGTTCAGGTATCAGTTTTGGAATTTCAAATTATGCTAATTAGGGGTATTAAAAAGTTTAAAAGTTGAATATCTCCAAAACTATTATAGATAGAGTTCCAACTTCAAATTATGGGTTTGTGGCAAGCCGCATCCAATGAGCTATAAACCACAGTTGTAGGATTTCAATTTATGCAACTTAAGTCAATATTCAAAATAAATTTTTAATAGCTTGAAAATATATTAGATAGAGGTGTCATTAGAACTTCAATTTAACGTTTTGCAACGAAGACGAATCCAAAGAACCATAAACCAAAGTTTTACAAAATTTTAATTTATGCAAATAAAGTAAATACACAAAATTTAACTTCTAAACTATTATAGAAGGAGGTGCGATCCTGACTGCAATTAAAAGGTTTATAACAAGGACGCATCCAATAAAACAAAACTGTAAGATTTTAATTTATGCAAATTAGGTAAATACACAAAACGTAAATCTTAAACAACTTCAAAACTATTATACATAGAGGTACCATTCCAACTTCCAAGTTGTAGGTTTGTGACATAATTGCATCTAATGAACCATGAACCAAAGTTGCAGAATTTTAATTTATGCAAATTAGGTGAATACACAAAATTTAAATCTTAAACAACCTCAAAACTATTATACATAGAGGAGCCATTCCAACTTCAATTCGTAGGTTTGTGACATAGCCGCATCCAATGAACCGTGAACCAAAGTTGAGGAATTTTAATTCATGCAAATATGGTGAATACACAAAATCTAAATCTTGAATAGCTTCAAAACTATCATAGAGGTGCCATTTCAACTTCACTCTATATGTGTGGGACATAGGTGCATCCAATGAACTATGAACCAAAGTTGTAGGCTTTTTATTTATGCAATACACAAAATTAAAATCTTTGAATAGATTTATAACTGCTGTAGGAAGCGGTGTCATTCAAACTTCAGTTTATAAGTTTGTGACACAGCCACATCCAATAAACCAAAAACCAAAGTTTTAGCATTTTAATTTATATAAATTAGGCCAATACACAAAATTTAGATTATGTTAAACAATGGCAAAGTGTAGCATTCCAAGCTATTCACATTTTGAAGGCAGCCAGAGAGATTTGCTGTGAAGCAAAACTTCTTTTGTTGCCTTTTATGGATGACTGCCTGTCTCAAGTCAGGAGTGAAATTTGTTTCTTCACATTGGTATTGGAAAAGAAATGTTGATGCTTTGGCAAGTCTGAAATCTCTTTGCCGTCATTGTTGGGTTTGGAATTAATGAATATGGATCATGTGTATCTGTACTATTTCCTAGTGTGTAAATTGTTGGCCTGTCTTGTTGCATAGGAATGAATTTCGGAAGAAGTAGGAAAAAAGGCAAGATAGGTAATCAGGGGCAAAATCGTGTGTACATTTGTAGACCATTGTGACTTATTAAGTGAGTCAAGAAAATCTAAAGAGTCTGAGCTCCTGTCTCCGATATTACAGTTGCACCCCAGTATAATTCTAGCTCCTCTCCTTTAAAGTCTATCTAGTCTGGTTAAGTTTACCTTGCCACACGTTCCACAGACTATGTCTGCGTTATCAAACAGAGGTAACACGCATTGAAAAGAAGTGTAGCAGTGTCCTGTTCGAGAAATTTCCTACACCAGCGTAAGACACCTAATGTGTAAATGTGCTGGACTGAAAGTGGTTATGAAGAAAAAAGTGCACTGATAGTTGTTCTCATTATCTTGGTGTGGTGCCCGAAGTGAGGCCTGATCAACTTGGTCAGTTCTTTCTTTGGTTGCTATAGTTGTGCGATGGTATCCTCTCTTTTCATAATAATTTAGGAATTTGGCAGAACTCTGTTCAAAATCACTGTTTGCTACAGATTCTATTAACCAGTAATAAGGTCCCCCTGTTTTAGAATGTTTTGCTGACCTGCAGTGCAGATACATGTGTATCTGTCAGTTTTACATGGAGCGTGGTGTACACTGTATGACTATATGGTGTCAATATAAGTGATTGCACTCTTGGAGTACTGGTGTGAAAAATTGGTGGATGGATGACTGGAGTTCAAATGTTTTTAGTCTTTCAATTCTTCCTTTGTTTATGTCCACATACAGAAGATGTCACCAGTAAAATAATGTCAAGACAGGTGGGTTGGGGGTGAAGGAGTTGTTTAGAAGTTCTTCTAAATGTGCCATGAAAATGTTGGCAAAAGATGATGCTATTTTTGAATATAGCTAAGATACTTTCTGTTGTAAAATCACTTTGGCTCATTTTGCTTAGGGATGGTTTTACATTATCATCATTTTTTAATCAGTACCTAGGGTACTAAATTTCAGGACCCCCTCCCTCCCCCCAAAATTAGTACTTTAAAAATAATGGTTTTCCCCCCAAATCATAGCAAAATTGCACAAAACAGGCCAAAAATTGACCATCATTTTCCATATCCTGTAAAAGTGTACAGACCCACTTAACCCCCTCCATCTTGCATAAGTACATGTCCTGTAAGTACTTATTCAAAAATGGTGAAAATGTTGAATCATCCCTTACAAAGTACAAAAGATTCAGACCTGAGTACAGTGGCCCCTGTCTAGAGAGACCACCCGTCGGGCAGGTGAAAATGTAATCAAAACAGGTGGTCTTTCATTAGAGGTGTAATAACGTGGGAAAGATAGCACATTGTTCTGAGAAAGGGGTCCCAAAAACACAGGTACCACTGTAATGAAAATAAACCCGAATGTTTAGCAGGGGAAAACCTTGACAACACGTACAAAAAAAGAATGAAAGAGCAATATGCCTGTAGTGAGTGGTGAGCAAACTGTTACCTAAACTGACTGGGTCGTTATGGCTGCTGAGCCAGTGGTCTGGCGGGTTGTCTGCCTCATTTTTGTGTATGGGAGCCTGAGTGACTAGTTAGTGTTATGTTTGTTCTTGAAATGCATGCAGCGAATTATTTTTACAAAATTTGCCTGCTCCGGGAGCGTATCCCAAATTTTCTCCAGAGGGACTTTACACATGCAGCACTCATTCCACCCATGTCATCAGGTAAAATCTACTGATGGAAAAAACAATCCCCTCCCCATGATAATAATTATTCCTGGTTCATGCCAACTAAAGCATTGACTCAATTCACAAATTTCCATAAACTTTTAGGTATTTCTCCTCTGGAACCTCTTTCCATTAAACTATGCAAAATGATGTTCTGTAACGAATAAGACTAATTTCATGGACAGACATGGGGGGGGGGTACCATTTTCCCCCTTTTTTCAACAGGATTTTTATTTTTTATTTTTTTTTTGTTTTTAATTTAATTTTTTATTTTTGGGGGGTGGTGGTTCTGGGAGAGATAGGTGCAGGCCAGAACCATCTTGGTTCTTGTGACTTGTATTTGTGAAATCTTGATCAGCATGATGCAGTGCCTAACTTCAACTTTGTCCTTTGCAGAATCGTGTTCCTTATCACCCGCAATTCAAAATGCAGCCAGTAGTCTCAATTCCAGACCCTGGCAGGGTGAGTCTAGCTTAGCAGGGTGCAGTTACGGCGGCGTACCGACGGTGTGAGGGCCTCCTCCGGAGGTATGCCGAGGCGGGCGAGGCCAAGGGTGAGTACAGACTTAAGATCTGTGATGCACACATGTAGCTCCCTGTCCAAAACAATCTCATGAAGGAATGATGTAGAATCAGTATAAAAAAAAAAAACTGTTAAGTTTAGAATTTGATTAGTATTCGGCCTGGTTTGCCAACATTTCGTCAGCTGTTATACCGACCCATTCCTTGTTTCTTATAGTGGGCTTGTCCACACATTAACAATTTACATTTTCAACTCCCTTTAAAGACGTTCGGTACACTTAATACTCATGATTGACATGATTGCCATATTGAACAAAGAACATATTCTCAGGAAATTTAGGGATGTCTAGTTTACAATGTGCCAAGGACATTACAAAGTTCAGATAGGACACAGTACTTATTTGAAGTTTACCCATTTTGTTAAATGTGTGATATGCATACATTGAACTGGTGCTGTGTTTGCAATAATTAACTTACAGTCTCATGAAAACTTATTTTGCATTTGATGTTGGCGCAGAGATGCACGACTTATGCACAAAAGTAAAGTTAACTTGCTTGTGCATCTACAAGTCTACAACAAGCATATTTAGTTTTAATATTTAGTCTTAGATTGATTAGCATAATCGTTATTATACATCTCTTTTCTGGTGCTTTCACTATTGATGTATTCTCATTCCTCAAGGGCAAGAAAATCCAGAACCAAGTGGAGATTTTAGAAGTGCAATTTCACCAAGCAATACAAAGAGGCAGGGTTTCTCTTATAATTGCATTTATCAACTTAAAGTCTCAGGAAAACTTATTTTACATTTGATGTTGGTGCAGAGGGGTAATGTAGATGCATGACCTATGCACAAAGGAGAAGTGTGCTTGTTTGTGCATCCACAAGTCTACAACAAGCATATTTAGTTTGAATATTTAGCCTTACATTGATTAGCATAATCATTATATATGAATTTTTTTTCTGGTGCTTTACCATGGATGTATTTACATTCCACAAGGGCGAGAAAATCCAGAACCAAGTGCAAATTTTAGAAGTGCAATTTCATCAGCAACACAAAGAGGCAGGGTTTCTCTAATCATTGCAATTATCAACTTAGGTTCTCCGTGAAACTTATTTTACTTTTGATGTTGCTGCAGAAAAGTAATGTAGATACACAACCTGTGAGGAAGTGAAGTGAAGTTTGTTTGTACATGCATGGATCCATAAAGTCAATAACAACATATTTAGTTTGAATATTTGGTCTTAGATTGTGTAGCATAGTAATATATGAAAATATTTTCTGGTGCTTTACTATTAATGTCATCTTCATTTCACCAGGACAAGAAAATCATATACATAGTGCAGTGATTTCATAGAGCAACACAAAGAAGCAGGTTTCCTGTTGTCTTTGATATCTGTAATGTCATGTAAAATCTCAAGTTTTATGTAGCTTTGTGAAATTTAAAGCCATAAGAGGCAAGATTTTTCTCTTCTTCCTTACTTGAAATGTCATGGAGAGTCTGAAAAAGTTTGTATTGATAGTTATGCAGTTTGTTAGTAGATTTGTGATATGTAAGCTGCAGTTTTCTATATGTGCCACAGGTGTTGGATGTTGTAAAAAGAACCTAGCAAGATGTCAGTTCATTTTATAATGCATTCAATAAGTGAATTATGTTAGTCCTTTCAAGCCTTACTTGATTTTTGCTTTAAAGTATCAAAGTATTCTCATGTTGTGATAAACAGCTGATGGTGTCCAGATCTCAGATGTATGTACACATTGCAAAGTTTGTGTACAAGTGATGTATTTCTTGACTTTGAATACTTGGTAGAACCACAAAAAAATAGCTTTTATTATTATGCTTATTCAGTGTAGACTTCTGATATGTACCTTATACATGTAGATAATAATAATAATAATGATAATGATAATGATAATGATAATGATAATGATAATGATAATGATAATGATAATAATAATAATAATAATAATAATAATAATAATAATAATAATAATAATAATAATAATAATAATAATAATAATAATAATAATCTTATTCGGAAAACTACCCCTTTACAGCGGAGGCATCAGTGGAACGGGGTTTATTCCATGATGCGTCCAAGTATATTACAATAAGCCGTCTATATTACAAAGTAAAGATTTGTGTGTGGTAGGGCTGTATCTACGTTCAGCATTGAGCCGTACGTGGAACAGCATCCATTTACCATTTAAAATTTACTTTTTACATGCGCATGCAACCATCAATAGGCTTCTCATAGCTCCATGTATATATACATATATATTACATTCTTTTGACAAATTAACCTTCCCTTAACACTAATCACACATACATTTTGGATGCTACCTCTTCAAAATACCAAATCGCGAATTCCGCACCCAATGCCAATGGTTTGTAAATAATAAATGAATAAATAAATAATTTTATTAGGAAAACTACCCCTTTACAACGGGGGCATCGATGGAACAGGGTTTATTCCATGATGCGTCCAAGTATCTTACCCATTTAAAGTTTGCTTTCAACCTGTGTAAACAATCGTCAATATCATAATTTTTGTCCCCCGCGCTAAAACTAGAGATAAACCACTCATTGGGAGAAAACTCTAGAAAGCGTAAGGACAAGTACATCGTGCACTTTTGGTTTACAATGTAGAAAATAAATGTTTATCATCGTCATATTTACAATGCATAAAATTAAAGTACATTTCAAGATAGATAAAACTTATATACAATATAGGAGCTCCATTTAAAATCTATGGAATCTGCACCTTACACGGATCTGTACAACTCTATTTCTTTACTGTGAACAGGCAGAGTTGAAGATATATATATATATATATACACATTAGCTTATATATCACAGTTAATTTTTAAGAATTTACACAGAAATGTCACAGCCAGCACCTTCAAGTGTTACCATACGGCAACGCCATGCTTCTTTTAGGAAAGTTTTACAAGCACTGTCAAATATATCATTAACAGCATGGTCATAATTGAATGATATTCCAAACAGTAGCGTAATTTCGTAGTTAAGGAAGAGCGAGTAAAATGTCCCCATACATGGGTATAGCCATGTTCCAACAGGCATTTTTCCAAATTTCGCCAAATCTTAATTCTTAATTCCTTGGAGTGTTCACATGTGAAAGTGAAATGAAATAAATTTTCTGTACCTTGATTACATAGTTTACAAATTCCGTTGGACAAATTCCATCTCTGTAATGTTTCTTCCAATCCTAGACATCCGGTTCTAGCCATAAATTTCAGTCTAGTGCCCTTGAAGTCATTTACCTGGAACATGTATCTCTCCCCATGCGTGGAATACTTAATCAATTTGTAATATGACAAGGAGGACATTTCATCGATATCTTTAAAAAAAGTCATATACGTAGTTTTGCGTGGACAACTTACAAAACGGATAGATCCAGTCACCAGTATCTCTACAATTTACATTATCTAATCCAGCCTCGGACAAGATTGTGGATATCTGTGACATGTATGGCCAGCAAGATTTATGACCGGAGTGAAAATTTGTTTCTAAATCACAAACTACTCGTTTACACAGTCTGTTTGCTGGAATGTTATACTTTACATGATGATAATATTTTACTCTCTGTTTATTCAAGATGGTTATCAGTGGTAGCCAGCCAAACTCCCCTAGTGTTGCCACCATTGCAGGGGTACCTCTTACTTGGAGAATAGCTCGTGCCACCGTGTACTGGAATGATCTTACAATACTTGTGCTTTCCTTTGTATTGTTAAACCATACTGCACTGCTTTGTGAGAGTGAAGGCATTATTAGGCTTTTCCAAAGACTGTCACCAAACGTTACTCTATTTATATTGTCGTGCGATGAGAGAATACTACATATATATCCATTTAAGCGACTAAGTTTACCTTTCAAGTGTTGCTTTATGTGTGGAGAGTCTTGTAATGACTGGGCAAATATAATACCTAAATATTTATTCATAGTGCATTCTTCAAGTGTCAACGTTTCCAAAAACCATATCCTTGTCTTATCCATTTTTTTACCTATTACCATAACTTTTGATTTTGTGTCATTAAATTTCATTCCCCATTTTATAGCAAATTTATGTGCAATATTAGGCATTTCCTGAAGCTGTGTATCATCAGTTGCCATCAGAACAATGTCATCTGCATAAAGTAAGGCGGGAATAAGTTCATCATGATAGGTTATTCCTAACCTCTGCTCATTAAGGACAGTTAAGACGCCAAAAACCTTTGCATGGCCGATTTTGAAATTTTAACGGTTTTTACAAGATGAATGTCCTTTCTATTAGTTGTCAAAATTTCAACCTTTTAACTAAAGTAGAAATATGAGAAAAACGCCAAAAACCACACAGGCATGTGGACATCCCAAGGTCCATGTGTCATTCTTTTGGTTTTCAGCCTCCACACGGAACAATGCCACCCGTCAATCATACTTAACAGCCTGTCACGTGGCTGCAGGTAGCAACGGCCCATGGCAAAAGGAGAGTGGTATCAGGGCGGCAATGCGAAATAAGGCAGCATGCCGAAAGCATGTTTGTGGGCAGGATAACAAGCTAACTACATCAAGTATACAGATAGGAGACGAGTAAATACAATAAAACACTATCCCTAAAAACGGGATGAAGAGGTAGGGGGCGAAAGACCAAACCCGCCATCCATACACTGACCACGAGGGGCCGCAGGCCGCCCCACCGAAGCAAGGCAACACAACTTTCATTGCCAGGCTTGAAGTCACGGGGCCGGAAGGGCCGCCTCCATGACGTCACACTTTGAAACCAGACTGTCGCTGTCGCCGTTTGACAGATCGCTGAATAATGTTTTCCGTACTTCAAAGGCTCTTTTATTCATGTGAATGGCAAGAATTGATTGACAATCTCCCCAAATGTTCAGGGACGATGTTTACTACGTTTTGTACAAATATCAGCTCAACTTGAGCAAATGGTATTGTTTCAGAGGCAAATGATCAACATCAGAGGCCTTTGAAGCTTGTTATCTCAGAAAGGATATTAGGACGAGAGCCCCACCTAAGAATGGTTATTCCAAGAATACGGCTGGGCGAAATTTAATCCGGATAACGGCTTTTAATTCTTTAATGTCTCAACTGCAAAAACGATTCAGCGATTTTCTAAATTTTGCTTCCTTCATTTTCTATGAAATGAAGAAAATGAACATCCTAAAAATCAAAGGGAAAATTGAAACGTCAAACTTTGAGGATAGATAACAGAAAAACGAAACCAAACATAAAAAATCGCAGGATCATTTTATGTTGCCAATATGTTAGGATTAAGATCCAAGTGTAATTATGATTTTATCACAAATAATTAGTGACTTATATCGACATTTATGGGGTAGATGCTTTGCGGTCAACTTTCAATTGTTTATTCAACAATTAACATCACAGACACCCAAATACCGGCCATATAAATTCTTTGGAGTATAACGATTACACACATATATGATATGTTACTCTTTAAGCAAATACAGTTTGAGCTGGGATTGACTAAAGTGGGATTTATTTTTGGTGTCTTACCTGTCCTTAAGCATAAAGAGTAGATCATTCATGACAATAGAAAATAGCGTGGGTGATAGAATACATCCTTGTTCACACCATTAACACTTTCGTACCAATTACTTTCAAAAGGACCAAATATAACTTTGTTTTCCACCTTTTCGTACAATCTATGTACTAATCGCCATGTTTTACCTTGAATTCCACTATTCCACAGTTCGCATATCATCCGATTTCTGTTTACCGCATCAAAAGCTTTGCTGATATCAAGAAATGCTAACCATGTTTTTTCTTTTCTGTCCTTTCTTAAACTACATAGACCTTTGAGACTAAAGTAGTGATCTTCTAACCTACGACGTTGTCTATATGCACTTTGCAGTTCACCAAAGGTCTCCTGTTCCTCATAGAAAGACATCATTTGTGTTTCAAGCATAGATGCAAACACTTGATATACATTAGAAGTAATTGTAATTCCTCTATAATTGCTGAGTAGCTCTGGCTAACCGTCTTTATATATCGGTTTAATATAACCTTTTGACCAATCGTCTGGGAAGCTTTCTAGTATTTTACATAGCTTAAATATTTTCGTAAGTGAGTTAACAATTGCCTCACCGCAATGCTTTAAAAATTCGTTTGGTATATTATCTATACCACAGGCTTTACTGTTCTTTAGTTTGCTAACGGCATTCCAGGTAGTATTTTCATCTATTACTATATCTGTGAGGCCAGACATGTCTACTTTATCTCCGTCACAAGAAAAATGTTCCATCAAAGTATTGCTTAGGTCTTTATCACCTGTCGGTGACCCAGAATTTCCCAAATTTTTCCAATATGTACCTAATATTTCACTGATTCTCTTCGGATCGTTAATAATTTTGCTTTTGTCATTAGGGTCGCGGAAATTTTTGGGGGATGTCCATTATTTCCATTCAAACGTTTCAGCATTCGCCAATATGAACGTGTGTTTTTCGTTCCTTTTCTAGAATTTAAAGAGATAACTTTTATTTTATTTTGGACTTTAATGGTTTTAAGTTTTTCGTGAACATCTCGCTTTCTACGCAAATATTCTTGCCAAAGTTCTTATAAAATTTCTGGGTCACAAGTATCTTTGCCTGCCCAATTCCTGTAGAACCTATTTGCCGTTCTACGATTTTGAATGAGTTCCTTAGTTTCTTTGTCACACACATGCTTTTTATCGTCTTTTATTTCTTTTTTACCGACATATTGTTCACCAACTTCTGTAACAATCTGCTTCCATTCTAGCCATGTTTGGTTAATAGGTTGGGAAAGGTCACACTCGAAGTTTGCAAATTTAGCAGATAAAGCTAGTCTGAAAGCACTCCAGTCTTTTACCTCATTGATTTTCCACTTCATAACATTTTTTACCAGGGGGGCATTGTTTTTACACTCGGAAGAGTTAAACGAAACACATATTGTATTGTGATCACTGCCTAAGTCATAATCACCAACTTCATCAATGATGACACTGTCTACGTTATTTTCCAGAGAGGAGCTTATAAGTGCATAGTCAATAGTGGTCTTGGTGCTACCTCTATGCCACGTATATTTTCCAGTGCTTAGGGGAGATTTGTTTAAGACTTTCATATCAGCTGTCTGTATCAGTCTTTCTAGCAGGTCGCCATTAAAACTTGCTTTACCTTCAACACGATACTCTCCTATTTTACCATTGAAATCTCCCAACAAAATACAATGGTGACCTTTAGATTGCAATTGGCTGATATTTTCGATCAGTTCATTCATAAGAAAAGAACTATTATCTTTATCTATTCCATCGTTAGGAAAGTAAGTTACCTCGACCATAAAAATATTCTGTCCAGCTTTGACCTTTATCCATAAACGCTCAAATTCATCATTTTTCGAGTCGAAAACATTGTTATCTAGAACTTCAATACTTTTGCTAATTAAGAGACCTAAACCACCTTCTGTCTTTTTCACAGTGCTCTTCCTTGCTTTGCCTAACCACTTATATTGAGGATGTATATTCTCAAATATTATGTCATGATCACATAGAAAAGTGTTCTTTTTCCAGTAAATGAGACAGTTCACATCGTTTGGCTAAACCTAAATTTTGCACATTACAGTATGCTAGTCTAATTTTCTTATACACTTTCCTTAACTTACCTGCTTACCTAGGCGATGGCGTTTTGTCTTATTTTTGGTACGCTCCCTAGTGCTGGTCTTGGAGGCCCTACCTTCTTTGCCACACCTCTAATATGTCCTGTTATACCAACATATCTTCTTTTTATGTCCGAGTTTCCAGCACGTGTCGCACGTTTTGTGATATATAACTTGTATGGTGCCACATTGTGTAGAATGTCTAAAAAGAACCTAGCAGGCTCTCCTATTTGCAGTTAAGTCATTTTATGATGCATTCAAATTCTTAAATTTCTTACCTGGTTGAAAGTAAACATGTCATGTCCATATTGGTGTCACTTATATAATTTATATTTAATGCATCAGAGGCTTTGCTTACCTGTATTTTGGCTTTTTGTCATGGGATAAAAAGTAAGTCTACACTCACAATGCCCAAAAACAAGGAGATCTGAGATGTAATCTCTGATCAATGTGCACAATACCCATATTAAATTTGCTGTATTTAACCTATCTTGTGTTTTGTTTGGTTAATTGTTGCACAGGAGGTGACTCAGTGGTCCCACTTTGCAGAGTCTGTTTTGCAGGCAAGGATGGATGCTCTTTTGCCAAGGAAAACGTTTCATGATTCTATACAACTGCACGAGTCTTGAGAACTAAGCAACATTTTTGGGACGATTTAAAGGCCTCTTTTGGCTTTTAAATATGCCAACATGCTAGAGCTTCCGGGGCGCTGCCCCCGGTGGGGGGGGGGGGCAAGGCAGCCCCCACACCCCCGGCCTATTTGGGCCTGACCAACTTTAAAATGAAGGCTACAGCCCTGCAAATATATAACTGATGATCCTGACGTGTGTTGTTTTCCATGGTCTGCAATGGATCCGTTGGCGTAGGCCCGTGCATGTACTTTTCTTACTTTGGTCTGAACGCCCGTCTGAGCGGGGTCCGGGGAACATCTACATTTGAGTACCCGCTTGGTAACATGTTTTTGTTTGTTTGTTTGTTTGTTTGTTTGTTTGTTTGTTTGTTTGTTTGTTTGTTTGTTTGTTTTTTTAAGAAGACTATCGGCATGATTTGTAACTTCAAGTTCCCATGCATGACTACTAGGCCTAGGCCTATGTGCGATTTCGACATCGCGGACAACCGGCAGCTGTTTCGTAACTTCTGACATTGACAGCCGGATAATGAAATTGGGCGATAGTAGGGGATGAATATTGTAAAAACGTTCCTGCTGTTTTAAAACGTAGATCTGTTTGGAATTTGAGCGTAGAAACAATTGGCAGTACCTGCTGGTGAACAAATCATGGCTTTGCACACAGCATATTATGGTCGAAATTTAGTTTTCAAGTTGTTACTTTCATTGACGGCAATCGTGCAGTTCCGGTGCCCCTGGCTTATTTATGAATATTGATGTCCCCATTGATGGGGCCGAGCGTAGCGTCACAAACATTAGCCGCAGATTTCACTGATCAGAAATAGTTGCCAATTTTGCAACAAAACGATTCCTTTTTCGTCTATTATGAGTTCTCCAAATGGGAGAAATTGCCCAGGACCCATTTGATTTTGAAACGTTGGCCGAAGTTCTGAGTCCACGTGGCTCATTAACATCAAATAAGCATTCATGCGGGGCTTACAAATTTTATTTCACGCTGGTCATACAAGGATTGAATCTGGTGATCAGTCTTGAATCAAAATCTCCCAAGAAAAAGAGGTGCTACGTGGGGACTTACTACTTGTTAGAACGTGACAGAAATGTGCCTTTGAAAGCAGTAAACAGCAAAAATGATCTGATGACTGATCATGGTAAATTCACTGATTTTCAGCAAATTTCCTGTCTCAACACCAGTGGCAGTGTCTCTGAAGATCTCTGAAGAAAAAAGTTTTGACATGACGAACTATTACAGGTTCGGCCACGTAGGCTAATCTCATTAAGATCTTGTGTATAGTAATTAAGTACTCAGACACCATAACAACCAAACAGCGGCGAAGCTATTCACTCATGCACGTGTGTGTCACGCGGCCGCTCTGATTACATAAAGGGTGTTTTTTTTGGGGGGGGTGATAGACACA
This sequence comes from Hermodice carunculata, assembly GCA_964020975.1. Taxonomy (NCBI): domain Eukaryota; kingdom Metazoa; phylum Annelida; class Polychaeta; order Eunicida; family Amphinomidae; genus Hermodice; species Hermodice carunculata. Next base: position 113,034,816 of record OZ026614.1, on the reverse strand, counting down.
AACAAAAGCATCTCATCCGTTTTCTTTCCCTTTTTCAATTATATACTTTTAAAGCCAGTTAATATTTTATTCTTGGGAAAAAATAATCCTTCGTCGAATTGGCGCTAAGAAGATGCTTGACAACAACTTCTGTTCAATGTGCTAGTATTTAAGCCTACATTGCATTCATGAGATATGTCCAGCTGAGGTCCGGTGACGGACACACGGTCGAATTCCACTCCACGAATGACAATTTCACTGATCTTCAGTTTCTTCCAAATCAAACTGTGTCAACAATTAGAATAACCGAAGATAAGAAGAGCCGAATGATCAATGATGTCGAACACAATTTTGGTCGAAAAGTGCTCATCATTTTAATCAAAATTTCTACGATAGTTCAACAACGGTCTGCAGAATTACCAGACGACTATGCCACTGGATGTTAGGCCTACAAGCTTAAGACCCTAGTGTTTCCCTTGTTCCTGAGCTGCGTGTGGGCGAAAGCAACAATAAAAAATGGAAAAATAAAATACCTCTGTTTATTTCATTTAATTTTATTTTATTTTATTTCATTTCAGCGAACGGCGAAATCTGAATTATTGTTTTGTTAGTCACATCGATAGAAGCAAACCGCCTTCGTCAGAAATAACTGAAATACACGGATCACTTTTCAAGCATGCATCACGGAAAGGCGGTGTGCTTCGATCAAAGACAATCTGCTACCTACTATCCCTGGAGAAAACGACCCTCCCCCCCCCCCCCCCCAAGGTCTTGGTGCCTATATAAGCGTGAATGACAGATTTTTTTTCGTGGAACCTATAAGCGTGAATGACAGATTTTTTTCGTGGAATCTGGCAAAATTTTCTAATAAATTTGGATTCGCTAGAAATATTTTTTTATTCCAGTTTCTCATTCGATCATATCTCATTTCGCCATGATGTTTTTCGCCTTCAATGATTTATCGACGAAGTTGGTTTCAGCAATAAGGTATTTGGGGTCCCAAATTTTCATTTTGAATCCGTTAAATCTTTCTTGACGAATCCATTGAACCTTTTTATCTAATCAAAAGTTATCAAATTTGCGTCTAAAACAATTTTACATTCATAACTGTAACCAGGAAAATTCGAGGTCCGAGGTAACAAAAACGTTTTGAATATCATAAAACATGCATTTATACAGTGAAGCTTTCTGCCTTTGATTTTACTCCCCCCCCCCCCCCAAAAAGCGTTTATAACATTACAAACCAAACATCTATTCGGTCCCAAATGCTTTATTTGATATTAGTTCCATTCATACGCTCCAAACAAAGTTTTTTCTCGATCATTTTAATGACCTCCTGTCAATCAGTATCCTTCAAGATTTAGTAAACACAAGAGGCAAAAGGGATTTTCAGTTTTTTCATTCCAGGAAGTCACTGAAATCTGCAGTTTGTAAGCACATCATAGCCAATATGTTTATCTCGTTGATGGTGCCGTATTCAGGTGTCAATGGATTGAATGGTTCTTTACTCTGATTTGTTTGCCTCATGAGATTCTTGTATTCGTTTCGATTTATATTGTACTGCTCTTTATCTTATTATGAATTTTTAAAGGCAATACAAATTTGCATTGCATGATTGTATATGGCGAATTTAAATATATGGTATAAATAACCTAGATGTATGTGATCCACATAATAATAATAATAATAATAATAATAATAATAATAATAATAATGATAATAATAATAATAATAATAATAATAATAATAATAATAATAATAATAATAATAATAATAAATAAGTAAAAACCACTGTGCGTGGCACCATTTTGTAGACGGCTAGTATACTGTTGTGATAACTTAGAGTATTTGTTTTCTGTCACCGAGAAGATGGTGGCACGCACTGAGCAAATCCTGACAGGGCTGCAATGAGTAAAAACAACACCCTGCCTATGTGTGCTTGTTAGCTATTGGCTTTTTCTATACCCGGTCTGTACCAAATGCATTTGTTTTGATAACCCATTCAATAGGGGGGCCTACCAATTTGTTGAAAAAGTATATATCGTATGATGTAGCGGCACATATACACATACACAGTGTACCAACCTTGGAGGAATCACTAACTTTCCTCCAAGGTACCAACCAATGGCAGTGCCCCCCCCCCCCTCCCCCAGCTTTGCACCTTCACGCTCACCCCCAGGCCTATAATCATTGCTGGGAGTTCCCCTCCCTCAACCCTCATCATCGGAAGCAAGTGACACTTTACTCCAGCTTGTAATGTGTTGTATATACTGATGTGTTCTGTGTTTTATAGGATTGTGATGTGTGTATTACATTTTATCTTGTTTTGTCGTGTTGTGTTGGCAGACATATCACCCTGTTGTGTATGCGGTGCAGTCGAATAAAGTCACTCATTCATGTCGTGCATCTTATCTAATATTAGCAACACTGGTACACTCATAATTGTGACCACTTAAGTTAAAGTGGTACCCAAAGGAATTAATGTCTGAGTTAAACATATATGTCGTACGAACCCAACGGAATCCACAACTGATTTTTTTTAATTACATCATTGATACTTTGCTAATCCTATTCTCTCATCAAAATCTTGATGCATCTACCTGTATGCCTTCTGAATCAGTAGTTTCCATATATGCTGACTCTCTCTCTCTCTCTCTCTCTCTCTCTCTCTCTCTCTCTCTCTCTCTCTCTCTCTCTCTCTCTCTCTCTCTCTCTCTCTCTCTCTCTCTCTCTCTCTCTCTCTCTCTCTCTCTCTCTCTCTCCCCCCCACCTCTTTTTTTTTCCCGTTTGTTTTGGGAGGGGGCTAGAGAGAGAAAACCAAACAGGATGATAATACCCATGGACTTCCATGAAACGGGCCTAACCACAGTCAACAGGTTTCCCCCCAATTACATTAGGCCTACATCACTGAAAAAGGTACTTTTTTAAAAATTTATTTGTCCCCACGACCTTTCTCTTATAATTCGGCTTCTATATAGGGCTGTAACGATACACCTTTTCACGATACGATACGTATCCCGATACGGAACTGACGATACGATACAAAACGATACAATTTGATACTTAACCATAATAGTACAGGGGTCACATTATTTCAGTACGGGTTCGTTGGACCCATCTTTCTTCTTTTTCAGGAAAAATAGTGAGTCCATGAACTGAATCGATGGGTCCAGTCTGAAATTTTGCAATCTAGACTTTTGATGTAATTTGATTAATTGGGTTTAATTGGTATAATCAACATACATCAAAATGATAAACAAATAAAACATGCAGGTAACTTAGCCTAGAAACGAACATAACATAGGGTCTATATGCTCATGTAGGTGACTCATTATTATAAAATTTAAGATTAAACAAAAAGTTACCAACATGCTAACTTGATGTAAAAGGGTCTTAAAGTTGTTGAATGTACCAAGGATGGATTCAATCTGCCCAGGGACCTGCTATTAGGACTAAGTCTATAACACATCCCAGGTCTACCAAAAAATGATTGTGAAGGGGGCTTAACCCCTAGCACGCTGCCACTGTGCCAGTATCTGGTATCGCACAGTTTTTCAACTAGCTTGCACAACAAGCGGCATGCATGACTGAACATGCCTGGGCTCTGTTATTTTTGCGATTGATTGCGCGTGATGAAATGGTCAGAAATTACATGTTTTATATTTCTGTGCACTTTCTATTTCAATATACCTGACAAATTTGATGCCGCAGGTGGTGTTAAGAGTCTGATCTTAAGTGCGGTCACTTTTTTCATCAAGCAACACGGTAGGCCTACAACTTGACAAGCCATGCAACACAAGCGAGTGTACACAGCCTGTCACGGGCATGCAACCAGGCATGGTTTTCCGCTATGTTGAACGTTTATTTTTTCCGGCCTTCGATCATAAATTTCATTCCTGCCTTGTTCTGTCATACAGATTTGTTACATTCAAACATTTCTATAAAATCAAAACAACTAAATTTTGTTAAAAACAAAAAAAACAAAAAAACAAAAACGGCGTGCCCCATCGGAGACAGTGATCAACAACATAGTGTCAGGCCTAATGCAAATTTTCGCTTCGTTCACAAAAGACCGTGCGATGACAAATGAGCGTACTTTCCTTGCCGTTCGTAATGAATTTTCACTCGTGCCTTTGTCTCTGTCTAGATTTGTTCGATAGAAGTCTTCTTGGTGAAAATATGATGTGAAAATTTAACATCTTGGTCCAATAATCTTTGCGTAATAAGACTTGTACCTTCCCAACATTGCGGGCATGAGACAGGCACATGGGCAACAACGAATTTGATTGGACAGTAAGTGGCACGTGATCAAATCCACACAATGAGGAGCCTGGAAGTGCTCTCAGCGCATTTAATAATGAGATGAAATGACGTCCATCCGTTCCCATTATGGGAATTTTTTGGAGGGATACCTCAGGAATATTTTTTTCTTAGCAAATAAGAGAGCTTGTTACATAAAAAGACGAACATCAGAGGATTCCATCAGTATAATACATATTCATGATACTGATTATGGTCGATGCAAAACACCGTGACCGCATGGGGTAATTTTTGCAGTTGTGTCATTCAAAATGCATCGCGTTTGTGCGTGCGTCCACAGCGACGCGAAATGACAATGTTTTTATTAATTTCCGGGCGTCTTTTCTTCATTTTTGCGTCTATGACGCAGGACGCAAGCTTAATGTGACCCCAGAATAATGAGCGTGCTGCTTTTTCTCGCCGGGCACAGTCATTTTGCTGACCTAGATTCAGACTTTGCACACAAGGGTATGACGTAGCGCCACAAAGCGTCATGCATATATGATTATGAAGGGAATCCCAAAACACTTTTGTAGGCAAAAATAGATCATAATCCGAAGGCTGACGAATGGTTTGTCAATTGACGAGTTTACCTTCACAAAATTACGGTAAATCTTGAATTATGACCTTTACTTCCGTATTTTTTCTTTTTAGAGCTGAAATTACTTATATGATGGAATGTATCGTATTTTTGCGATACAGGGGACCTCATTTCGATACGTGTATCGTGGATGGACTGTACCGCGATGCACCGTTATCGCGGTATATCGTTACAGCCCTACTTCTATAGGGAGACAGACAGATGGTCTCATTGAATATACAACAGGGGGAATCAAATCATTTTTTTCTCATCTATTTCTTTTTCTTTCTTTCAAATTACATAACTGAAAGATATTAATTTCTTTTGTTTGGCTTCAGTTGAGAATTCTTTCTGTGTGTGTATACAAAGAGAAAATGAGTGATTTGAAATTTAATTTTAGCAGTGGGAATTTTAAATAAGCGCGTACAACAGAAAGAGAGGAGTGGATGAATACAGGCGACATCAGTTATGAGTTTATTTCTTTTTTTAAATTTTTTTTATATTTTGTATATTCAGCAAATTTATTTACGGCGTCAAACCAGTTGACTTTTCAGAGAGGAAGTATTGGGGTTTCATATCATTTGAGGTTAAATGGTGCTGCTTTGGGGAGGGGAGGGGGAGCAAAGGGCCCATGAATGCAGTGTTAACGTGCAACAAGCATACGAGATTGTTATAGGCCTACATGACTTTATAAGTCTGAGGAGCGTGCATGCTGGGTGTTGCTGTATGATAAAGAGACACCAGCATATTAAGAGACATAACAGATAGAATACATTTTGTTATATATGACCTGCCAGGCTTTGTTTCCCCCCCCCCCCCCTTTTTTTAATTTTTCTGGTGGGATGACCTCCCATAATCTGTGCAAACTCGGGCAAATGTGCGTTGCCGCCATAACTATTTTGATGGTTTTTTTTTTTTGTTGTTGTCGATTTTATTAGAAGCATTACAAAAAATAAAATAAATATTTGCAGACCAATTCAGATTTTCATACCAACAGTTTTATTTTTCGAGGAAAAGGTTTTCCATGCCCGTTGCAAATGTACAGATGACAACTAATGTTCATAACAATTAACATAGCCAGTAATGCCATGCCAATGGTCCCCAGCAACCAACAAGGCTGGTAAAACGAGTTTTGTAGAACTAAAGCATTTCCAGCCTGACGGTAACTAATTAATATGTAACTATCATTGGGTGTTAGATATATTGCCATAAATAATACATCCAGATGTTGTATTTAAAGAGGGAATACAACGAAAACTTTAAAGACAATTGCAATTTTGTGCTCTGAGAATGTGTGGGTGTGGCTGCGTGAGGCCGTATGCTTGAGCTGCATCCCTGGTCAGGGTGCACTTTCACTCTGATTTCAAAGCGTAGAACAGATTACCTGCACACCGAATTTGACTAGAAAGCAAAAAGAAAATTTCCACGGCTACTGCAAAGATGATAATAAAAGTTTCGACTCGTTTGCCGCAGGCACGCCAGACTGGCTTCCGTTTCTCAGTTTCCGGAAAATATCGATCACGTGACCAACCGTGCCCCAGAAATATTCTCTTCGTGGTCATGCTGTGGTCACCCATGACAACGGACAAGTCCATCAATGTCCACAGGGCATCACGGCCAGTATTTTCTTCAACAATGTGTATACAGAATTAATAGATCTATTAACTTCGACATAATTTAACATGAAATGATTTTTTTTTAACGTGCGATTGCCCTCTTCTTCCGGTCGATTTTGATAAGACTAAACTTTAAAGGGTTCCATGCAACTGTTCCGGGCCTACCAGGAAGCCTACTGTCGTACTGACACTGTATCCCTTCCGTCAGCAAAATGGTAACAACGGACTGGCATTTTTCATTCGTCTGCATTTGATTTTGATGGCTGTATGTTGTGTGGAATCATTGATTTAGGCACATATTTACACATGAGGCCTAAACTGAACACATTTCAAAACTTTTTACAGAACACAAACAAAAAAAAAACAAAAAAAAACAAGAAAAAACACGAACAAAAAAAACAAACAAAAAAAACCCAAAACAAACAAGAAAAAACACAAACAAACAACCCCCCCCAAAAAAAACAAGAAAAAACAAAAAAAAAAAAAAAAAAAAAAAAAAAAAGGGAAATCAAGGATGGATACATTGTCATTGTAATGTCAAAATACTGACAGCCCATATGACTAATAAAAGTCTGAATGATGCCGGCACTTCAAATGGCCGTCACCATGTGATGGTCACACAGCTCGCAAGATCTGGAAGTTACTTTGTGGAAGTGCACGAGCAAGAAATTGTGCATGTGCAAGTGTGTGTGTGTGTGTGTGTGTTGATCATCAGGCAGTGGTCATCACATCATCCCGGCACAAGTTAGCCCTCGGACCGGTGCTTGAAATTGAATGGGTTTATCACTTGTCGGCCATATAAATAGTTGTATTTCGGCATCAAAGTTTGTCAGCCAGTTCTGACCTGTCGGGGTTTTTTGCCCCCATGATGTAACGATATTTTGACTTGCTGCCGACGCTACTTCAGACAGCCCCCAAACCAAATGGTGCAGTGTGGTAATGTTGGCAGTTGCCTGCGTCACGAGATTCCCCAGGACAGCAAGCACATGATTGACAGCTCTGCAGCCCCGACTTCCAGCTGCCTGGTCCAGACCGGTTTGTGCATGTCATAGCGACTCGGTCTTGGCACCTGGAGCACATAAATTTATTTATTTATTTATTTATTTATTTATTTATTTATTTATTTATTTATTTATTTATTACCGGGTTACCGGCCCATGGCATGTATGGGCTAACTGAGTGCTGAAAGCAAAGCACTGGTCACTGATCTCACAGTCACATGCAACTTACAAGTTTTACTTTTACCATTCGAGCAATCGTACTTGTAGGCCTCGACGTGTACGAATATTCTTTTCATGTTTCTGGAACAAAATTGAACAGAAGGTGAACGACCCAACGGCAAGACCGCGGTAGCGCCCATCTGTCTGAAGGAAAGGATGCTTTGCACTAGCTTTTATTGGCAGTAAAATCTTAACACTCGAGGATGGTATTTCTGAAGTCCACTCGAGCGACCGGATATTTTTTTTTTTAATGATAGTTGTGGCACACAGCAGACTCGATCTGTTGACAATATGCAGGGATTCTCGACACCAAAATAATAATGCCATGGTTAGTGCTCGTGAAGGGTGATTCTTAAACTGTGGCACTGAAAGTGGTTCTGCATGTGCCGTCCTAATTATTTTACTGTGCAAAATAAATCATTACGTACTCTTTGTCCAACTCGAAGAAAAATGTCCAAGATCACTTTACTCTTTAGCTTAGATTCATGACCAGCCGAATCCCACAGTAATGATATTTCACGTGAAGACAACAGGCCATTCGTTGAAATTGTTCATATACTTTAGAGTAGGTAGGCCTATACATGTAAACATCTTTTCGTCTCGGTCCTCCGCGGCCGTCTCCACAGGCGCGGCATGTCCGCAGGGTAACTCGCCTGAGTCAGCGCGGGTGCTGGCGCGCAAAGTGCCCGGTCCATGGCCGCGAGCAGCAGGGGGTGTGATCATACCAGCTTATGGGCGGCCGTGCGGCTCCCACCCTGGCCCCCCGAATGCCCCCTTCTAGGCCGCCGCGCGGGCGTCCGCGCCCCCCACCCCCTGCGAGGGAGACCGCACACGGCCCCTTAACTCGGCCCGCCGCGCCCCCAGAGCCCACCCCCGCGGAATCCCCGCCCCCAGCCCCGCCCCGCCTGCCGCACCCCCCGCCCCCGCCCCCGGGAACCCCCTGCCACCAGCCCCGCCGCCCCCGCCGAAGCCCCCAGAACCCGCCCGGGAACCCCCCCGCCCACAGGCCCCTACCCCCCGGCGCAGCCCCCGAAAACAAGGACCGAAAACAAGGGACCACCGACACTCCAGGCCCCCAGCGGCGGCCCACCCCCCAGCCCCGGGCCTGGTTTGTAAGCCCCGGAACTCCCCTGGATGGGCCCCAGCCTACTGGCAGCCAAGGGTAGCCCCCAGCCGAACGCCCTGTTAGCTCTCCAGCACCCTACCTGTAAGCCCAGGGCATTGAGTGAGTGTATATGCACGGCATTCCAATCCGACCCCTGTTTTTCGCATTGCAATGGGGGACAGGCATTCCGATCCCACCGTAAAATAGTTTTCCGGCCACTCTGTCCCGCTATATGTTGTCGACAACATGCACAAAATGTTGTTGTGCTGGCTGCGTTGTGTATGAACAGCCACACAGCCAGGCCGTTATCAGTGACCTCTTGGACTGCCTGTGCTGCTTATCAGCTGTGTCAACATCATCTATCTACTAGCCACTGTATGCTGGGGGTGCTGAAGGGGTCCTCTCGCTGTTGTGCTCTCTGTCTCTATGAAAGCTTACTGAGAACCGGATTTGCCACCCTGGGCCAGCTTGGCGAGGAGCTTGGCCTGGACTTGGGCGAGGAGCTCGTTTTTTGCCTTCAAGATCTCTGCAGTCTCGCCCAAGGGGTCTTTGCGGTAGGCGACCCTAAAGCCGGCCTTCTGTTGTCTATACTGCCCTGCCTCTCTCAAGACCACTGCGTTTTCATCGTAGCTTACGCCCTGGTCAGCCAGTGCCTTCGAGACCACGGCCGATACAGGGTCGTAACGTGTCCGGGCGGCCGTCTCAACACGCTCGTGCTTGGTCACCTTCTTCGCCATGAGCTTGCTAGACAAGCCACAATCAAGCGGCCACAGCCCCGGCCCCGAGAGCAAGGGCACCGAGCGGCAGAGCTGCGGGCGCAGCGACGCTGGAGGCCAGGGTTGTCACACCTGCGGCACCACAGGCAGCCGCCGATATATTGGCGCCCATGTTCACAAGGGCACAGGCGTTGGCCGCCCGCTTGTAGCAGCGGTGGGTGGCTCCATGGCGCTGGGCCTCGGCCTCGAGGTGATCGCGCACTCGGCGCACCTCTGCAAGCCAGAAAGCCATTGGATCGGTGGAGACTTCAGCCGTCACCGGCGATGCCGGGGCAGTGGCAGCATCGAGGGTGGGGTAGAGAGATGCCTGTTTGTCTTCCATGTGTTGCTGTGCGATTGGTATCACGGGTAGCCCTCCGGCTTCAAATGAGCCTTTCGACGACCATGGTGAACCCCACACTGAGGTGACTCCCCGTGAGCCGCTCACCCGTTATTTGGAGGGTTTGCGAGTCGTCGGCTGCAACTATGTCCGCGCCGTGGAACGAGCGCTTGTCGGCCGGGATGTCCACGGTTAGCAACTGGGTTGCCACCTTGCCGAGACTGAAGACGTGGACGACGCCAGAGGCTGCCTCTTTTTTGGCCGCCGTTGCCGTGTAGACGCGCTCGTATAGGCCGACGCGATAAACCGCGCCCCTTGTCATGGGAATTGTTGCTGTGCTCGTCACTTTGTCTCCGTGCTTGGTAACCTCCAGCACCTTCTTAGCATCGAGGAGAACCCTCTCGGCCTAGTGATAGATTGCGGGCGCGGTCGGCTGGCCTGGGGGCCCCTTGTATAGGGCTCCCCAGGCCTCCACCGCCGGGTCTGCGTAAGCACGCGTGGCGGCAGCGAGCGAGTCGACATACTGCTTGTTCACCACATAGTAAGCCGCTAAGGGGTCGGCGACTCGGCCGCTGCCGCCCTGCTGGATATAGCGGGCGTCCGCGCAGCCCCTAGAGGTGGCGTCTGCATCCGAGATTATGGCAGAGGCTGCGATACCGGTCACGCGGCCGTTATTGTCCGCGTTCAGCATGATATCGCCCTCCAAGAACTGGGGGCCCGTAAAGGTGTCCCCGCCATTTTTTGCGAGCTTCCCCGCTGCGACACCTATGACGTAGCCCACGGACGCGGCCTCGCTCGCGTCCTGGGGGATGCCACCCGTCGGCAAACCATTAAGGTTAAACCCGTTAGCATTCAGGTCCCCCTCGAGTGTGCCCCAAGCCCGGTCTAGCTTGCCCGGAACCACGGCGTCGCAGTATCCCTTGTTAGCAGCGTCCGTGCCGTTGGTTCCGGGAGTGCGCACCTCCGTAATGTAGTTCCCTCTCATGTTTAGCTCCCCGGACATGGAGTCACCGGTTTTGAGGACCCGTTCGCCGACCCGCGCGTTGACGAACGCCGTCGTCGCGTTGGCGCAGAGCCCGGCCCGCCACCAATGAAATCCCCTGACCAGCTCCAAGACATCGTCAGTAACGTTCATTTTGGAGTAGGGGGCCCGCCTCCAAATAAAGATACCCATGCGGCAGTACGTGTACAATCTCGACGAGCACGCCCCCCTGGCGGGGGCCCACACCGATGCGCCCCCGCACCCCTGCCGGATGTACGCCGCTGGCGACCCGGGCGGCGGCAAGACGTCAACCTCCTCTTGGGCGACGTACTCAGGTCATTTAGGGCCGCCGAAAACATGGTCACCGCTACTTTCCCGTCCAAGACGTCCTGGTCATCACACCGAACGCCGGTGAACCGAAATTGGCCCTGGTCCGCGACGTCTATGAGTTCTTAGCCTCCGACGAGGCCGACCAGCTTGGGATCGGCGAAGACGTGACGTTCGAGACCGTCCTGCCAGCCAATGCGCCCGACCCGGCCGACGTCGACCCGACCCGAACACGCCTCGTTGTCTTCGACGACTGCTTGGCCGAGAAGACAGCCCTGGCAGCGGCAGAAAAGTGGTTCACCCGGTCCCGACACGCCAACGCCTCCGTCGCCTTTGTATCCTACCGCTGGGCCTCAGCCGGCCGCAACCCTCCGGGCCAACGCAACGCACTTTCTCCTCTTTCCCGGTGCGTTTCCTGACGGCTTGCGGGGCCTCCGCCGTGCCCTCGGCGAGCTGATCCCGGCCGACCGTGCGGCCGACCTCGCGACCCGATTCACCGACACGTGGCGAGCCGACCGGCACGCCTTCTTTGTAATCCGCCGGGCCGACGGGGTAGTCTCTCGCTGCTCGGGGGGGGGGGGTGCGCCTTATTAGACCAATGAAGGCTCCACCAACATGACAAACATGCCAACCATGAGCAAGCTCGAAGCAGTCAGGGCCAAGATAGCGGCGACCGAGGCACTAGACGCCCCAAGGCTCGCGGCGGCAGACACCGCCGACGCCGATGTGCCGTCGGCAGAAAACCCCAAGCTCGAAGGGCGGGCCGACCTTCTCGAGGGGATTGCAGAGACGAAGCAGCAGATCCGCAAAAACACGCGGGCTAAGGCTCTCGGCGAGCTAGGAGTCGATCGAGCCCTTAAAAGCGCTGCGGCGCCGATCACAGGGCCGTTGGGCAAAAAAGTTGGACCAGATCACAGCGGCCCATGAGGAGGCCGCCGCCCCCGTGCCCGCACCGGCTGAAGTCGACCTCCTGCGAGCTTCCCAACCCCCGCCCCGCCGACCCGTTTAGCCCGGAGGCTCTGCGAGTCCTGGCGCCGCGCCTCCTGGAGAACCCCAAGGAACTCGCTGCGAACCCTCCACCCGTTGCCGAGCGAAAGAAGCTTCTGAAAGCCCGGCGAGATACTTCAGCCAAGGCGTGGGAGAAGTACGTCTTCCGGGCGCGGTACGGGGGCACGGCTCGTGGCTAGGCCTTTGAGGACTTCAGGCGCCGCGTGGAAGGGGTTCGGGGAATGGCAGACCTAGGCCTCTGCGGCCTCCTCGCAGAAGCACCCGCCGCGCCCGAAGTGGCTGCAGAGCAACAGGCGCCCCCCGCCGCAGACCGCCGGTTATCCGACGAGACCCTTGAGACCCTTCAGGACGACCGGACCCCAGACACTGGCGAGGGGCTGCGAGGGATGCCAGCCGAGTTCACCCGAGAGGGGTTGGCCTTCGTTCACGGGTGCACCCGCCCAGAAATCACCGAGCTGGGGGCCCAGATGGGTAGAGCTGACGACCGCCGCCTAATCTTGACACCCCTGGGGATGAGGAAGGTCATGGCCATCGGTCCCTGGCGTCGCCTCCTCGCCCGCACATACCTGGGAGACCCCGTCGGGGCAGGACGCCGCCGATGCGACGGAACCCGCCAGCTGGTCGATGAAATGGCCTCCGCCGGCACGCAGCCACGGGGGAAGCTGGCGTCCGTCCCAGCGCCCACCGAGACGCCCGTTGAGCACGCCCGCCGATGCCTCGAGTTGATCACGGCATCGGCGGCGGCCGGGGTGACACCCCTCGGCGGAAACAGCCTCAACGAGGGAATTGAACACCTCACCTGCCTCATTGGCGCGGGCTTCATAGGGCCCGAGGATTACCGCGAATGCGTCGCTGAGCTTGTCGCCCTGTGAATTGAAGAAGGGCAGCCTTCCCGAATACACAACCATGCGCGAGACACCGATTTCGATTAGCGGAGCTCCCGGGCCAGATGGAAGGCTCGAGACCCGCTTCGAGCCCCCTTTGGAGCTCCCGAACGGCGGGAGCATTGCCCTCGCCTCGTCGACAATATGGCGCTCCTGGACCAACATCAGTGCCGCCCTCGCCAACAACGTCTTTGAGGTATTGACCCCCACGGGTCTCGTCGTCATGATCATGGCAGATGGGCTCTACCAGCTCTCGGGGGCCACCGCCGGGATTCTCTCCGTGGCCAACACGATTGGCGACCTGTTCGAGGACGCCGGCCAGGACCGCGACGGGGTGGTCATCTCCTCCAACTACTTCACCAGCCGGGTGGAGATAACTCTGAAGCCCGGGTGGGCGCTGGACTTCACCCGGCCGGAGAACAAGGACATCGGCCGTTTCTTGGGGTTCACCGACCAGATCATCGACAACCCCCCGGCGGCAACCGCCCCACAGACCTTCTCAGGTGACAGCGTCGCCAAGGTGCAGTGGACTGAAAGAGTGTACCTCAGGTGCCCGCTCGTGAGCGGGTCAGTCTTCAACGGGCGCTCGAGCGACGTCCTGTATAGCTTCACCAGCGGAGCCTTTCCCGGCACCCAAATCCAAAGTGTCCCCCCGGCCCTAATCTTCGCCCGGAAGCCGCCCGGGATCTACAGCGAGGTCGTCCTCACGGTCGGCGCCGATGACGGAACCGGGTTAAATCTCCAGGGGGAGCCCGTCACAGCTCTTTACCTGCGAGCGGAGTAGCTCGCCCCCCTATTGAACCGCCCCCCCCTTCTCCGACATAGGCGATACGATGGATGTCTTAGGACTCTTGCAAACAAGCGACCCGATGCTAAACCCCTTCGGGTCCCTGAGAGCCCCTGCCGAGGTCACGGGTGGGAATTTCCCGCTCCTTGCTGCTATCCCAGGCCTGATCGCCGCCGCCGCCCCGGCCGTGGCAAAGGCGGTCGCTCTCGGCACGACCGGCAGCCTGGCTTCCGCCGGAACCGCGGCAGCAGTGAATGCCGCCACGGGCGGAAGGTACTATCCCCCGGGTCATGTTGACGGCGACGGAATCGGAGACGTGCTAAAGGCCGCCGGCTCTACCATCCTGAAGGTCCTGGGCAAGATCCCTGGACCGGCATGCGACGCCGCCCTAAAGGCGGCCGCCGGCGCTGCTGAGGCAGGCGGAGGCGTGCCGTCGATGCCATCGCCAACCGGCTCGTGAGGCTCCGGGTGCTCCCACAGGCCATCGGCGAGACTCCTGCAGACCAGCTGCGTCACACCGCCTCAGACGACCGCATGCCCCGCCTCCGAGAGCTGTCCCAGCAGCGGGCCCGGACCGCGCTCGGGGCTGGTGTCCCAGCGGCCGAGGAGAGCCCCCAACTTGCTCGACTTCGGCGGATCAGGATGGCGCGGCACTAGGTGCGCCCATCGTATTGAAGAAGGGCCGCCTTCCCGCATTACAGACGCAAGCACCATGGCCAAGATAAGCCCCACAGTTATGGACATCTTCCACGACGCCGCCCGCCTCGGGGGCGTGACCGGGGTCCACGACAAGATCGTGGGGCCTCAAGGTGGCTCAGGATCGCTCTCCGAATCCGAGTGGAGCTACCTCGTCGAGGATACCAGCAGCCTCTTCGATTGGGGCTCTGCCTACCTGGATACCGAGTTCCACATCGTGAAGGCCTCAGACGGCTCCCCACACGAGGAGGCCAAACGGATCACCTTGTCGACAATCGCCCACGCCTTCAATCGCCTGGAGCTAGTGCTAGGCGATAAAACGGTCGTTAGCCAGGCCGAGCCCGGCACACACATGCTCATGAACGATCTTCTCGAGTGGAGACGGGAGTAGGAGCTTTCGGCCGGCTCGGCGGCCGCATTCACCAGGGACACCGCGGCCGGCTAGCCCACAGACGTAGGCAACGCCGGCTTCGAAGCTCGCTACGCGTTGTCGAAGGCTGGCGCCAAGGGTGCGGGCCTCCCTGCCCCTGAGGTACATGAGCGCCTTATTCCGCCAGCCCAAAGGCGTGATCGGCGTGAAGGCCCAGTTGACCCTCAAGTAGGGGAACGACGCCGCTGCCATCGTCCGAGCAGACGGCGTGGTCGATGGTAAGATCGTGTTCGATCGCTGCGACCTCGTCCTCCCGACCCTGAAGCTCACCGACGAGGCCCGGGCCGAGCTGCTCACCGGCATCGCAGCGGGGGGGTCAGGTCCGCGTTCCGTTCCAGGAGTTGGTCTACAGGTATCGCCTTAAGGGCGTCGACGAGGAGCCGACCGTGACCCTCCCTAGTGGACGGGCGAGCGGTCGGGTGGCCGTCTACTTCCAGGAAGTGAGGGCCAGGACTTCGCAGCGTTGCAGCCCCCTCACCTTCGCAGCGCCCGTCGTCGAGGGTCTGCAGGTCATCGTCGTTTCCGGTGAGGAGGAACAGCGCCTTGCCGGAAAGGCTTGGCGCTCGAGCGACGCCCGTGGGTTCCGCGACTACCTCCGCGCTGGGGGGCGATCCACACACGTCTCCGGACCTGGGCACGTTCTAGACTGGGCGACGTGGCAGGGCGTGAACCAGGTGTGGTGGCTGCCGTTAATGGAGGAATAGAGCTTCCTCTCCGGCACCGATCTGCGAGTCGACTTCAAGCTGGCTGCCGGGACCGACGTGTCGAACCTCGAGCTCTGTGTGCTGTTGAGCTTTGAGAACGAAGCCACCTTCGTCCCCTAGGGCACCGGCACCCAGATGAACTTGATTTAGACGACCCGGAGACGGGCCAATACAGCCACATCATGGAGCCCTTGAAGATTACCAAAACCCAGAAGCAACGCCTTGCCGCTGGCAAGCCCGTCCGAAAAAAGGTCCAGATCGTGATCAGACCCCCGGCCAAAAAGCCGGCCACCAAAAAGCCAGCGGCAAAAAAGACCCCCACCTCTGGGCGCGGTCTGCGCATCCCAGGCCGAGGCCTCCGCACCCCAGGCCGCCGTCTCGTGCCGCCCGGCGTCGTGGTCGTTCCCGCGATGATGCAGCAGTACAAGCGCCGATAGGCCTCCCCCCTACTGAACAAACCGCTCGCCCCTTATATTGAGATGGACCTCAGCACCAAGACCCTTACCAACCATGACCTTGACCGCCTCCCCGCCTCTGCCGGGTGGCGTGGAGTTCGCCTCCAAGGGGAGATGCCGGCCCTTGCGCATCGGCCGTCCTCCTTCATCGTGAATCTCGACCGACCTGGCGGCCCCGGGACGCACTGGGTGGCTGTCCACCTCCCGGCCAGCGGCCGGGCAGAGTGGTGGGACTCTTATGGCGTTGGCCCGCCAGCAGGGCCCGCCGAAAAGCTGACCCGCTGGGCCGGCGCTCTGCCTTTGTGGAACCCGCTCCAAGTGCAAGCCCGGGGCTCGTATGACTGCGGGCGCTATGCAATGCTCTACTTGCTCTGGCGGGACCGTGGCGGCACCCCCGAAGAATTTACGGCCTGGTTCGCTCACTTCCCCGAGCGCTCCGCCCGGGATAAGGCTGTTAGCTCCCTCTTTGCCGAGTTCTTCGCCCACGGCCCTCACTGGCAGTCCGCCGTGTCGGGAGGGCGCCTCGACATCCACTCCGCGATTGGCCACCTGCCCCGCCCGAAGGGGGGCTGGACCCTCTCAGGCCACAAATACACGGGCCCATACAACCCGCTCGAGAGTCAGCTGGACGAGCATGATCGGCAGCTCCCCGGGCAAGAGCCCTTTAACGCCGTCGACGCCACGGCCATGCGCCACGACATCTGTTACCGCGATCAGGGCGACCAGCCTGGCGGGAAAAGCGCATGCGACCGTGAGATGTTGGATGAGCTCAAGGCCATGGAGCCCCGCAACTGAGGGAGCGCGTCGACCGGGTTCTCGTCCGTGGAGCGATCGGGGAGAAATACAAGCTCGGCCTTGGTCTCGACGGGAGCAGAAAAGCCCCCCCCCCCCCGTGTGGTTGCTAGCTGCCGGCGCCGGTATTATTTTCGGCCGCCGGAGATTTGCGGGTCCTGTATACACCACGATTTGCCCGATGTTAGTGTGGCCGCCCGGCGAGAAAGATCCCCGGGCCTCTCGCTCACACCCTCCAGGACGTCGCACACAAGACGCTGGAGCTGCTGCGACAAGACGAGCAAGCCGCCGGCCGTTTCGCTGCCCTGGTTCTCAAGGGCGACGCTGCCGGCCTTCGCAGGGCCACCGGCCAGCTCTCCGAGCAGACGGCGCGGGCATGCATTAGACTCATCCAGCTGCACGAATACTTAGCTGAGATTTATGGAAGCTAGGCTGTCATCCCTTTACTACAGCCCCCGGGGGTATTGGAAAGGCCTCGCCGCAGTGAAGAAGCTGGCAGATGTTGCCCGGGCCTGGTTGGAGAAGCAGGCCATTTGGCAGGTCTACCTGCCTCCGCCCCGCCATATCCGGCGGCCACTTTTGATGTTAAGACCCCCAATGAGGTCAATCAGGCTGGGTCAATGTCATTTTTCCGAAGGTCCACGAGTCCGAAGGGCTGTATGTCCGAAGGTCAACATGTCCGAAGTACCGCTAGTCTGAAGGTTCACAAGTCAGAAGGTCCACAAGTCCGAAGGTTCGTAAGTCCGATAGTCCAGAAAGATACAGTACGTTCCTCCAAGAGTGTTAATTACAATGGCAGCAACATAGGCAGCACATGCATGCATACAAGCAGACGGAAGATGAAAGGCTTTGCCCCATAAACTAAATTAAATTCGTAAGCGACTTGCCCTACACATGAATGAATTCCACGGAAAAAGGTCCATGAGGGTGAATTTTCGAATTATCGATACACACTAGAAATTTTGGATTTACGCATTTCTCCAGACCCATAGTTTCTTTCAATCTGGCCAAGTTTTTAATTTTCAGTTCCTATTTTTGACCCTTTTTTTTAAACCTAACGCGTGGTTCCTGTCAAAAATCAAGGTCACCTCAATACATTGCGTTAAAACGCAGCAATTAGGCCTATTAGCGTATTTCAACTGTGTTTAACATGTCGAATTCTTAACCATATAGCTGAAAGTTGATATAATTCAAAAGTAGAAAATATTCTTTTTGTGGAAACACATGCAAGTCACCATATTTGAGAATGGTATGCTTTGCGGGAAACAACGGTATGATGCAAGTCTAGAGAAAGATGAAAAGTGGCCAAATAAGAATCCGTTACGCTGCGAAGATGATTTTAATCTTGCTATTAAAATATTCATACTATGTGGTTAATAGAAATTTTTTATCAATGGTGCAACCCAACAAATAAATATAACATAGACAATTTTCACACGATGCTTAACATTTACGAAATCTGCGTGATAGATTCACAGTTTCATGTGACGGATTTACATATTCAAGTGACGGATTCACGCGTGAGTGAATCCGTCACTGATTAAAACATCCGCTTCATAATTAATCTGTATTCTGCAAAGACAAACGTTTGGTTTGCATAAACATTTGACTCTGCAATTTTTAGATAAGGATAGCTGTGACAAATAATCATTGATTTTGTTTTCCAAATTGGCATCAAAGATTTGTGTGGTTGATTCACAGTATTTACTCACCTGACCTATATATGTAGTAGGTAAAGCTGTCACATTTTCACAAGAAATTCCGGAAAAAACACTAATTAAGATGTTAAGAAATCTTTACGTAGGTCATGAACATAGGTGGATGTTGTTTGATTTAAATTGGAAGATATTGAATAATGAAGTGATGTCTTGTAGGTATCAATGATGGGGAAGCAAAGGGCTTTATCTGTATTGGAAATAACTGATTACGTGCAAAATCTTACATGGTGTTGTGAGTCCGTCACGCAAAGTTTACATTTTTCATTGTTTCTTACTTGACATCTAAAGTAGTCCACATATTTTAGAAAATGGGAAAGTGAGTTAACTGTACATTTTAAAATATATAGGGTTATCATATGTAAGGAATGAAAAAAGCAATGTTTTTGGTGTAAATTCCTTGGGAAACCAATAATATTGTATAAAATGGTGAATCCGTCATATGTGAACTTCCTACGTCAAATGGTAGATTGGGCAAGTCCATGTAATGAATAAATTGGCAGTAAAGGCTTGGATAGACCAAATTTGTTGAATTTGGGTACCACTGTTTTCGCAACACTTGATTATTTTTCATATGTTCAGACCGCTTGGTCACTGGTTTGGCCTGCATTTGTATTGAAATAAATTGGTGCACGGGTGAATCCGTCATGAGTTTGGTGAGTCCGTCAAGCAGAAAATATTTCAGCCAGATTTTTATTTACATCCACGTTATTAAAGGTGCCTTGTTTCATCGCAAAGGGTAGAATCCACAGATTTTAAACATGTATAGGTCGACCATGTCCGTGGAAATGGAGAGCAGAGTTTCTCCAATGTTTCTCTCTTGCGAGAAACACGTGTCCAAATTCTGGTGAATCCGTCACGCACATAAATTCTTTCCCAAATTTAAAAAACAACAGTCACACATTGATACATTTCAAAATATTATGCGTGTTCTTAATTAGTGAATTGACTCAGGCGAAAATATTGGAACCGGGTACCCGAGTCGGATCTTTAGTTGGAACCGGGTCATCGGGCACGTGGTAAGGGTGCACGTGTAACGCGGACATAGCCCAACGTAGGCCCACAGACCAGTAATGTACCTTAATGACAGGAAATATGCCAAAAGCATTTTTGGGCTAACACTCCACAGCAAAGCTATCAGAACAAAAAGTATGAATGGGTAGTATATTTTTTTTGGAAAGGTCGTGATCCAAGGATTTCAAATCTGACCATAATTTTAACTTTGTGAGCGAATTGTTAAATAAACACTCAGGTCAATACTAAAGGAGGGACCATTTGATTTTAGGGGGGGGAGGGGGGCCTGGAGTTTTTGATTCAGCCAGATTTTTTTTTTCGCATTCAGCGAGGCCATATTATTTTTTTTTTACATGCCTGTCCGGGCAAAATTTTTCTTTCTTTATTTGTAATGATGGATATGAATATACTTGTAGGGCCAAAATATCTTTTTCTTAACTCTTTGGGCAAGAATATTTTTTCTTGAAATTTCAGGGCCATATTTAAAAGAATGAAAAAAAAAAAAACTCTTGCCCCCCCCCCCCATATCAAATGGACGCTCCCTGAACATTCCATTTGAGAGACCCAGGCTAAATACATATAAATGTGGAAAGAACTCTTCACAGGTTCGATCAAATTCACATTTTTCTACACACAATTTATGTGTATCTATGTGGCTACAAAACGATTCAGGGATATTTTTATCAGTGTTTGTTTTGCGATTATGAAAAACTAAACTTCATCTTTCCATATTTTGGAGCTCTTCTTTTTGAAAAGCCCTTTTTGAAAACTAACATGGAAGAAAATATTCCTGACTCGTCTTTCAAGTCACAACAGTGCACATCATTTCTGTGAAAAAAAATGAAAATTTGAATAAACCCGTTAAGAGTAATTTTACAGACTTGTGTAGAGGTCTGCCAAACGACATGTTTGACATTGATCTGAATATATATTTAACAATTAACTAGCAAATTCGAAATTATAGTCAGATTTGGAATTTTTTAGCCATGTCCTTTCCAAAAATATACACTTTATGTATGTTGGCATTAATATTCTTTTATTCCACGAACTTTGCTAGGAAGCGGTTGCTCAAAAATGCTTCTGGTGTTTCTCCTGTTCTTGCATATATATATTATACCAGGGGACTGGTATAATACGAACTGGGAATTAGTCAAATATTTGGAACTGTAAACTGTTTAATGGAAAGGATTTTATATCATGATAAACACATACAGCAGACTGCAACTGTTACAGTTATTTATTCTGAAGACACAGCTTTGTCCACTTGTTGAAGACGGAAAATAGTGATGTTAAGATCAATATTCAAGGCCATGCTGTCTAAAAGGTGATATGTGTTAACTTTTATCTGGTGCTTTTGTTGAGTCATTTTATGGTAGACATTTATAGTGTATTACAAAAAGACATTCCACTTCATTTTAATTGTTCAATAATTGGGTAATCGTGATAATTTCAAGATATCTAGTCGAGGTCATTGTGTGTAAAAAGTGATTTTTATACACAAAGCGGACTTTTTCATTTGGTGCTTTTGTTGATCGTATCGTGATAGAAATCGAGAGTATAGGCACTGAAGACATTCCAACTCAGTCTAAGTGTTGATTGGTTGGATAATCATGATAATAATATGATCACTATAATAGTCAAGGCAATTGTTTGTAGAAAATGATACTTATATACAAGGCTGACATGCAAAAACTTTGTTTTATTTCATTCGTTGCCTTTTTTTTCATATCAAGTAGACATCTATGATATATGTATTTACTCTGAAGAAATTCCAGCTTCGTCCATTATTGTTCATGAGTTGTATAATCGTGATATCAAAATCACCAGTCACGGTCATTGTGTGAAAAGGTGATAATTATACACAAAGCTAATATGTGTTTACTTTATATATATTTTTATTTGGTTCTTACCATGCAGACATTCCAGCTCAGCCTTAATGTTCATGAGTTTGAGTATAAATGTCACTTTTTGCATACAATGTTTTTGACTAGGGATCTTTACATTATTACGATTGGCCGCGTCTGGACCCGGGATGGTGACGAGAACGTTCTGCTGGCGCGTGTCTTTTGGGCTATAGAGGAGCGGAACGGGCTCGGTCGGGAAGGCTTTCTTGTGGTGCTCGAATAGGAGCTTCTGGGCCTGCTCGCGTGGTGCCTTACGCGAGACGAGAAGAAGGTCGCGGGGACGCCAAGCGGTCACAAAGTCGTTCCAGCCGTGACACTTTGGGAGAGCCCGTCGCATCTCCCGGCACTGGACCCGATCGGGCTGAAGCCGAATGGCCTTCTTGAGCTCTGGCAGCTTCTTGCACTTGCTCCTGTGGTCGACTGTGACCTCCTCGTAGTAGTCGACCCGGCCCCGCAGCCGCTCGTGAGGGGACTCGCCGGCAATCGGCGGCGGCTGGCCCTGGTCGCCGCAGCAGATCACTTGAACGCCACGCTGGTCGAGCCAGTCGAGGAACGTCTCTAGCACGGGGCGCGGGACCGTGCAGATTTCGTCCCATGTGATCACCCTGGGCACGTACTTATGCCCCATCCACTCCGGCGTCCACTCTGTCTGGCCCGACCACCGGAAGAAGCTGTGGTAGGTCTGAGCCTGGAACACTCTTTTTCGCATTTCCTTGGCCAGTCGGTGGGTCGGCGTGAAGACGAGGGGTTTTCGTCCGCGGAACCGTTGGATCGCCCGGGTTGTCTTGCCCGAGCCTCCTCCGCCGTTCAAGTAGCTCAGAGAGTGCATGGTGAGAGGGTTGGCCCAGGGGGGTGCTGTGCTCTCCTGGACGTCGTTGCAGGCTCCCCAGTGCTCGGGCTTGGGCTCGTATGCAACATGCTCCTGGGCGGAGTAAATGGTCTCGCCCTTGTCTTGCCACTGGGCCGGGGCAACTGGCGGCAGTCTCGGTTGCTCTAGGAGACAGTTCGGACACATGTCCTCTCCGCACTCGCAGAGCACAGGGGCGACGTATGCCTCTACGCCGTCGAGCTTGTGAAGGGGCGTCTTCTTCACGTAGATCGAGTCGGTCGCAACCCGGACGGCCTCGTCGGGCGTAAAGCGGCGCAACATTGCCATGAGGTTGATGTGGGCAAAGCCAGCATAGAGGCCCGAAGGTGGGCATGCTGTGGCTGGGAGCCGTCGTAATAGGTAAGGACCCAGCCGGCCGGGCACTTTTCTGGAGCACCGACCAGGGTGCCGCTCTGGCGGGTGTCGCGGACGAGGAAGTCGAGCTCGCCCTCATCTGTGACCAGCCGGCGGGTAAGCCTCTTGCCGTCAGCTTTGGCGCCCTGGGTGAACTTGCCGATCACCGCACATGCCTGATCCCTCGAGTCAGGCAACCACACCTCCGTCTGCTTCTTGAAGGCGATGATGGCCTCGGCCACCTCGAGCCTTGTCAAGAGCCCGGTCTCAACCATGTAGGCGAGTAAGGCCGTTGGCGCCCATTGCTTTTCCTTGAAATGGGAGCCAAACCAGGCCGCTACAACGGGGTGGAGGCCCTCGGCGAACTCCCAGCTGCGAACCTGGGCGAAGCCGATGCCGATGTCCTCGGGCAGCCGGCCGTTGATGGCGACGCGGGTCATGCGGTGGCGGGGGTGCCCGAATCGTTGGAACCAGGGCACAGCCTCTCCGTGGTCTGTGAAGCTTGCGGGGTAACACGCCTTCATGTCGATGGAAACCACATCCTCGACGTGGTAGGCGGGGGCATTCCAGAGGCCGCCGTGGCCGTGCTCTATGCAAGATGCCTCGACCATGTCGAGCATGTTCACGGGGGTAGGCTTCCACGCGTTCTTTTCGCGGCTGACGACGCTGGCGGCGTGGTTCTCTCCGAAGACCCTTTCGGCCAGGGTTTCGGGGTCCTCGGGCGCTAGGTGGCGGCAGGCTTTAAAGCAAGGCGTCGTGAGTCTCCTGGGTTCGGTAGGTGCGCCCGTCCTCGAAAACGAACTGGTTGACCGTGAGACGCTTGTTTTGCCCTCCCCCCAGGACCCATACGGCCTTGGCTTCGTCTGGGGTGGCCTGTTTTATGGCGTCCCAGACGTCGCCCTCGTAGAGATGGACCTTGCGGCTTTGGGGAAAGTGGAGGTCGGCCCCCCAGGCGTGGCCGTTGTGGAGGGTGAGTTCGATCGGGGCCCAGCCGCTAGCCTTACACTTTCCGGAGCTATAGAGGTCGGCCCCGGCGATGTCGCGGACAATGATGGCGCTCTTGAGGACCTTTTCGAGTCCGGCAACATCCTGGAGGGTGGCGCCCCCTTCGTGGACCCGAGCCTCCCACTGGGCGATTTTCTGGCGCCTGGCTGGGGTGAGGCCCTGCCCGCATTGAGCCCCCTCGAAGTGCTCGATGACTCGCTCGGCGACACAATTCAGGTCTCCGTCCCTCATCGGGGCGAGGTTGCCTTCGTCCGGCTCGCGGATGGGGTAGAGGCCGTAGACCACGACTGAGACCGGGTAGGCCTGTCGGTAGTACAGCCGGTCGACCCCTACCAGAGCGCCCGGTCGTGTCTGTGGGGTCACCTCGAGAACGTTGCCGCCCCGGCTACGGCCCTGTCGGATGGGAGCGAAGCCGTCTTGTACGGCCCACACGTCGGGCTCCTGCTCGCGAAGGAACTCGCCTTCGATCCTCCCGAGGACTCCCGCGGCCCTTGTTTCGGTCAGCGTGTAGTCCAAGACGATGTTACCGCCCCGAACGCGGACGTTGGCGTCGACGTCGACATCGCCGAGGTCGTAGGGGTCGGGGGTCTCCTGCCTCCAGGAGCTGAAGACGTGGGTGGCGCCCTCTCGTCGGTGTTTGGCCTTGGCCCGCCGTAGGAGTCGGCCGGCTTCGCCGGAGAGGTATCCGGCGCTTGTTGGCGTGTCGAGGTCGAAGTCGTCGACGGCGTCGATATGATCAAGGCGAGCCAACTCGTCGGCGAAGTCTCTCTCGGCCCGTCTCTGGGCGTCGGCGGCGTCTTTCTCGGCCTTGGCGGCTTCGGCAGCTGCCAGGGCCGCCTTGTAGCGGTCGAGGCGCTCTCGGAGGTCCTGAAGGGCTGCCTGAGACCGAGGGTAAGGGGGCCAAATGGCTGTTAAGGCTTCGTATTCCTCGCGGACTTGTCTCGCTTTTTGTGCGTGTGTTGCTACCATGCTGCTGGATCTGTATATCATACGGGTCGGCCTCTGTCTAATAGGGCGTCGAGGGGTGTACGGTTGCGGGTTTGTCTCCCTATACACCTCCGGCACAGTTTGCTCGACAAAAAAATAATTGGCTCGGCCCCTAGTCAGTCGTGAACGCAGGGAGCCGTCGAGCCCAGGTGGCCCGACTCACGAGCTCGACCAGCAAGAGCTTGTGCAGACGCAGGGTGCGAGCCTTCGCCCGTACGAGCTTCCTTCGGATCCCACCGCCGCCGCAACGATGGCAGACGGCCCCCTCCGTCTGGGTCCCCCGGCCGCAACGGCGGCACGGCTGCGGAGGGATAGACCCTCCTATGAAGGCCGCGCGATGGGTTTTGCAATAGGTGTCGAGGCAACTTTTGCCGCACCGCTCGGAGCGTCCGACGATGATCCAGGCGCACGTGTCGTAACCTTGAGGCATTGTGAAGTTTTTTCCCGCGTATATCCGACGGGTCGCACTTCTTCAAAGCGGCGAACGCCGGCAATACTCTAGGCTGCAGGGGCCGCTCAGAGGCGGGCAAGGCCCTGGTCCCCGTGTCGGTGTGAGCCCGGGGCGGCTAGGGGGTAGGCCGCCCCTGGGGGCCTGGCGCGTCGGTGGTCCCTTATTTTCGGTCCTTGTTTTCCGGGGCTGCGCCGGGGGGTCGGGGCCTGTGGGTGGGGGTTCCCGGGCGGGTTCTGGGGGCTTCGGCGGGGGCGGCGGGGCTGGTGGCGGGGGGTTCCCGGGGGTGGGGGCTGGGGGGCTCGGCGGGCTTCACGGGCTGGGCCCTGGGGCACGGAGGAGATAGGGGGTTGGGGGGCTCGGTGGGGCTGGTGGCAGGGGTTCCCCGGGGGCGGGCTTTGGGGGCGCGGCGGGCCGAGTTACGGGGCCGTGTGCGGCCTCCCTCGCAGGGGGTGGGGGGCGCGGACGCCCGCGCGGCGGCCTAGAAGGGGGGCATGCGGGGGGCCAGGGTGGGAGCCGCGCGGCCCCCCATAAGCTGGTATGATCACACCCCCTGCTGCTCCGCGTACTGCCGCGGTCAGCGCGAGAGTTGCGCGCGGTCATCTCGTGGAGGTGTCAAAAGACTTTCGATCAATACTGTACCTCCAGGAGTCCCACATGCACAAAAAAGTTTCACTATAGGCATGAATTTTGTATGCATCATCATCATCATCATCATCATCATCATCATCATCATCATCATCATCATCATCATCATCATCATCATCATCATCATCATCATCATCATCTCAAACAGAGTGTTGCCTGTGTCCTCTCTTACTCCAGTGCCCTCCATATGCCTGCTTCAATATCTTAACTATGGCACCTACTCTTGTGCTGTTGTTCACTTGGCTTGCAGACAACAGCAGAATGTTCATGTGTGAACATGAGACAATACCGTGATGGTGCGGTTCGAAACCGCCCGGGTGCTGGGGATTGTCATGTCTGCAAACCACACACATGCATGATCGATTACATGAGCACACACATACAAAGTATTGTCTCATGACAAGCTCTCTTTTCATATACATAGATTTTAAAGATGCAGGTGAAGCAGACATAAGTATGTCAACAATTAAAATTGACAGTTATAAATGATATTGGAACAATAAAACAGGTCAATAAAGTACATGTGTTCGTTGCATTTCTCAAGGGCTTGACAAGCTGTGCTTTCCTTGGAAAGTAAATTTGTATTCTGGACATGTCAAGTAAAAATTGATTGCTCTATGGAAATTAAATTCAAAACTCGTCCAAAATAGGACAAAAGTTGCTGTCAGACCAGTATGCAAAAACCTTAATGTGAAGCCCTACTTTCTCTCTCTTTCTCTCTCTTTCTCTCTCTTTCTCTCTCTGTATATATATATATATATATATATATATATATATATATATATATATATATATATCTGTGAAAATATATATATGGCTGGGACGATATGCTCCGTTCACGATACGATACATATCTCTATATTTGCTCCATGATACAATACATATCACAATACACATTTCAAGCTACTTGACTGTACTACTATAGGTTACAAATTGCAATAATACGTAAATATACCCCGTAGTAGGTATAATCTAGTAAATAGCAGAATAATTCATCTTTTCATGCAGTATTGTCATGATAGTGTCTTGAAATGTAATTTGGACAGGAAATGATAAATACACCATTTATAAGAAATTATGCACTTTGAGGGAAAGTACATTGCACTTTTTATCTTTTTGAAGTTATTCATGAAGAAAATTACAATACGATACATATCTAAATATTCTCTTCACGAGTCGATACAAGATTCTTGGTGCCAAGTATCACGAGACCTGACTGCATCGATATATCGTCCCAGCCCTAATATTATATACTTTATTGCATCACTCTCTTGGGGCCTTTGAAATTACATTGTTTGTGGTCCGCAAGGGACAGATCTAGACCTTTAAGATTTGCAGGTAAATTGGGAATATATATGTACATGCATGTGTAATCTTAACCAGTTAGATACTGTAGATGTAAAGTGTAACCGTACTATATATATAGTACATTGTGTGTGCTGTTCTTTATGGAATTTTTCATGGTTATTATGTTTGTAAATAATTTGTGTTGAATTTTTGAAAGGTGAAAAGGATGCATGGTGTTTAGAGGTAAGTATGCTTTCTACGTTTAAGTAGTCCATAGATACAAAATGGTGGAGAGGCAACTAGCAGTATAGGCCATGTGCAGTAGCCTCACTCTAAGTCACTATTTATACGCGACTCCAAGGAAAAACAAAACCAAACCAAAACCAAAACCAAAAAAAAAAAAAAAAAAAAAAGGAAACCGGTAATGTTCTCAAGTGTTCATGATATATACAGTAGACCTAAAAGTGAAGTTAATTGAGATCTAGATAGCGAAGAAGGTAAGAAAAACAAATGCTCTTTCTTCTTTATTCATTCTTTGTCCTCTCTGTCAGTCTTTCTCTTAATCCTCCATTTTTGTCCTTTCGTTTTCCTTCTCTCTTTCTGTTTGTGTTTTGCTTGCTCACATTTTTCTAACGTTTTTTTTTATTCTCTGTATCTCTGACTTTCATTCTCTCTCTCTCATCTGTATCTATCTATCTATCTATCTATCTATCTATCTATCTATCTATCTATCTATCTATCTATCTATCTATCTATCTATCTATCATCTGTCTATCTATCTATCTATCTATCTATCTATCTATCTATCAATCTAAATTTTCGATAGGCCTAATTTACCAACTTGGCACTTGTGTAGTTGATAATAAAAAGCATATCATAGTCCAAGAATTTATAGAGTATACCTTTGTATCAAGTATATGTCAATGAAATTTATTTCAGCCAATTGACCAGACAAAACACAAACTGTTACAGCAATGTGTCTACAATATGGAGCCACAATGACAGGCTTGCTTGCGCATATTTTTATTTATTTCAAAGTTGTAAACAACCATAGCAGATTCAGATAAATGCAACAAATTAATATAGCAAAATACTTGCTGTCACTGACGGTTGAATCTTCACTTTGTGAATCTCTTATCCATATAATTCGTCAGCTTTCACCAACATCGATTTTTAAAGAAACATGTATTTTCTACTGGAGTAGATAACTATTACTCAGATAGCATAATATTTTTCAGGAAAAAATTTGAGATTTCCTTCGATTTGAAGAAAATATGTTGCACTTGAATGATGTTGGTGGGATTTTTTTTGGGGGGGGGGATACTTTAAAAAAATAATGAGCATAAAATTATGATCATACTAACTGCCAATTTTGGGGTCTAAGAGCCGTCATTTTCAGTTTAAAAAAATGTTTAAATTTTGGTTCCCATGAATTTAAGAACTCGATTTTGCAACCAGGACTTCTAATTTCTCTATAGTTGAAAAACTATTTTTTTTTTTAAGTATTAAATTTTCTTACTTTCGAAGCCGGATTATTTACAGTAAGAATATGAGGTATGCATATACTCCCGCACAAACTGCACAGCAGGTTGCAGTAATCCTCATCTCCCCAAGTCTCGCTTTCATAGCGAGATACGGGTCGGTAGCAGTGCAGGCGACCAGGGTGATATTATTATTTTGGAAATAATAAATTCATACAGGAAGACAAACCTTTCCTCTTTTATCCAGCTCGTGAAAGTATTAAATGAATTTGATTTTGGCATTTGTGAAATTTCTCAAGAACCACCGATTTCACGAGGATAGAGGCACAGGTGGCCCTGTCTGTGACAGTGATATGAGCAGTGAGTCGGTGATTGACAGGAGTCAAATGTGTTCTTTGTGGCATGAAATTCACATGCATGCCCTGTATTCATTAATATATATTGCTTGTGCACATATATATACTCATTGATTTCGCGTTAATAGCACACTATCAATTATCTGAGTTGTAACGGTTTAACTGCATTGAATGCGTTGCAAAATGTGTCCATATTACCCCCTTTTTGGGGCATAATAAATCTCGGTGGGCCGCGCTGGCACTGACAACGGTAGCCTACTGCATTTCGATAGCCTAGTCCAAAGCATCATTTCCATATCATAGGAATGAAAAGGAGCTAAAAAGATTTTATCTCATAATAATAGGCCTAATTTATTTTCATGTGTGCAAAAAATGTCATATGTGCATAAATTTTCAATTTTAAATGATGCTGCGAATGCTGGTTATAGTAATAGTAATGGTAATACACGAATCTAGGTAGGCCTAGTTTAAAATTTACTGGCGCATACTTCAAAGCACGGCTATGTGGAAACGACTGTTGAAGGAGAACACTAGCTGCTTAATTGTGCTTATGCTGTAGAATTTTTAAAGATGACGTTGGCATGTAACATAATTTTGATGTAGTAAATCTACGGAACATCTACTTTCTTTTGGCATGAATAGAAACTGAAAGTGAAATTATTGTGCGAAACCTCGAAAACATGTTGGTATAGTTGAACGTGGCACAGTTTATGACTGAACGTCCAGTTCCTTTCAATGTGAAAAGTAATGACATAAGGCTAGAAAAGGTTTCTCATCATAAAGTTCTGGGCATAGTCATTGATGAGCATCTCAGGTGAGAGAACTAGATATCTACTATGTGTCAGAAAATTTAAGCTAGTTTGTCAACACTGAGAAGAATTAAACATTTTTTACCCTTCCATGTACGTAAAATGTATTACTTTGCTTACATTTTGCCTTTATTTGATCATTGTTCTACCATGTGGGGTAATGCCAGAGGTCAATTATTTTCTAAGATTAAATGATTACATAAAAGTGCTGCACTTTTAGTATTGAACACTCAAAGTCAGTGGTTGAGCTATAAGCAAGCTCTACAAAAATTAAATTGGTTGACACTGGAAGAAAGAATAAAATATCGTACATTGTTACTTTTATACAAGTCTGTGAACAAAATGGCACCCACCTATATGCAGGAAATGTTTGAATATGTAAAACATAAATATTCAGTGAATTCAAGATCTGCTGCCTGCAACAATTTATATGTGGTCAAACCAAGAACTCAGTACATGAAAAACGCCTTTAGTTGCTCAGGTGCAATATTATGGAATAGTCTTCCAAGTTCTGTCAAAGAGTCTTCATGTGTATCTTCATTTAAGAGAAAGTGTGCATCATATCTGGTGTCATTGAGGGTTTAGCTGTTGTTTGTAATCAGCATGAGTTTACCTGTCTTGCCTATTGTATATAATATTCTGTACCTTTACATGTATATGTACTTTTATGAGGGCCTCAGGGGAGATTAGTGATAATTCACTAACTGAGTTACCCTCTTGAAATAAAGTTATATATATATATATATATATACATATATATATATATATATATATATATATATATATATATATATATATATATATATATATATATGAAACACCCATCATAAAAGTTTTATGAAGGGTGTAGGGTTTTTATCGTAAGGGCATATACCCTTTTCTATCTTGCAAAAAGTGTAAATCGCTATCACGATTTAGCATTAACTGTGATAAGCGTACATTGGGAAAAAATGAGTGGGGAGCGGCAATTATCGGAAGGCTTACCAGATGGTTGCGTTCACTGATCAACTGGAACGGGAATGGTGCTATCATAGGTCTATGCTCCAGTGCATTTTCTCTTGTTAGTAAAAAAGCCAGACACTGGGGTATGTTGAAGCAGATTACCATCATCGAATCCATCGCTTTGGAGTGGGAACAAACACAAGTTTAATGACAGATGCCTGGACGGACGCGTAGGTGACGTCGCATAAAATGAAGTTTCTCCACACACACACACACACACACACACACACACACACACACACACACACACACACACACACACACATATATGTCAAAGTGGATTTTCTTTTTTCTTTAATCGTAATGTAGCTCCCCCCCCCCCTCTTTTATTGTTAACATCTATGGATCAGACTTTTAAGTTTATCCAATATTATAATGTTCTTACCTTGATCCTTTGATTTCTTTTACTTCTTTTTTCCTTTTCACACAAGTAGATAGGAAAAATGCTGAGCTCGGGGACCCACAAAATTACCAAATGTTAAGTTTGCGTCAAATTAATTATTATTAAAAATGACGTAAGCCAACCTCACACATGCTTAGACTCGTCATTGACCTGTAGCTTGACTTGGGTGCAGGGCTTTAATAAGGTCTGCCAAAAACAAAGCTTGAAGTTTGTTTATTTAAAGGCTTTTACACTTAATATAACCC
This sequence comes from Hermodice carunculata, assembly GCA_964020975.1. Classification (NCBI taxonomy): domain Eukaryota; kingdom Metazoa; phylum Annelida; class Polychaeta; order Eunicida; family Amphinomidae; genus Hermodice; species Hermodice carunculata. The sequence goes on along the minus strand of OZ026614.1, from coordinate 113,003,331 downwards.
TACTACGCTTCTACTTCTTATGCCTATCAAAAGTCGAGATTTTAATTTGTCCAAAAAAACACCAACTTATCAATGGGCTTGTAACACTGTCATGTCTGAATAGACCTAAACAAATGTAGGCCCTCAGCCTATATGCCCAAAGATTCTAGGCCTACCTTCAACAACTGGTATTTTGTTATGCGTTTTTACCCCTTGGCCTTTAGGCTGAAAGGGCATTGTCGTCACCTACATGTCTGTCCATCCATCTGTCCATGCCTTGTTAATGCCATATCTCCAAAAATACTCACTTTACACAAACCAAAGTTTTATCACAGGGGGCTATTCAGGTGCTCCAGGTGCCTATCGAGAAGTAGGTCATTAGGTCACATATTTAGGTCACAGGACTACATTAAAGAAAAAAGAGGCGTTAATCTGCAGGTGCTTGAAAAGGGTAATATAAGTCTTAATTGAACGTGTTACATCCATGTTTTGTGCATGAGGTGGCTACACGAGGCAACCAGGCCACTGGCGACACAACGAGTTGCCTCAAAATTGTGTAGGAGAGAACATGGCGCGACGTGTCCCCAACCCCTGAGGTGACATGATGAGGTGCTTACATGAGGCAATAGGGGCGACGCGACTCGTCGCCCCCCACCCCCAGTATAGCCCCATGTATCAGTCATAATACGCCATATGCACATTATTTCCCACCACAAAGCTAGGGTTTGATGCCAGGGGATCACGGGGTACGTGCAGGTCACATCACTGTCACATACGGGGCCATAATGTTTATTTCTCACAAAATTAGCGTTTTTTGATAAATTTAAGTTCAGAAATGCCAAACTGGTATTCATCCAGTACTTCCCGAGCCATATATAAACAAAATTTCATCTGTCTTTCAAAGGTATTCTTTATTTCCAAAATAGTAGTAACATCCCGCTTGTGCCCCACAGGTACCGACCCGTATCTCGCCATATTCCACTAAGCGAGGCTAGACAATCAGGTACGCAGTTCTGGTGGGAAATTAATATGCATATCTCCTATTAGACCCCCTCACCCCATGCATTGGCAAAGTTATAGCTCGATAGTCCAACGACCCATTGGTCCAACAGCCCATTTGCCCTAGAGCTGATTTGTGACATAGATAATTCATATGTATGTATATCTACATTCATACACATACACATACATACATCATGGCATAATGATAACAATAAAACAAGACAAATACACACATCACGGCATAATGATAACAATAAAACAAGACAAATCAACCAGGTCAGGGAGACATCAGGATAATACCTGTTTGCCTGCTAAACAGTTAATCTCCGTGCATATTCTCCACTTCACTTGGAGTGGAGATAGCACTGAGCTTTGTCTGCTTAGGAGGCATTAGAGCTGTAGGCTTTTCAAATTTAATTTTTACGTCATGTAAAGGTTTATCTTAAATTCAGGGATTGAATAGGAAAGTTCAGAATAAGCTCTAACATGTGTATTCACCCCAATACACAAATGAATACACAAACTTTTGGAGGGCTGGAGCTATGTTTGTATGTTAAAGCAACCTTAAATAAACTAGTCACTTATGTAGCTGTGGATAAATGACTTTTGTGAGGTATTTAGTTATGCATCTAGATTTACTGTCTTAAATTTAGTGTTTCATCAGCCTTGATTCCAAAAGGTGAATTTTGCACTTTTCCCATCAATGTCTGCATGTTATGGTCAGGTTTCGCAGTTTGACGTGTCATGCCACTAAGCCCCGCCCCCAGAAGTCGGCATTTACAGTGGTTCACTTAATACTGCACTCTTCCGCATTGATATACCATAATTCCCCCCAATTAACGCACACATTTAGCGCCAAATTTATTTTCATAATGTAATGGTGCACATTTTTCACAGGCACAGAGGGGTAGAACATTTTTTTCAGCCTCATGTTTGCCGGTTTCAAATCGTCATAGTTTGCGGTGAATGGGTAGCATTCATCAAAACAATCCTCAAAAACACTGAAGACTACCATATTTTGTCACAAAATGCATATAAATACATACTTTGCTCATCCTCTTTTTGAAGAAACCATAGCTTATAAACAACTTTACTACCATTGTTTCTTCGTGTAAACTTCAAAGTCAGTTGTCTACAAGTGACTGAGCCGCCATTTTTGCACACCAGATGACGATACCATATACTGCATTACTGACACATCGAAACCCGGTTACAACTTTGACTGTTTTTTTTATTTTCAGCATAAATTGATGGATTTACAGGAGTCAGTAGATACGAATGAAAGTGGATGCGTTGCAAATGCATGTTGTGTGACTGTGAAAGTACCAATACTGCTCTCTACTGGCTAAGCACTGTTCTGTTTCCCGGACTTTTCCATTGTACAAGTTTGTTGTAGACCGCAATAGTGAGTTGGTATTTTTGGGGAAAACCTAAACTATTTTATTGACATTGATTGACTGAGGGTCCATTTTTTCAAATGTCTGGTTTTGGGGCCGATGTATGGTCGGTGCTTTGCGTACGCTTGGCCTTTGTTCTAATGTATTTTTAACCTGCGCGATATATACACACACAGGCAGTTTCCAACTTTTGACCGACCAAAATAGTGCGTGCGCGTTATGCAGATTTTTGTCAGGCTTTGATACCTTCGGATCAGTGTAAGCAGCGGGGGACGATCGGACCAGTTAAATGTGCCCTGCTATATGTGCACATATTTTATACCTTAACTACTAGAACCATTCAAAACAAACACAGGCATATATACATTTGGGATAAACTGGCGAGTTTATTATACTAGACCTAGAAGGGAGTGCCCTGCCTTGAGGGTCGGCACGAAAGTGAGGGGCTCGCAACAGCTAAATGCACCTACTGAGCGCCACACTCCAAGGTGTCGGTTGCCCTAGCAACAGGGCACTCCCAATACAACCTACCAACACTACATCACCAAACAAGCCTTCCCCTCCCCCGTACAGATATTCATTGGAGAACACCAATACTACATAAGTGCATATTAACATCCAGTGGGTCCGTCTGAGCCATAAGGGCTATCCAGTGGTAATGATAGCTCCTGATATCGCATGTGAATAGCTCAGTCACTCACAATAGTCTTGGCTTAAGATTGACTCGGGTTGTAACAGTGATATACCATAAATCCATGCATACGCAAGTATGTACACGATCACAAATTGTCCGTAAATGTATCCCGTGTCAAATCTAACCACACGTGCGAATTGACAGCACGAGCGCCTGGCCCCGCAGTCTTGGTTGATATTCACTGTTCTTAGTGTTTGCCCAGAGGGCTGAACAACCTTCTGTAATATTACTTATTAGACATGAAAGTGAACCTAGATGCCGGTAAATAATATCAGGGAGGGCGGGACGGGAGCTTAAAACTAAGACAAAAGTGTAGTTATCGCTGACCGCATCCGCCCGTTGCTGAACTTGCCGTGAAACTAAAAGAAAGGCGCCAACCTAGCAAGCTGATCATGTGACCAGAGGGCCAATCAGGACACGCGTGGGTACACCCACGCAGCTTCAAGGCCCACTGCTGCATGCCAGTACATTTAAACATATATTAATACCTTAATATCTCCCTTAAATGTGCCCTACTATATGTGCACATATTTTATACCTTAACTACTAGAACCATTCAAAACAAACACAGGCATATATACATTTGGGATAAACTGGCGAGTTTATTATACTAGACCTAGAAGGGAGTGCCCTGCCTTGAGGGTCGGCACGAAAGTGAGGGGCTCGCAACAGCTAAATGCACCTACTGAGCGCCACACTCCAAGGTGTCGGTTGCCCTAGCAACAGGGCACTCCCAATACAACCTACCAACACTACTTCACCAAACAAGCCTTCCCAAGTCCCAATTAGTTAGTGTTGATGTAAGACGCCATTTTTGAAATGGCTGAGATCTTAGTTGGGACCGAGACTGAGATGTAGCGTTGGTAGGCGTCACTGCGCCAGTCTCCCTGCAATTTGATCAATTCTGGGGAAACCCCTGCTTGGAAGGCCAGGGATGCTCCACCCCTTCTGCTGAACTTGCCGTGAAACTAAAAGAAAGGAGCCAACCTAGCAAGCTGATCATGTGACCAGAGGGCCAATCAGGACACGTGTGGGTACACCCACGCAGCTACAAGGCCCACTGCTGCATGCCGGTACATTTAAACATATATTAATACCTTAATATCTCTCCTTATGGGATGCCGCGAGGCTCCACCCCCCCCTACGACCCCCAGCGCGGGCCCCCCTCCCGCCAAGGAGGGGGGTGAATGAGCCCCCCACTCCGTGCCCCCCCCAGGCCCAACCACCAAGGCCAAGCCCTCGCCCCTCCCCCCTCCAAAAAAACACAGGCCAGGCCCGCCCCAGCCAAGACAGCCAAGTGCATACCCCAGCTGACAGCCTTGTTAGCTCCCCAGCACCCTAACTGTAAGCAATTGGCATGGTGAATGAGCTACATACCTATCCGACCCCTGATTAACGCATTCTGATGAGTGACAAGCATTCCAATCCAACTGGCAAATAGTTTTCCAGCCACTCTGTCCCTTTTAGGCATTCTCTCTCGCGCTACATGTTGTCGAGCAGCATGGAAAAACATTTTTGTGCTGGTTTGTTGTGTATAAGCAGACAGTGCACAGTCAGCCAAGCCATTATCTATTTCTGTTCCTTGGACTCTATATTGATCCACTAGCCAGCATAGGCTGGGGCTGCTGAAGGGGTCCTCTCGCTGCCATGCTCTGGGTCTCTATATTCCCTGTGCGAAAAGCTTGCTGAGAAGCTGATTTTCCTGCCAGCTTTTCGATCAGCTCGGCTTGCAACTGGGCCATGATCTTGTTTTTTGCCTTCTCAAAGTTGGCAGTCTCGCCTGCAGCATCTTAAAAATAGGCAACGCGGTAACGGGCCTTTTGTTGCCTGTATGGTTCTGCCTCCCTCAGCACAAACAGCATCCTAGCTAACCCTTTGGTCTGCAAGAGCCTTGCTAACGACCCCATTCACAGTATCGAAGCGGGTCCGGGCTGCTGTTTCTATGTGCTCATGTTTTTGTGTTTTTTTTTTTTTTTGCCACGATCTTGTTGGCCAAGCCACAGCTAGCAGCAACAGCTCCAGCCCTGAGAGCAACAGGCGCAGCAACGCCGCTTGCCAGGCTTGCCACACCAGCGCCTCCACTGGCAGCCGCTCTCATGTTTGCCCCCATGCCCACGTAGGTGAAGGTGTTGGTCGCCCCCTTGTAGCAGCGGTGGGAAGCGCCATGGCGCTGGGCCTCGGCCTCAAGGTGATCCCTAACCTGGCGGACCTCTGCTAGCCTGAAAGCCATCGATCAGGTCGGTGGAAACGTCACCCGTCGCCGGCAAGGGGGGTGGGGTGGGGTGGGAAGCGAATCAGGCATGTCTGGATAGAGCTAATGGTGTCTTCCATTATGTATATATCGAGCCTTATCGAGTTTAAATCGGGATTCGTTTGAGGAGCAGAGTGAGCTCGTCCAGCTTTATCTCCTTTCCATTTATGCGCAAACCTGTGGTTGTCAGTGAGGCCCGTCTCAAGCCGGGCAAGGGCTACTCCGTCAAACTAGCCGATGCCGTCGATGTCGAGCGAGAGCAGCAGTTTTGCCGTGGCACAAATGCACAAGACGCCCTGAACCTCTTCCTGTTTTAAAGCCAATGTTGGGAAGGACAGACCCAGCGACGGCAGGCAGTAGAGCCCAGTCTCCTTGACAGCCACAATGGTGAGCTTGTCTGGGTCCTCCGCCATCGCTGAGGCTGCAACAGCCTTCTCTTTGTCTTGCACAAAGGGCATTGTTTTGACCACCCAGGCTTGTGGCTTTGAGGTGCTCGAGCTGGAGGAGAAAGCAGTGGTGACCGCCTGATGGACATATTGTTTGCGCGCAAGGTCTGTGGCTGCCTTGGGAAGAGGCAGGCCGGTGATCGTGTGGTGACTCCGCTAGACCTTGGCTGCCTCTCGCTTGCAAGGCCGTCCCGAAGAACAACATCCCAAAGATCTGCTGAAATGCGGCAACACGAGCGACATAGGTCTGGTCGGCCCACTCTTTTGCGATTGCATCCCGGCCTCGAAGTGGGTCTGGCAAATTGACCACAGAATAGGGCTGGCTAGCGTCAAACGTAAGGTTCACCCTACACTTCAACGGCCTGTCAATGCCTTCCACAGAGACAAAGAATCGATCTACGTAGTCTTTGGTTGTGGCTTCATCAGAGGACCATGGGAACAGCAGGCCGAGGACCCGGGCCTCGTTCCTACAGACGAGACTGGCCCTGTCGAATCCCAAGGTACCACTCATGATGTTGCTGGTTTTTGAGACCTTCCTGGTGGCAATCCTGATCACATAGCTCACGGGAGCAGCCTCGGTCACATCCTGGGGGATGAAACCAGTGGGCAAGCCTTTGACGACATGCCCGTTGCAGTCGAGGTAGCCCTCAAGCTTGCCGTAAGCCCGGCTGAGCTTAGGCGCGATCGCGGCAGCTACCTTTTTTCGCATAAAGAGAGAAATCAACATCAGCCCCCGATTAGGTTGTGTTGTGTTACAAGCGAGATACCCTTCCCCAAATAAAAATAAATCCTTCCATGCAGGCCTGGGTAATCATGCACTAATATTCTCCGACCCCTTATTTGACCAATGAACCAGCTGGTGGGAGATTCCAACTCACCCTACGACGACTATATCTTGACCGGTTTGGCCAGAGTAAAATTAGGCTGACCTAGTGATCCTACTGCCAGCACGTATTCTGGCAGTGTGTATGAAGGTCTCAGCCCAGTCGGGGTGTAGGATGGACCGGGACAAGATGTCTACTTTTCCATCTGTTTAATTTGGTTTGTATCATGGTTTGAGCAGTAAGTTGTGTGTTTGTGCCTAGGAGTTTTTGGTTTGCTGTTTTATTAAAAAAATATAGATCTCATAATGTAAGTTCATCATGTAAGTTCTTTTCCATCATCAGTGTATAAAATAACACAGAGACTCGTGTGTTGGAACGGAGCGTGTGTTCATTTCAAAAGTTTATAAAACACAAGATCTTTCGTATTACGGAGCGGATTGTGATTATGTGAGGCACATAAACTTGGCGTATTGATTTACGGAAGCGAGTGTAAGCATATAGGGACATAACTCACGTAAATTACGGAGTGAGTGTATATTATTTCAAAAGTTTATAAAACACAAGATCTTTTGTATTACGGAGCGGATTGTGATTATGTGAGGCACATAAACTTGGCGGATTGATTTATGGAAGCGAGTGTAAGCATATAGGGACATACCTCACGTAAATTACGGAGTGAGTGTATATTATTTCAAAAGCACTTTTGGCCCGTGTTGATTTAGATGCCAAAACCATGCATTTTTTACGCGGTGTTTGAAAGTGTAAGATATGTAGTGTTTGGGATAAATAGACGGTGATGTGCTGTTCATTTGGTTCCTGCAAGTAAATTACTGTTAATTAATACATGGTTCTCTAGGTGTTTCGTGTAAAACGGACATCGATAAATAGAGTTCGGTATAGAGCTGTGGTGGTCGAGTGCACCTACGTCCAGTCAAAATTATACAGTATTAGGTTTGTGCTCACCTTGAAGAGACACATTGTAGAGGTTACTGTGCACCTTTAGAGACACAGGTTTTCCGCGGTTTTGTGTCTTGATTGATACTTAAATAACGTGAAATTGCATTAGACTGTAGACTCGATGGGGTTTGTCAGTAAGCGTTTCCGTACTAATCTTTTTCTCACTGCGGTGGGAGTTTCTGTTTTAAACAAAACTTGCAGTCATTACGTGGGAGGCGACTCCTGTACACAAGACCGGTCAACAGCTTAACTTCAGCGGACGCAGAGCTCTCGTCTGGACATTTGTGAAAAGTTGGACTCACTACTTGTCGAGTGTGTGTGTTAAAAGTGCTACTTGGTGTCTGTGAACTAGGACTATTGCTGTGATATTGTAAGTACATTATACATAATACCATCCACACCAAGGCTCGACGACCATTGACGTGTACGTGGGACAACTATCCATATTCTGTGTATCATCTGTTAATGTGCAGTATTAAAATGTATTGAGATCTAAAACTGCATTTTGTCCATTGTGTGTTCATATATCAGTCTATTGCCCTTATTCAGGTTAACATTCATATTCCCTCTACAGTAATTACACCTGTATGTTTCAAGGTTGTGGTTTTGGCGCGTGCAGCTGAAATACCTGCATGGAATAGCCTCACCTTGTAACAGTTGATCAAAAGGGGCTTGCGTCCGGCTGCGCAGCAGTAGTGCCATTATTTTACGAGCTGTTGAGGTGATGGAAGCCTGTAGCTGTCGAAGTAGGCAATGTGGGGTTGCACTGTCTCTAGCATGGCCCAGGCCGTCAAATGGGTGCCCGGGCCCAAAGATAAATCGAGGTTGAGGACAGCGCACTCTCCCCCTCTGGGCGCAGTGGGAAGGGCATCCCGCATGAACACACCTCGTCATCCTGGAATTTTGATGCGGCGTACCTCATGCTTGATGTTGAGGTTGCTTAAATGCACGAAGGTTTTATTTTTTTGCCAGGCTTTGACCGCGTGGAGGACCCAAGTAGAGCTAGCCGCCATTAGCCTTGTCTATGATACTTTTCACCCAACTCTTTGACAGCGAGAGCTCTGCCCCCTTCCCTGAGGCTCTGGCCTTTGCAAGGTGGCCATTTTGGGTGGCGGCCAACATTGGCCGCACATCGGATCTCGATCGGATCTGCTTGGCCGACAGACGGACGTTCACGGCCCGCTGGGTGTTGACAGCGGCACGGAGGCTCGCAATCTGGCTGTCTGTTAGTTGAATATTGTGAGTGCTATAGGGTATTGTTGCTGCGGTATGGGGTTGGGGGGGTTGGTGTCTAATTGCTGGAGGGATACAGGAAGTTTCACTTCTGGCCATCGGATTGCAGCTGGAAGACTCTATCGCTCATAATGAACGTGAAGCAGGTGTAGCCGTTGGACATGGTCGCACCCAGGGTGGCTTGAACGGTGAGCTCTTTTACGGAGTCATTCAGGTCTCCTGGTGATGCTGCAAATCGAAGTGGATTAGGGGATAGAGTCTTGCGAATTCGACCGCTGAAATCTGACACCCAGTGTCCACGTCCTGATCCTGGGCCATGAAGTCGAGGAGCATGCCGTACACCTGACTAAACCGACCCTCTCCAAAGTCGAGATCCAAGCTGCTCTGGGGGTATCTAGTAGTGCAATTCAGTGAGAAAGATGTCCCAAAGGTCTACAGCGTCGAAGATGAGCCCGCACTGTCTTTGGTCCCCTCGGCGGCTGCTCTTCTGGAAAGCGATAAAGACATGCCAGGGACGCTCTGAACCACTCACTGCAGTTTTTTTTCCAATTCAGCTGTGAGGTAGTCTGCTGGGACAGGCTTTCTATCTGGCCAGCCTGCCAGTAGGCGGGGAGACTTGACCTTGCCAGCATTCATTCCTGAGCCTGGGCGGTCACCTCAGTGCTCAGTGTGACAGTCAGCATCCAGAGGCTAAACTTGGATAGGGTCACCTTGCCCACCTGAACACCATCCTTGCGGTGGATAATCTTGTTGTCTGTGCTGCGCCTTTGGGCAAATAGTTGCCATTTTACACGGTACATAATCTTGCGGACCTTACAGCAGAACTCGAACAGAGTGCTCAGGGGTATTTTGGCTGAGAACCTGCCGCTGGCGAGGTGATGCCACAGTGAAGGGCATAGCCGATGTTGTAGTCGGGGTTGTCTATGACACCTGTGACAATGCCCCCTTGGTGACCAGCTGGTAGCGCTGTGAGTCGGCCTTCTCGGAGGTGTCTTTGAACCAGAAGCGCCAAGACCCCGCCATTTTAGCGAAATGGTCAGACTAGCGGGTCAGACCTGTAATGTGGGCAGCCACATCTGGATCCTGATTCAAGGCCTTGACCTCCTGGCCATTGGCAATGAGCCAGAGTGAGTCGAACAGACCTATAAGGGTATTATCGAGAGCGACTTCATCGGTTGAGGCGTATTCCCTGCCATCCTGCTTGGTCAGACGGCCCACGATCTCCAGCCAGGACGCTGCTGGTAATGTCCATTGATCCTGATTCTGGACCAAGAGCTCCACATTCTGGCCTGCATCGGACTGAACGATGCTGTACTTGTAGAATTCCACCTGTTTGATCGAGGTGGACTTCAGAGGTTTTTCCCCCAGGTCGAGAATGTCCGGAGTCACATCGGTAAAGCTTGCCATACTTGTGAGTTTGACTTGCCCTTGTATCCCCCCTCCCCTGGCTCTTTTATACAACGCCACCCGGTAGCCGTCGCCCCAAATGAGATTTGAATAGTTGGGCTGGCTGGCCATGAGCTCGCAAACCCGGGCTTGCAGAACCGCAGTGGCTGCATTTTCTGACCAGCGGGGAGCCCTGCGTGGTGTGCTCAGACATGCTGGCAAAGGCTTTGGCCATCAGGTCTTTTGCTTTGCTTGCAAGGCCCCGAGAGCGGCCTGCTTTCCCTGTTCCAAGAGGCAGGGGGCCTCCTGAATGGCCTGGTCTCAGGCACCGTTTGCAGCAGCTGTAGCCGCCTGACCGGCCTTAGTTACTCCGTAACTAGCAATACCTTGAATGGGGGTGGGAATGCGACTTACGATCCCGCGGATGATGTTTCTGATCCCGGAGCCATCAGCTGCCGGCATGACCGTGACAGGCATGAGGTGCTGTCCGATACCGGCACCGATAAACCTTCTTGTTGCTTGGCGTGGAAGAAACAGTTGTTGCTAGCTATGGCAGAAAGGGGGCTAGGCTTCAAATGCGATGCTCCAACCTATGCTGGACAGTCTCGAAAGACCAGGGACACCATCAAGAGCTCGCCACACAGATTGATCAGCACTCCCCCCCCCCCCCCGTCTTAGTCTGTCTGACCCGCTGAGTCTGGGGCCTGTGAAGGGGCAGCCATAGGAGACCTTGTAGCCAGGGGCTACATTCGGGAAGAAACTGGCAAGTGTGTAGCCCCTGCAGGACGTAGAGATGTAGCCACCTTCTAGGAGCCCCGAGCACTGCAGCAAGAGGCGCTACACCTTCAAAATCTGAACGATGTTGGGAGCCTCATAGTAGCCCTGCTGGAGAACACCGTAGTTGTCCCCCCAGCCGAGGATCAAGTGGAGTCCGGAGGCGGAGCTGTCGACATAAAATGTTGAGTTGGTGATCATGAAGACGGAGCGCTGCGTGGCGAGGTTGGCTTCAATGCTTATGTGGGTTTGGTTTGCTGCTTCCCAGTGGCCGGTGGTGATGAGCTGCTGCTGAATCTCATCATTGATCGCCCCAAGCTCGTAGGCTCCTATTGGAAGCGTAATCATGAAGGCCCGCATAGCAGCCTCTATGCCGTATACAAATGTACTGTTGCTGCTGTGCACATTTGGCCAGGTGAAGGGCAGAGGGGGAGGGCAGATAGGCTCGGGGAGCTGAATCATATACGAGCTGGTCGAGTTGCCAGCTGGAGAAGTCAGGAAGAGCGTTGTCTCTGTGCTCAGGCGCGAGAGCTCGATGAGCTCCCGAAAGAGTCTATTTGTTTCTCCTGCCATCGTGTCTATTTATATAGCCTCTGGGGGGTTTAATTGCGGGGGCCCTCACTCCAAGAGGCCGACTTACTCTTTGAAGAGTCTCCTGTCGAAGACCTCATCTTCCAGGAGATGGGCAAACAGGGCTCTTGTCTGATTGCCCAGAGCCCGAGAGGTGTTGCCCACTTCCCGGCTCGCCATCAGGGCTGCTCACGTATTGGACCTGCACTGCTGCAGGCTCTGGCTCAGGTGCCTTGGCCCGCCGCCAGCTGATCAGTGCACGTTTTTGTCGACCTGCGAGTGCACTACTGGTCGTCATCTGCAGCTTGGCACCTCTGGTGTCAGCAGGTACCCAGGAAGGATGACATGACATTTTGATGCACTGCGACACGGATGCTGGTGGCTGAGCCTGTGGCCCGTTCGCTCCAGTGACCCTCCAGAGAATTCCTGAAACCCCCAACCGACAGCCTGGGCAGTCCCAGTCTTTCTTGATGTCGGCCTTCTTCGTTTTTATCGTTGCAGTGGCTGGGTAGAACCAGGGGTTGCCAAGTCTTATCTCCCCGAGGAAAGGGCTGGGCGGCAAACCTTACGGGGCCTTCTCTGATCTGCCGACGAGCTTCATTGCTGAAGAACTGGGTCGGGCCAACGCTCAATTGTTGGTTCCCGGTGGCCTCGTCTGAGACACTGTGTTGGCGGCACGGGGGCAGGGGCAGGCAACAGCGCTGCCACCAGGTCCTGGGGCAGGGACTCAAGAGCCTTGGCGGTCTCTTTGCTCTGTTTTGCAGTCTCCTGGGTAGGCTCAAGGAGGAGCCATCAGTCTTTCTCAAACATGGCATCGAGGTCTTGCCGCTGAAGCTTCTGGTTTTCGAAGCGTTCTCTGAGCACCCTGCGGGTTTCAACATGTCGGATGAGGTCGCGCTTGTCTTCTTGTGTCTCCATGGTAAAGGTTCCACCTCCATGTATGCTCGGATCATAGAAATCTCTAAAACCACTGGAGCGATACTTGCGAAGCTAAAGGGCTCGCATGTCGCCTCAGCAATAAACCGTTGGAACTCTTGGAGGCTCATGTCTCCCAAGTGCCATACACAGTAGATTTTGCGCACCGCATCGCCATCGGTCCCGTGAAAGAGGATGAGAATGTTAGCGTTGTAGCAGAGCCATTTGGGGATGACGGTATACTTTTGGAAAAGGTATAGGGTTTCTGCTCCCTGGTGGTGCCCTCGGCTGAAGAGCTTTTTGGCCGTCTTCTGGCTCTCGAGCATTGTGTCGTTGAAGACAATCTTGTTGAGGGGCTCACAGTTGATGTCCTCGGGCATGGGGGCATCCACCACATCTGGCACAAAGGTGACCGGGTCTTCCATGGTGGCCGGCTTGGCTTCACTGGGCTCCCATCCCTCGGCGGCGGCGGTGGCTGCGTCTACAAGCCAAGAAATCTCGGCCTCAACATCACCTTCACCTAATTCCCGTAAGGGCCAGTAGATCAGTTGCTCCCCTAGCCCAGGGCCGACGAGGATGGCACAGTCCCAGCCTACGCCGAGGGCTGTGAGCAGGAGGTTCAAGAGCAGGTTGGTCTTCCCCGACCCACTCAGGCCAAGGAGGAGTGCCTGGAGGCAGGGCAGTAACAAGCCAGTGATGCTAAGGTGGCTCGGCGTCTTTTGCGGTGAAATCAATTATGCGGTCAATGGCACTTTGCTTGTTGCCCGGTCTATAATAAGCACAGAGAGCTACTGCATAAGGTGTCGATGCAAAACAGCCATGGTGGGGGCAATTACCCACACCGCCAAGAATGGTTCCCGAATGAGGGTGGGCCGCTGCATTGTCTGCGGCTCAAAGCAGAGCCAGATCATAGAACGGCATTCTGTCCATCATGTGGCGATATCCAGGAGATGCTTGGGCACCTGCCAGGCATGCCCTGGGCGAGAAGCACCTGCTTGCAGACCTGGCACTCGCCTGGACATATATCTTGATGGGCGTCCGAAGCTGGGCAAGAAGCCCGTCAACCGGCTGGACTGGGCCTGTTTACGGCACGACCTCACCTATGCCCACTCCGACGACCTTAGGGCCCGCAAGATGGCCAAAGTCGAGCTCATCCAGGACATAAAACTCTATTCAGGGTCTGAATTTCTCGGAGAGAGTGGGCGGCTTTATGACGAAGACAGGCAAGAAATGCTTTGGCAGCGGGCACAGCTGAAAAACCTGTTGTTGCTCAGCTACCCAGTATTATTTTTGCCGGGATTTTTTTTTTTTGTGGGTCCTGTATACTCTCATCACGATGGTCTTAGCCGAAGAACTCTACTTTGCTTTATTTGACGTGTTTGCTGCTGCTCCGCTCGACCGCATCCCTGGCCCACTTGCTCGCACAATGCTCAATACCACCTACAGGAAACTGTAGCAGTCCAGGCGAGACAAATGCGCCGCCAGCCAATTTGCCAGCATGGTGCTCAAGAATGACACCGGTAGCTTCCACCGCATGACCATCCAGCTGCCAGACTTAAACCACCACAACTGTTGGAGACTTCTCGCGTGTCTAGAATTCTTAGCCGAGATTCATGGACAGCAAATTTGCTAGCATTTACAACAGCCACATCCCACCCACCCCCCCACCCCCCCACCCGGGCTACTGGCGTGGTGAGGGCGCCGTCAAGAAGCTTGCGGCTCCCACAAAAGCCCCCCAGGCTGTTGCCGGGGCATGGCTTGAGAGACGAGCTCTGTAGCAGGTCTACTTGCCGCCCCCTTGCTGTTTCCCCCGTCCATGCTTCGACATGCAGGCCCCCAATGAGGTCCATCAAGCCGATTTGCTTATGGTCAATTTTCATCTGATTTGGTTCATGTTGAGCTTATATTGTAGATATTGTAGCACTGAACATTTTTGTATTTTACATGTGACCTAGACAGGCCAAGGGTCAACATCATTTGGGCCTTTGAGCATGACATGACAGAAATTGAATGAAAATTGACCAAGTTATGGCTGGTTGAAATTTTCAAATTGTAGGTGTTGTAACACTGCACATTTTTGTAATTTACATGTGACTTCTAAAGGTCAAAGGTAAAGGTCATGTGGACTTTGAAATTTTCATCTAGCCATATTCACAACTTTTGAAGGCACGCAGATTTGCTTTGAAGCAAATCTTCTTTTCTAGTTTGTGTTTGTTTCAGTATGTGTCTTTTATGCACGTACTTGTGGGTTAAAGACGTTCGGTACACCGCGTTATGCGCAACCATTTATGGTCCAATGCCCCTATGCAGTTAGAGCTGGTATTTGTCGATACCTGCACTAGCTGCTGTTCGCTTTTCCTATTTTGCACAGTTCCGTTCCAGAAACATGGATTGTTTACGAAGAGTGAAAAGGAAAAAGAATGGGTGGTTTGTTAACAAATGCCAAAACAAAGGACTAAATACTTTAAAACAAGGCAGAATACGTCGAAACACGACAGTGGTAGACCAAAACGCATGTACACAATCAGCGAACGCTGACCAAGCCACCGTCGAAAGTGCCACGCCCACCCCCCAAATGCCACATGTACATGTAAACACTGACAGTTATAACTGGGACGAAGGTCGCAAAATAGTGGAACTAAGTGTACGAGCCGTTAATCTTGTATGCAAGGAATGTAAAAAAAATAACATTGTCCCTAAAAAAAAACAGAATCAGAAAAACGATATGGCTTGGCCAGTGTACTGTCCATTTCTTGTGAATGTGGTACGATAAACGCTGTCCCAACTGGAAAAAAACAACAACAGAGTAATACCCCAGCGTCAAAAGGTGGCACAGGCATATTTGATAATGTGCTACCTGTGCTACCATTCGACACTGTATTAAGGCAACTATAATTTTGATATTCTTATGTTTACCTCTTTTTTCCACATTGCTGTATTGCACTATGGAGAGAATCTTAAAATGTTTGCCTCTTCTAAGTAAAACTATGAAAGTTTATATTATAACTGGAATGTAAAATTAACGACGTACTGCCGTTCATTTGAGCTACATAAATGTATATTGATATGGTATCGAAGTGAGACAATGAATGGATACCTTTACCTATGAACCTAGAACAAATTAAGTCAACATGCATGAATTCTTTGTACAATTGCAGAAAAAATAGCACCGTATGATACATTTTTTTGTTAATCAATGAAATCAGTACATATTTTGGAAACCCCCTACAATTTTTCAGGGATTTGTAAATATTTTTTCTATTTCAAATTTACAAAATACTGTGAGCACTTATACATTTTTGCAAGACGAGATGAATTTAAAGTCACATTCCAGCATGTTTTGTCTACATATTTGTTATTAAAAGGCTTGATATACATTGCAAACACTCATATCGAGGTACTTTATGCATAGTTATGCATCCTTAATTTGTTTTTTGCTTTTACCCACATATATAATGGCTGCTGTCAAATTTCTGTAGTCCTCACCTGTATCGCCACCTAGCGACAAAAGTAGCACCGTGACATGCCAATTTTTTGCTTGCATTCTGTTTCAAATGCCAATATCTTTGTTCACACCAAAAACCAGAGATTTCTAAATTCTTTTGACCAGTGTACCGAACGTCTTTAAAATCTTGTTTTGGGTACCAAATGGACCCATAATTTGGCAAAAATAATATGATGCCATTCTTTTGAATTGCTATGTAATGTTTTGCACAAGCCATAGTAATCACTCTAAAGACAGATTGGTTCTTTAACTCATTCCATACTATGGTGACAGGCCTTGGTCAGTGGTTCTGGCACTGCCTGGCAAGTCATGCTGTGGCTGCCCTTGCGGCAGTTGCAACATGACTTGCCAGGCAGTGCCAGAACCACTGACTTAAGACTATGGCATGTTGGTACTTGAACAAAAGCTCTTTTCATGAAGAATTTAAATATGCAATTGTCGTCTTAAATCTAGGTAAAAGTATGGAAAAATCAGGGCCTGGTATGGAACGAGTTAAGCAATCTGCCTTTAGAGTGTTGAAATGCATATGCGTTCAAGCAATATAGTTACATGCATCCCACATTCATTAAGTGACCAACTCTATATATGACAAAATGAAATGTGAACTACCATTTCAACCCTTCTTGACTTGCATGGTAGCAGAGGAATGTATGCTTTAGTCAACTCAGTATCCAAACTGAAAAATAAATTGTTAAAATTGTGGGATTCACAGGAATATTGTCTAGTGAAGAAGTTTGATGGTTTCCCAAAGAACATTTCGGTCAAGTATCACAACAACATGAGTGATGATTTTAGACATGAAATTTTAAAATTAACGTGCAAGGTATGAAAGAGAATCTTCAAAATTAAGGATATTGACTTGAAACTTCGATGATGCTGCAATATTATATGTGGACAGATTTTTTGGGTGGGAGCACAAAATGCATTTACATGTTTGATATACAGTCTGTGGAAGCATTCTGGTTTGTGTGCACCAGAAGCACAAACATTTGCTGTGAACAATTTGGTGTCTCTGTTTGCAATAGTTTTTGAAGTTGTGAAATTGGAAATGATCATAAAAAGTAGTGACAATGACCACGTTCAGCCCTGAAGCAACAGCTGTGCAGTCAACCACAAAGGCTTGGCATCTTCATTCTTCCTGCTGTGCTTATCATTCACAACAAAACAGATCTCAGTTTATATCATTATTTGTATCATTCTTTGTCTACAGAAGTTATCATGTATCTTTAACGTGTATTCATATGTATGGTTTGTTATGTTTCACAATTTAAACTCTTCAACATAGGTCTTCTAAAAATCTATTCCAATACTGCCATTCTCACCATGTGTCCACAGTGCTCAGACAAGGTGCAAGTTTGGTCACCAGGTTTGGAAGCCATTGTGGAAATCAATCGACCAAGCATTTAGCTGAGCTCAGCCTATCATCCTGTGTCCATTGTTGTCCATCCATCCATTGCCTGTCTGCCAACAACATAGATTTCCACCACACCATGGTGGCAATCTACCTTGGTGGGTCTCGACCACGTTTATTCAAAGAGTCATGTTTAATTGATTTGTCGATTATTATTATATGGTAAACGCCTCTTTGGTGTTAAGTTTTGCACAAAAGTAAATTTATTGCAGTGAAACTGTTTGGCATGTTCAAAGATGGGTATTGCATTCCAGTCAGAGTCAAAACCTTAATTTAGAAGCCAATTTGAAGTCTTCAGATTCCTTAAGGAAATGAATAACCTGATCAACAATAAAATGATGTTTTCTATGAATCCTTTAATTGCCACTACATCAACACAGGAAAATTTTACACATATTAAAAAGAAGAATTGAATATGGGATAGCGAAAGATAAGCCCCCCAAAAAATGAAAAAATGTCAAAAGAAACATCTCAAACGACATTTATGAAGAAACCCACATGGAAATAATGCCATCTGAAGAGTTCTTGATATTTGAAGCTATATAAAGCACAAGAAACATGCAAATTGTTAAAATTGATGCTAACAGAAAGAATTCGACATGAGTTAGCAGATGATGAGATCACAAACATATTATCCAACCCCCCCCCCCCCAATTTCAAATTTAATTAAACTTCTCACAAGCTACATTTCCACCAAGTTTCAGGACAATCTGAGTGACACTTTGGAGAAGTCAGATATGGCAGAAATGCACCCAAAAAATGTGAAAAATATATAAATAAAATAAAAAGACAGTGGCACCTATTGACCAAATTAAGGTCCGGGGGTCCCTAAAGGTGTACCTGCACAATTTCAAAGAAATTAGCTTTGCAGGTCTGGAGAAGATTTTTGAAGATTCTACTGATAAATTAACCAAAAAATCATTAAAAAATTCAGATCAATGAAGCATGACCATTTAAACAACTTGGTAGAGGACCATCTAAGGTACATCCCCACCAAGTTTGAAGTGAATCTGGTCGATGGTTAAAAGTGAAAAATGTAACATACCATTGCAATCCCCATTGACTTGCATAGGAATCAACAGGAATATATGCATTACCCAAGAAGTACTAGAATTGAACAAAATG
This sequence comes from Hermodice carunculata, assembly GCA_964020975.1. NCBI lineage: Eukaryota > Metazoa > Annelida > Polychaeta > Eunicida > Amphinomidae > Hermodice > Hermodice carunculata. Next base: position 112,984,862 of record OZ026614.1, on the reverse strand, counting down.
GCTGCATGAACAGTTTGTCCTGTAGCTGACCTTGATATTCAACCCATAATAAGTCCCACTCTGGTCTAGGGGATATGGGTTTTGGAGAAGTAAAAAATGTGATTTTCCATTGCAAACTCCACTGACTTAAATACTAATCTATGGGAATTCATGTCTTCAACGACAGGTACGCAAGTTGAGAAATTTGTTAAAAATCAGAGATACAGAGTATCACTACTTAGTGAACAACTTTGTTTTATCTCACCACAAGCTACATATCCACCACCTTTCAGAACAATCTAAGTGGCAATTTTGGAGAAGTTTAAAATGAAAAAAAAACACACAAAAATTCGTTTATGAACAAAATTAGAAAGAAATAGCAGTGAACAAATTAAGGTCTTGGGGTCCCCAGCAGTGTCCGTTGCAATTTCAAAGTGATCGGCTGAGCAGTTTCATAGATATAGATTTTTTAAAGATTTTACCCACAAATTTATGAAAAATTCAAAACTAATTGGACCACGACCATTTGGACATACTTGATAAAGATCCATCCAAAGTACATCCTCACCATGTTTGAAGTGAATCTGGCTAATGGTTTTGGAGAAGTGAAAAATGTGAAATGTGGACAGACAGACGGATGACACACAACAGGTGATCACAACAGCTTAGTTGACTGAGTAGTCACTTAAGCTTAAGACTGGAAAAATTATTGCATCATCATCATCTCTTTATCAAATTTGGTAGAGGACCACCGAGAAAGCATCCATGTGCAAAATACAATCACTGCAATGGTTTTTTAGAAGTTGAAAATGTGAAAAGTTTAATGGAGAGATGGACAGACAGACAGGTGGAGGATGGACACAAAGGATTTTATAAGCTCTGCTGACTAAGTCAGCTGATCTACAAATCAAAATTAGAACGAATGGAAGCAGCAAGAAGACATCTATTTAACTGTGTAATAACAGGTGAGGTAAAATGATATACACGTGGTCCTGAATTGTAAGTCAACAGAGGAACTGCCCACCTGCTGTGAGCTCTTTTCAGAAAACATGTCATATTCTTATTCAAAGACAAAACACATTGCCATAGCAAATGGTCTCACAAAATCGCACCATTATATATTCATACCAGTCTCATGGAAGTGGCACAGCACCAATCTCATGAAACAGTGCCAGATCACCAGTCTCATAAAACAGTGCCAGAGCACCAGTCTCATAAAACAGTACCAGATCACCAGTCTCATAAAATAGTGCCAGATCATCAGTCTCATAAAACAGTGCCAGAGCACCAGTCTTGTGAAACAGTGCCAGATCACCAGTCTCATAAAACAGTGCCAGATCACCAGTCTCATAAAACAGTGCCAGATCACCAGTCTCATAAAACAGTGCCAGATCACCAGTCTCATAAAACAGTGCCAAGGCACCAGTCTCATAAAACAGTGCCACAGTAGCAGTCTCAGTAAACCATTCTCTTCTCCCAACAAATTATTTCATCACAGGGTTGTATGACCCACATAAATGTTGGGAGCTCCTGGTGATGTGAAACATTACACAAACAGAGTATATTGTGTTGAATTTCCTTTGAAACATGGACCCTTGGAACCACAGACAGATGTAATACTATTGTCCCAGTCAATTATGTCCATGAATGAGTTAACAGAGTTAAAACAATGATTGCTAGACCCTCTGTGTTGCAGATATAAGTTTTGTGACCACAGAATGGACAGGTTTCTAACCAGCAACCCTCGGCACCAATCACCTAGCCGAAAATGTGAAACGCACATATCAACTGCACCAAATTTCCTATTCCTAAAAAAGAATAGTTCAATGTAGTACAGTATGTGTGAATGCCATAACTGACACGGCCCAGTTCATTGTATTCAACTCAGTACAAGTACTATACTCGCAGTTGTCGCAGATCGGGGACTGTACATGTATGTGGCTCCTGTGACCTTGAAAATGAAGTCCAGGTCACCAAAATGTAATCCTGTCAGGAAACACTCTCAATTAAGGTACAGTTTAAATTTGATTTGACCTGTGACTGAGGAGATATTGTCCTCACAAGGATTGTGCTACTGATGGAGTCAGACAAACCAAAAACAGTAAACCCCCTAAACTTGGGAGGCGGGTATGACTGAATACAACACTGAATAGCACATTTTATGTGCAGTTTTTATGCCCATACTCAGTATGTTGAAGATGGTATTTTCAACAGTTTATTACATATGACATGCTGACAAAGGAACACAAGTAAGCAAGTTTACAAGTTACATCTGCTAGGTGCAAAAAATTACCCAGTTGTGCTTAACTTTCAAAAGACAGACCAGTTGCACTGCCTTCACCTCTTTCATTTTGTGTCAGCAGATTTAGCCTTCATGTCCACATCTACACAGAAAAAAGGTGTTAACTATGCATTACACAATCAGACTGTAGTTAAATGTCTGCATCTATTGACAAAGGTGTCAACCAAGCATTACATAATAAGGCTGTGGGTAAATAAGACCGAGATCCTAGACATATGTAGTTAAATATTCCTGTAATCATACAAGCTTACCTGCTTTTTAAACCTTGTTTTACAAAAATCTACAAGTGATGGACCTGCAAGGTCAAGCATTTCTTACTCTCAGTTCTGTAATATGGTGATATTTCTGATGCTTCAGGACCAAAATCCTACAGTTAAAACAAATATACAATATGAGATCAGATAGATTCAAGAGGACCGTGACTGTTACCTGTGCTCAGCTGAACTTAGTTGTATACACTGAAGTGGTCCTGCAACCTTCAGAATAATATCACAATCACCTTTGTTTGAACTGGGAAATTTATTATAATTTCCATATTTGTTAGTAACACCTATCCAGCACATTTGGTATGATCTCTATGAGATTGTATCCACTCCAATGCTTCCATCCCATCAGAAAAAAATTTCCATGTCGTGCTCTGGCCTGGAGGCTTGTGGTGCCCTCTAGTGGTTACTCCCAGCACTATTACCCGACCAATCTCTGTATATGATCTAATGTGGGGTCGGCTGGGGGGCCTTCTGTGTTGTGGATCGGCATGTATTACTAACAAATATGGAAATTATAATAAATTTCCCAGGTTTGTGTCATAATGCATTACTTATCAACTATCATTTGGGAGATGTACCAACAGACTGCAGGGAGATCACTAAGTCTCCTGAAAAGAGGAATATACCTCAAGTACTCCACTCAAAGAACAGATCCCTTGGAGGGTTACTGACTATCACATTGACACAGAAACCAGCCTCCAAAGGCAATGTAGCCAGATGATCCTGAGCTAGATCATGGCTTATACATTGAGGGTGTTCCACATAACATGTGGTGGACTTTGCCTCTCGCAACTCATGCTGCCACCTTGTCCAAGAATCCAACATCTGCAAAGCCCTTCACCAGTCTCCAAGCATGCAGATGAAGTACGGCCAAATTGTGGTGGAATGGACTGGATCAGGCTTATCACTGCATGCAGCAATGGCCAAGCCATGAGAGCATGAGGGGGCTCTAGGCTCCACAATCCCCAGTGTCCATTGCCTCTTGGGCCACTCAGGAGCAATCAAGATTAATTCCACCTTCTCCTCATTTTTTTTCTCTCCAAAACTCGTGGAATCAGGGGAGTCAAAGGATAAGCATAAGTCCACATGTTCTCCCAGCTGAGGCAGCTAGCACCTACCCCACAAACTTGATCATCCTGTACCAGAAAGACAAAGATCAGTAGCTCATGACTGTCTCTCACAGCAAACAGGTCTGTGTGGGGCATACCCAAGAGGCCCAGAGGTCAAAAAAAAAAAAACATACTACCTGTGGGTGCAGTGGCCAGTTCATGTTGATGGCTTTGTGTCGGCACGACAATAGATTGGCTTCAAGTTGAGGACTTGGCTACATATGTGCAACACAGTCTTATCCCCTGGCCACACACCAGTGCAGCAGCATCTTGGTTAAACCAGGCAGAGATGCTGACTTAGTCCCCTCCCTCCCTTTTGTTCACATACACAACCACCATTTAATTTTCTGGGCTGACTAGGATATGTTTGTGTTGTGCTGGAACATTTTTAATGCCAGACAAATCACCACTAGTTCCAGCCAGGTGATGGGACAAGATCTGGATAGATAAAGACAGACTCCACATACAGTCTTAGAGCCCATATCAACGCCCATCCCTGAAGCAACATGTTTGTGTGAATAATCTCCTGTGGATGGAGAGGGGTAAGTGTCCGACTGCCCTAAGACTGTCCCTGCAGTGCCTCCCTAAGACTGTCCCTGCAGTGCTACCCTAAGACTGTCCCTGCAGTGCTACCCTAACAGCTGGTGGCAGACTTTGTTGGATATCGCTATGGGTTGATGCCATGAGGTCCTGGACCATAAATTCAGGAACACTCGAGTTGGATGCAACAGCAGCCAAAAGGAAAGCCCTGGTGTGATTGGTCAATAATGGCAGCCTAGTAATGGCACCAGCAGTAACTGCTAGAGGGCATCATGGACCTCCAGGCCAGAGAGTACATGTGTAACATAAATGTTTTTTGACGGGATGGAAATTTATGAGTGAATACAATCATAGAGAGATCATACAATTATAGTGGACAGGTAACGTACATGTTTTATGACACAAATACCATATATACAATCATCACTGTTTGCAGTGTCAGTCTTCACTCATACGGTTCAGGAGGAATTATTTTTAAATGAAAAGTGACCAGTTTCACTTCTACCAAGATACTGCAACTATGTCAAGTTTGACCTTACCATATGCATGTCAAACTGACATATGACACCAAATGACATCAATCAGTACTTTATTATTTGTATTTATTAGTTATCATGGGCCCAAGATCCATTATCCCGGAGATATAAGGTTAGTTTGACATCTGAGAGTCACTTAAGGTCAAAATTAACAACATCAAAAGACCCCCAAAAGACACTTTCCTATTGCTGCTTATGGCAACTGTGGGCCTAAGATCCACCATTACTGACATATAAGCCAATGGGTCACATTTGCTGATATCCCCTTTCTCACAATGTACCATTTTCCTTACCAACTATTCCTAATTTTGATAATCCATTAACAGACATAACATGACAGTAGCACCATGCAGTCAACAGATTTGCTGTAGATTGAGTTCAGGTACCTTTCTGCTAAGTTTGAGAAAAGTGAAAAAAAAAAAAAAAAAAGGTGAAAATCCAACAAAATTTGTTAAAACATAAAACAAAACAAAAACTGCAAAGCCATCTCATGAACAAATTAAGATCTTGGGTTCCCCAGAAGTGTCCCTATACTATGTTGCAGTAATTGGCCATGCGATTTAACAAAACACGAGGCCCATGGGCCTAATGATCTGCTTACATATAATCGAATGACTGTCACCAAAACTCATTTCCTGAAATGCATTCCCTTCATGTCCCCGAGAAATTAGTCAAGGTCATCCATATGATGCAACATAAAACACCTACATGTACATATGATACACATTTATGGTACAATTGGTATCATTAGCTTCATTCTTTTTCAACATAACGAATTTAATGTGCTTTCAACACCTGGTCAGCAAAGCTACCAAAAAAAAAAAAAAAGTAACGGGACCTGAAAATCTTTTGAGCTAGATCATTAAATCAAACCTAGTACAGACAGTCCAAGTTCCATCCCCACCAAGTTTGAATTGAATCTGGTTGACAGTGTTGGAGTATAGGCAAAAATGTGCATTACCATTGCAATACCCATCAAACTGCATAGCAATTGATAGGAATATATATGGATAAACTAACAAAGCCCGAACTGAAAAATTCACAGAAAATCAACAGTCTGGAACACTATCAACAGTTTTGTTTGACTCTTCCACAAGCTACATTTCCACCAAGTTTTAGAACAATCTGGATGACAGTTTTGGTGAAGTAGAAACTAATGAAAACACACACAATTCATTTTTTAAAAAGGCAAGGTTACCTGTTGTATTATAGGTCCAAGAGTCCCCAGAAGTGCCTGCGAAATGTTGAAGCAATTTGCCAAACAGTTTTGGAAACCATTTTTTAGATTTTGCCAAAAAAGGAACAAACAAACAAGGAAAAATAACACTGTAAAATCACTGTGAGTCTGCAGTGTGACTATATAACAAAGATGGCAAAGACCCATCCTACCCACCAAGTTTAAAGTGAATCTGGGTGATAGAAGTTTTGGCAAAGAAGTAAAAAAAATAGTGACTTATCACTGTGATCTCCACTGACTTGTTTAGGAATGTATGCATTAACTGATAAGCAACTAAATTGAACAATTCTTTAAAACTCAATGATGCAAAGTATCTAGTAGAGAACTTTGTTTTGTCCCTTCCAGAATCTACATTTAAAAAAAAAAAAGTTTCAGAACAATCTGAACAATGGATTTGGAAAACAATTTAAACATGGCAAGAACACACCAATATTATTGCAAAAAGATACTAAAAAAACAACAGTCACATGGTTTCAGAGGTAAAGATTTTGAAGATTTTTACCCACAAATGACCCCCCCCCAAGAAAAACAAAAACAAAAAAAAACAAGAACAACAAAATCAAAAAATCCCTGCAGCTTGACCATTTGAACGAACTTGGTACAAGGAGGTAGATCTCCACCAAATTTGAAATAGATCTGGCTAAGAGTTTTACAGAAGAAGTCAAAAATGCAATTATGTACAGACAACTGATAATGGACTGACATCACACAGAGACCCATCCAATAAGTTCTACGGACTGACAAGTCAGCTGTGTTAAAAAGACAAAAATTGATAGGCTAACCTTTCTTACTGTATTTCATATGATCACAAGTTGCAAAACAAAGTTAAAAACCTGGTTTTTACTTAGACCGCTGGTTATGTAGATGCACCCTGCAGGCTTTAATCAATGCAAATAAAATACAATGTATCATAAAAATAATTAAATCTCAAAAAATTCTTTGTAAAATTGTACTGCTACAAGACAGTCCGTACAAGGAGGGTTTTGGCCTTTGTTGATATGTTGAAGTTTCAAATACTAATGTTTGATTTCATTACAACAATGTACCTGTAAAACTGCCAAAGTTCAAGTTCAATGCAAATACCAAGGAACTTGTGAAGTAAATGATCAAATACTCTGATAACAACAATACAAAATTTGCTGTGAATATATGAAAAATACACATAAAATTTAAATAATGAATTTACTGTAAATAAAATAAACTTTGTTGTGAAAAGTGGTCATCTGAATCCTCAATGGCCAGTCATGTTGGCATCATGAGCGTAATAAATATATACATGTATATAGCAAACACAGAGTGACACCATCATATACTCCTGTGAAAAAAGGAGGCCACCCAAGTCTCCTGACAACCTTACACGAGAAAAGACCAGCCTCCACCATCATGACCATGCCAGTTGAATTCAAAGAACTGCAAGCACAAGTATTGGAAAATATTTGTACTCTGGGAGCACCAATGCTTCTCCTGGAGCATATACCCAGTAACTCTGTGTGCCTCGCAACCGATGTCACTCAGTATAAATGCAAATAAAGTTCATATTCCTCACTTGAATATGGCCAAATCACAAGTGCATGTGTTCCTCATCTTTTATTTTGTATAAGAATATGAAGTTTTTCAACACTAAGATTATTATTAAGAAACATTACTCACCAAAGGTCACTTTGGCAGTCTATCAAGGTTGCCCAATCACCCTTGAGGCACCTAAATTACGTGGAGACCAAAAGTGACTTATGGTGTTGTAATGTGTCCTTAATCTATTTTCAGTCCATTTTAAGCATTCATGTATGTCATACTGTAGTCCACTTGTGTTAACTTTCTCCTCCACCTGTTGTTCAAAATGATCTTCTTCAGTATAGTTCTGGGGTGCTTTGTTTTTCAACTGGCAAGATTGAAAATGGAAAAAATATACATAATGTAGTCCCCCAATGCGACCATAATGTACATGGGACACCTGCTGATCTTTGTGACAGGTTCAGAGCAGTTCATGTTAAACAAATGGGGGTGGCCTCTTTTCTTCCCTTGGAGTATATCCCTACATATGAGTTTTCTTCCTTTCATACTAAAACTATACATACAATCAACACACTTTGCACTCTAAAATCCTACTTTCTGTTCCCTGACACTGTAATGTTGTCCACTTCAGAGTATAATGTTTTAATGTTTATACTTTTATCACCTATGGAATGTTTTCATTGCATTTGGTCCAGAAAATATATGGCAAATTCAAACCAACAAAGCTAAGGCTCCTGCTCTATGAAGGTTATCTGTTGCTAAAGGCCCTTCTATCTCTAGGTGCCATCTTTCCATGCACCAAGTGTGTCAGATCAATGAGCACATTCATTCTAATAAGAACAAAGTGCCCTTTGGACAAGTCAATAACATAATATGACCCAAGAGCAGACAAATGACTTGAGCATGAAAATATATATTTTCAATAAAAATGGAGGCTTCTTTTGTGACAATACTGAGCTGTGCCCATACTAGAATGGATGCAGTCACTTGTCCACCTCTCATATAGTCACTGTTCTGCTGGACACGCCAGTTGTTGCTTTATTAGGAGGACTACTGCATCATCAACAAGTACTTTCTGCATATATAAGGCAGCTAGTCCAGTGGGACAAAAAGTCCCTCCACCAGCCATTTGTCATAGAATACAAGAACAAGCCACCACTTTACAATTAGTACGCACAAGGATTCTTACAAGCATATTTTAGAGTATCTTGACTGAACATTTTCATTTGAGTTTCTATTCATCTTGGGTACATATGTATCTTTGATGTGGCATGGAAAAACATTACTGTCTAAAGAATTTATTTCTGTACACCAAAAGGAACTAATGTCATAACAAGTCAATACAGTGAGACCTCCCTATACTGAATGGCCTTGGGACTGGACAATAGTGTTTGGCATTAAGAGGTTTGCAGTATTGGGAGGTTTGCTTATAATGAAAATATATAATTGGGACTGAGAAAAACTGTTGTGTACAAGGAGGTGTTTGGTATCTGGAGGCGTTTGGTGAGGGAGGTTTCACTGTATACAGAAATCATAATGGTGGAATTGAAAATGCTAAACAAGAGGATCATGATGATCCTGTCCTCTGCTGAGTGGAATCTGCTTATCATTAGTTGGCCATTTGATATCACAAAGATATAAGCTGATATTTAAGTGTGACATTTCAAGATAATTCAAAATCAAAATTAATAACACCAAAGTAAACCTTTGGGTACTTTTCTCTCAATGTTTAAGGATGAGCATCTAGTTCAGTGCTATTTTGCGGGTGCTTGTAAAGATTCTATCACAAAACAATCAATATGCATAAAAAACTAACAGACTACTTATTCTTTTTCTTCCACTTTCCTGTGTGTTTGTTGTCCTATGTTTTTATAGCAATCATACCAAGTGCAATCCTATTTTTCAAAGAACCTTGAAGAAACTTGGATTCAACTTTTTTGTTTTCTGATGTAAAGACATTAAATTGGTGGCAAACTGTTCATAACAATGTAAACTGAAAAAACTTGTTTCAGATTTTCAATAACAAGTGTAGTTTTGTCAGGAGAATGAGTCAAAGTCTGGTCCCTTTGATGTATTGAGTGACTATAATTGATGGAACTCCAAACATGAATAGCACCATAACAAAACATAAATCACAAAAAAATGAGACAAGCTTTTTCAGTTTACATTGTTACAAACAGTTTGCCACAAATTTAATGTCTTTACATCAGAAAACAAAAAAGCTGAATCCAAGTTTCTTCAAAGTTCTTTGAAAAAGAGGACGGCTCTTGGTGCAACTGCTGTATAAACACACAGGACACTGAGAGAAAATGAGTCAGTAATTTAATTTGTTAGCTTTCCAAAAAAGTATAGTTTGTGGCAGTTATTATGCATATTGATTGTTTTGTGATAGAATCTTGACAAGCACCCTCAACATAGCACTGAATCAGACACTTATCCTTAAATGTAATTAAGGGCTTAGGATCCAGGCATTTCTAATAACTGGCAATGGATATTATGGCTGAGCTGTGTCCTCTTCCTGGAACAGATGGTTATATACTTCTCGCCGATCGTTAAGCTGGCCGGCCGTGTCGGGTGCATGCCACAGTGAGCAGCCAAAGCACTCCCACTAAAGGACCCGTTCCAGCGCTGTCCTTCCATTCAATGACTTCCTCCCATCAGACCAGCTACCACAGCCTCTCCCTCCCACTGGGTCAGCTGGCACGGCACTCACTCTCTCTCTGCAGTTGGATGAGCTGGTAAAATAGCACCCTTGTACTGGATGAACAGGTATAGCAGCGCATAACTGATTGGGAAAACTGAGCATTGTCTTCCTTCTCATCAGGCTGACTCAATTAGAAAAACTGATTCAACACTGTGTGGTTGGGTCACACTGTTTTCCAATTGGATTAGCACTGTCCTCCAAGAGAAGAAGCAGACTTACTACCATAACGTCCTTGTATAAAGAGGAATTTATCTCCAGCCTCACTCAGACTCGTTGAACTGCAACTTCTTCGGAACTCAATAATTTTGCATGGATCATGGGTAGCTAAGTAATGGTCTAATGTGTCCCAGCCTCCTCCCACTCGTACCATCACATGACGCCCTTTCAATAACTGCAAAAAGATAAGAAAAGATATCCCAAATTCTACGTGTAGACCTATATGTTTCTAGTACAGTATTATGGTATTAACCACAGAAAAATACAAAGATATTAAAATCTAAAATTTTGTGTGTTGACCCAGGTTTCTTGCACAGTGGTACTGCAATGCTCACTTGTTGCCATTGGAGATGAAAATGTAAATTAAATTACATATTACCTGCACATATGCTAACATAAGGAATTCAGGGTCATTCCTTTCTTCATTTATAATACTTATTGAGGGACCATCAGAGGGTGATATGTTTGAGATTCACTCTTTTCCCGCAGAGAAAGTACATGTCAGACTGTAGTGCCCCATCTCCATGTCCAGGGGCTGCATCTTCCGGCCACCAGTCTGGCTGGCTCAACCTGGCCACATATCTAATACACTTTCCCTTTCATTTTTCTCCAAACTTGCACCGCAGGAGAAACTGGATGACCAGACCAAAGATGGTTGGCTAGTCTTCCATGGTGTTATATTGGTAAATATTATAAGTAAGAAAACTTTCAATACCTTGCATATATAAGTAATATATAGTTACAATAAGTTACCAATGGAACACCATATGAATATACTGACAGCTCTGACATATATAGGTGGTAAACTCTCTCAAATTTAATCACTAAATAGAAGCCTGACATGGCACTACTTACAAGAGTTATCCAAAGTATGATTGCCTGAGGTCATCCCCAGGTCACGCATGACAAACACTAAAACAAGTGACAACATCTGGAAAGCCTTCAATGCTTTTCTTAATACTGGCTGTTGACTTCTCATGTTTAAACAACACGAATCTGTCCAGACAAAAACCCACAATGGCTTTAAATGAAAAATTCCATGAATTCTTCCATAATGTTTATTGTTGAAGTTCATCTGGTTACAAACACTTTATTTATGAAACAGAGTTTTCACAAGTGAACGCCTCCCAAAGTTACCCTTGCAACTGCAGACAAGTGCTGTTAGATGACACTGTCAGCTGCAATTTATGACCAGTGGTCATTGGGTGCCTGACCTGACACGCTGGTGTCCTGTCATGTAGCCCTTGTAGTACAATGCTAAAATGCAGGAAACCATGCATCGTCAGCTTGACCATGCATGGTCATATCCATACATACATGTACATCCAATTATGTACATGTAATATTAAACCTGCAACATGTATGTTACGCCCTGATATATAAACACATACATGTACTTAGAGCTGTTAACCTCAGTCTCTAATGAGTCGCAAAGATGACGAAAACAGTCAGACTTTGTTTTGGTTAGCAGTCGGGCTTTGCTCGCCATTGTCAACCTTGTCCAGTCTATTTTGCTGGCAAAAGTGGATCAATGCACATTGAAAAGTTTCAAAGAAAGGCACAAAGTTTTCCTTTGTCCGCTTTGTACACCATGCAGTTCCTCTGAGAATCTTCAACACTGTTCCCGCTGTGTCCAAACATGAAGTTGAAGAATCTATGGGCAGGTAACCATGGTAACAAAGATATATGATCTCACCTGTCACAGAAAAGTCTGTATGCCAGGTTGAGCCTGCATTTTAAGTTTACAATTGTGTTTTATGGCAATTTTGTGGACACCTCTGCTAAGCAGAAGTATATCCTTAAAAGGCTTTCGAATCACTCCATGATGTTTCTTTGTGTAAAATTCAGATTGATAGAGACAGGCTTTCAAAAGTTAGAATGGTAACATCACAATGCACACGTGTGTGACTTGAAAAATAGGTCAAGGTCAAACATGCATGAAATTTTGTTAGGTTTTATAATGGTGCATAACCATGTGCAATTTAGATGCCAAATCTAACTAGAAGCCGGTCAGAGACCAAAAGCCTCTCGCCCAGGGTTGATAACTCGGAAATGGCACTTTAGGTGAAGACCATGCACCTGCATGTCCGACCAGGAGGCGAGTTATTTACCTATAAATTCTTAATCACATATCTTTCATCAAATGAAGTAAATGAGGTCACACTGCTGGCAAAAATATGGGGAACTTTGCTTGAATCTGCAAAGTCCTCTAGTATCAGCTTGTGATTATATAGCTAAAGTATGCATTGGTGACAAAAGTAAAAGTTACTGTAGGTCACTGATATTCAATAGGCAGACTTAAGGGAAAACAGTATGGATGAGTGACCTTGACCTACTTGTGACCTTGAAGTATGTCACAATTAGGTCAAGGTTCTTTCTGTTTGACCTAATGACAAAGCTTTGGTGCAAAAGCAATGAGCCGAGATATCATGGCATTGCTATTTTTCTTCAATGCAGCACTGTGACCTAAATATGTGACCGAGTTACCCAGTTTTTACTAGGCGTCTGAGGCATCTTTAGGACCAACTGTCATAAATAATTGATAAAGTTATATTCAATATTTTCTAAATGTTGTGTTTATGCCTTTTTTCTTCAATGCAGTACTGTGACCTAAAAATGTAATCTAGTGACCTACTTTTTGATAGGCACCTGAAACATCTTAATGGTACCCTGTGATAAAATTTTGGTCCCTGTAAATTGAGTGGTTTTGGAGATATGGCGTTAACAAGGCATGGCCGGACTCGTAGGTGATGACAATACCCCTCTGGCCTATATGGGCCGAGGCGTAAAAACCCTCTCATGTACATCAGCACTTCGATTGTGCACTTGACTTTTTACCTTAAAAAAGTAGGTCAAATATAAAGGTATGACCTTGACTTTAAATATGCTTTTGAAACACTCCATCATGCTTCTTTTGTGTAAAATTCAGGTTGATATATGCAGGTTTCAATAGTTACACTAGTAATGTTGCTTTGCATATGTCACCACACTGTGACCTTGACAAGTGGGTCAAGGTCAACCATGCTTACACACAAAATAGATCTAATAGCAATGTGCAATCACCTGCAATTTGGAAGTCCCACCTCAAAACATCTTAAGTTATAGTGGTATCACCAGATGGACAGATAGACAGATAGACAGAATAATGGACAGATGGATGGCACAGAGATAGACAATACCCTTTGGCCTCATAAGGCCCTGTAAGCAAATGTGCTTTCCATTGTGAAGTTATGGCAGTGACACTGCATATGACATGAATCTCACAAAAGTTGACCCTGTGACTTTAAACAAGGTCAAGATCATTCACATGCAATCCCGCCAAAGTTCTCCATTAAAAAGACCAACAAAGCAAATTTGGTTGGAGCAGCTCTTTCCATTCTGAAGTTATATGCTCACATATATCCATTTACTTTCAATGTTTTCTATCCCTCAGCCATAACTAGCCAAGGAGCAAAGATCAAAATGAATGCTAATGAGAGCATTTACACTACAGCAATGGAAAAGACAATACCAGACATGTATATTACATTCCCTTTCTCAGAAATATGGCATCTTTTAGATAAATTGAAGTTTACAAATACCAAAGTCATATTTATTTAGGGCTTCCTAAATTGGTTACAAGATTAAATTTTCATCTACCTGTACTAAGTGTTATTTCCAAAATATTTTTAATATCCCACTTCCCCACACAGGCAGCTGCCCACATGTGACCAGGCAAAACTAGGCTTACTGGGCCACCTGGCTATGCTGTTGTGGTCGGAAATTAATATGCAGGCCTCGTATTGCAAGTATGAAATATTCAATCGTGTTTTGATGACAACTTACAAAAGCCTCAACAGTTTTAAGGTTGTCCCTCACACCTATATTATTTACAAAGGGAAAGGTTTTAAATTTTTTTCTTACTGTCAGTGCATGCATTTATAGTATTAACTCTTTTAGTGCTCATGATGATACAAGTCTGATTTATTTAAAGTACTTATCTCTGTGATTTCACATTCAAATTTATCACAAAAGGACCTTTCTTTCAAGTACCAGCATGCCTGTATTTCTACAGGAAATACATACATATATATCATACATATGTGTGTGTCTGTGTGTGTGTGTATATACACACACACACACACACACACACACGTCTCCACTCCAATAGTTTTCTTCAGCACGCTCAGGGCACTATGCGCCCAAACAGTTCAGAAAAACATTACCAGTCATATTCATAAATTTTAATCCAACAATGAAAGAAAAGTCAATTACATGTGCAGCAAAAGGCAGCGATTCAAGAATTACCAAAACATCAACATTCGTCTTCCACTGCCAGTGTGGAGAAATACATTTCACTCCAGACTGGAGACAGGTAGCCACCCATAAAAAGCAACCGGTGGTTTTAAACTGGTCCTCCCAACCTGTGAAATATTCTTCACTAACTCAAGACATTAGTGCAATGGGGAAAACTGGTGAACTCAGTTTCAACTTTGCACTGACAGAGTCATCAATAGTTGATTGATTTTTAGTGCACAAAAAACAAAAATAAACTTTGAACAGCAATTCTTTAAACATGATCAGTGGTTTTGTATTTTCATGACCAATCACTTTCTTGGTGTATTGTACAGGCTAGCTGTATGAAGCATGTCAAATTCAGGCACCTACCCTAACAAACATGATTTTGCCTCCTATGTTATACCGGCCCTCTGAGATGCGACTGACATGGAAGCACTGGTTACATTTGCAGCACCCAGTTATCTTCTGCACCTGGAATGGAAAAAGCAAATGACACTTTAACCCTTGCCTTCAACACAACAATAGTGCTTATCTTGATAATTATAAAATAATCTTCATCTTATTCTAAATAAAGCTTTCATTCAAGTGCCAATAACAACATTATTATAGTTCTGATGCAAACAAAATGATTGAGGTCAACAGTTGTGGACAAGGAAGGCTATAGACCCTGTCTAACCACAGCACTACACATGTTAATATGGTCCTGGTCTGAATCCTTTATTCCTAATACAAAGTTCTTGCCAGGGATGCCTATATGACCATTTCTGCCACACACAATCACTGGCAGCAGCATGGGTTTTGCTGCATTTTGTTAGGTATAAAATGGATGTTGGATTTTACTGGGCAACAAATGCTGGGTTTGGGGATATTTTGGTTTGGTTTGCATGGCACAACTGACTGAACACTGCATTTTACTGGCCACTCAATCCTGGACATTGCTGGATTTTGCAGATAAATTAAGTTGGGATTATGTCAGGTATTAACTCAATCCTGACACACACTCGTATTATTTGCAGACAGGTGGCATTGGAATTTTGTTGGAATCTATCCATTTTATGACCCAGCAAAACTGTTATGTTGGGATCCTGGTGGAATTTTCTGCACACTGACCCAGCAATTTGTTGATGTTGGCACTTTGTTGGGCTACAACTTGATGCCTAATATACTGTAGTACTTTGATGGATATTGCTGGATATTGCTGGGTCAGGACCAATGTGATCATGTTGGAATCTGGCTTGAATCTGATGGACTTTGATGCAGCAGAAGTGGTTTCACAGAAGAAGTTGAGAATGTGAATTGTGGATGGACGGAAGTCTCAATATAGAATACACTGCCCAGAATGCACTTACATCATGTATATGATTATGATTCACTGATCCAATATCTCAATTGCTAAAAAGATGGAAAACATTATGGCGTGATGAAGGAAACGGTCTGGGGGCATCCCCAATCTGGATGGACCACCGAGCCTGCTTAGCTGAGCTGACAAGTCAGCTGAGCTAAAAATTATGTAGCCATTTTATATTAATAAAGCAATAATTTTTGACAGTTCCTGTGAAAGTGTACAAACATAACTACTCCAGTTTAGAGTTTGGGTCACTGTTAATCCAAAAAAATCAAATTTTTTAGTTCTGTGGACAAGCGTATTATCAATCTGAAGATTTACATTGAAATTTATTCTGCATTACCGAAAATGACAACTGATGTACTCCGTTTTTGCAATGTTTAAAGATAACTTGCTGGCAGCAAGCCAGTCATGTAGTTTATTGAACTCACGGTTGACATCCTAATTCGTTATGTTTTGTCTCACCACAGCCCCCTACCTGGTCATCCAAAGGGTCAGACTTGACTGACTTCTTCCTGGTTTTACCAGAGGCTGGCCTGGGTGTGTCATTCCTTACACTGAGGGGTTTTTGTGGCAGGGGTGCCGGTGGAGGCATGGTCTGTTCCTCTGCTTCGATTTCTTTTTCCAGGTTGACCAGCTGTGGTGGCTCTATTCCATATTTTGAAGCGATCCTGGCCACCTCCAGCAGACACAGTATCACCTCTTTGGTTTGTTTGTGAGACACTGCAACAGTTATACACATTGTGCAACATACTATCTCAAGCTATCGTTTTAACATTTATAGAAATACTGCCTCAAGTTTTTCAACATCAAAAAAATCTCCATACAGCATTCCAAACACACAAACACCTTCTCATAAGTAGAGTGAGATGGCATGCAAAGACAACATGAGACTAGAAAAGATTTGCTTCAAAGCAAATCTGTCTGTGTGCATTCAAAAGTTGTAAATATTAACTGCTACAAATTTTATCCTTTGGTACTTCACATTACATTAGGCTTACGGCTGCATGCAAATTTCAAAGTCCAAATGACCTTGACCTTTGACCTTTGCAGGTCACATGTAAATTGTGCAGTGTTACAATACCCACAGTTTAAGCCCAACATGACTAGAACTGGATGGAAATTGGCCAAGTTATGACTGGATGAAACTTTCAAAGGTCTAAATGACCTTGACCTTTGACTTTTAGAGGTCACATGTAAATTTTAAAAATGTGCAGGGTAACAATAGCTACAATTTGAGCCCAACATGATCAAAATTGGATAAAAATTGACTAAGTTATAGCTAGAAGAAAGCCACCATCGAAAGTAGCTTTTGACCTAGAATTGACCTTTGACCTTGACATTTGAGATGACCTTTACCTTGCTATGATCGAACTCCTAGACACTCGGAACCACATCTACTATAGTATATAAGATACTAAAGATTTAAAATTTTAATTAGTCCTCATTTGCATAATTTTAAAAAGCATGACCTCTCATTATAAAAAGGCCAGACCTTATATATAGAAGTATAATTCAGCCATGTTTGGAGTTTCTACGTGTAATACTTTTCAAATGAAATGTCAGACAAATTTGCCTGGAAAGAAAGAAAGAAAGAAAGAAAGAAAGAAAGAAAGAAAGAAAGAAAGAAAGAAAGAAAGAAAGAAAGAAAGAAAGAAAGAAAGAAAGCAAAAAAAGAAAGAAAGAATTCCTAGAAAAACAATATGTTTGTGTTGGCACACAGACATAAATATACCCCCACATATACAACCATTCCAAGTGTCAACTAATGAAGAACAATCTGAACTGAACATGTAAAATCTTCACTAGAGGTCAGGGATGTGGGTGAGGGTTCAGTATAAAAGAGGAAACTTTCCATAGTACTTTTGATAACTTAAGCAGTTTTATTGCATTTGAGAAGATGAGTAGGTTTTATCATTTTGGCAAGGGAACATTTGCTGGTGTATAACCATGATTTAACTTTTATATACAGTGCTATAGGTGTGAGATTGACATAGCTGTAGTATTTGCTGAGTTTGAAGCAGAAAGACAAGCTACTCATTGCCCACAGATGAAGATTACATGATGGATGTCCCTGTGACCAAACTATTTGATTAATTGACCGGGTCTTCTCAAATGAACCACTCTGAGTCGAGACCTACATACAGCCCATTCCTACCAAGTTTGAAGTAAATGCATAAGGTATTCATAGCCCACAGCTGCAGAGTGCTTGATAGATATTGTGACCCAGATACTTGACCTAGTGACCCAGTTTTGTTCTAAGGCATATATTTTTGTCTTCATAAGTGGCTGAGTGAATTTTTGTAAAACCTAGTCAAACGAGAAAGATATCACAGCAGTGGATGTGTGCATTTTCTCATTTTTGGCTAAGTGGTTGGTGCCGAAGGTTGCAGGTTCCAGGCTTGGCTGTTCATAGTTGAAAAGCAACCATGTGGCATACATTGCACGATTATATCACTGTGACCCAGATATTTAACCTAGTGACCTAGTTTTTAAAATGAAACACTGCAAGTTGAGACATACTTGGAGTTCATTCCTATCAAGTTTGAATCAGATCTTGCAAACGATTTTTGAGAATAATACATTTCTGTGCAGAAAAGTACCAATGTTGACAGCAACACTTTACAGAAAATTATTATACAAACTGGAGCAACAGTGCCACATCGTCTGTGCAGTTCTGAACCAAAACACACACACACACATACAAAAAAATTCAAGGCTTCAACAGCCACATTAATTATCGACAGGCCATGAGTGGAAAACTATCAAGCATGTTTGCAGCCTTAAATTCCAGAATGTGGCCTTTTTGTGATAACAGCTACTTGTCTTTATTCTACACTCGGTAAAGACAACCTACTTGGATAAAGATTGTAAAAATGTGAAACAATAGTACATAAACACAAAATGTGCTTGCTTATAATGGCAAGATTTAGTGAACTTACATGGACTAGTACAGTGAAACTTCATTATAACAACACCTAGATATCTGACATATTCAATATATTGATACAAATTTTCATGGGAAAAAAGTTTACTTTCTATGTTATTTGATTAATTTATCTGACATATTCAGTTATCTGACACATTTTATAGGGAAAAGATGGTGTCATTGTAACGAGTTTTCACTGTATATGCACCAATATGAGCAAAAAGAGCAAAGTCTAAATTTATACTGGCCCTAAGAATATGATTCCATGTATATTCATGAACTTTTCACAGAGAGGTCATCAAATAAGCCTAACTATCTAAATGCTGAAGTGCTGACTGATCCTCTGCAACTTGAATATGCCCAATGGTGTCACAAATCAACCTGACCCTGTGTATATATGAAAAGAACCAATCAAATTGTACTCCTAAGCTGTTTTTCCATTTAAATTGAAACCCTACACTGTTGTTACATTAGTGTTACTATCACAATCATTGACCAGACAAACAAACAAGAGGACTGTGACAGTCCTGTGCTCAATTGACCTTGCATGCAAAGACTGAAGTGAATCTGTGACCTTCAGAATAGAATATCAAGGTCACCTTTATTTGAGACCATCATCACTGTTTGTATTGTAAGTCTACACTCATACATTCACAAGTCATTTTGAAATATTTACATTCAATCTAACTTTTAACATTACAGGTATAGGAGAGTGCCTGGTGTGTTATCGGACCATAACATGTGTCCCGCCCACATTGCAATAAGCCACATCCACCTGGGTTTCTGGAACTCAATACTTGAACAAGCTGGACAAATCAGTTTCTGGTCATTTCTCTTAATTTTATGTAATAAATTTCAAGAGCTTGTGTTATCGAGCAGAAAATTTAAGGGGCAAATGTAAACATAAGCAATGACAACACTTTTGTGTGTGTTATGGCATTATGACGGGGGTGATTGAAGCTGGCATCAGGCGAGACACGCTGGCGTGCACCACACCCACAATGCCAGCTTCAATCACCCCCGTCATGATGCCATAACACACACACAAAAGCGACCTTCATTTCTTAAATGAATAGTGACAAAATCTACTATTACTGTGCTACATGCCAATTTGTCCGTTTGACTTTTCAACATCATTCAAGGTCAAATTAGAAGAGAAACAATAGGTACATTACTTTATTGTTTAATAGCAACCATGGCACGATGATCAGTCATTACTCAGGTATTAGCCACCATGTCAGTTGACCTTGCAAGGTCACTCAAGGTCAAACTTAACACCATAGAAACCTAACAGGAATTTTCCTGTTAGTGTACACAAGATTTTGGTTCAGATCAAGTCCAGATACATTCCAATTGAGTTTAAAGAGGATCCAACTTACATCCAGTTTGGGAGAAGACAAAACAAGTAAAAACGCACCAAACTTGGCAAACAAGAGGCCTATAGGCATAATGCTCTGCTGGCACTGTGGCTGTATTGCATCTACATTTTCCTTTCAAAGTTGTGAGTTCTCAAGTGGCTTCTGAACCCATAAAGCTTATGTAATTTTAATGTCATATGTGCCCACTAGATGGTTCTTTGCTCCACATGTAATCACACTACAGCTTATTTGTGTAATTCCTGACATGGATATTGTTGCATGTGCCAAGACAACAATAAGCGAGTCCTTAACTTCATGTCCTCAGTGACCTTGGGACAGAAGATCAAGGTCACCCAGATTATGTAATATAAGAGGCCCTAGAGCCTGGTGCTGTGGTGACATTGCCATTGATGTCCAACCTACACTCTGCCATTACAAAATCACCGCTTTCAACTTTACAGGCAGGCGACCTAACAAAAAGAGGTCAAGGTCACTGATATTACATAACATTCCAGCATTGGACATGGTCTATATATCCTATAATTTGGCAAATCTAAAAAATTACTTTTTCAGACATGGAATTTTATACCTTCATCTTGGATAAAAAAAATTGTTATTGTTCAAAATATGTGCCCCACATCCAGCTTTCCAAACATGGTCTGTTTGTTCAAATGGGTAATATCCTTTATAGCAATTTGTTTTGGGTATATCCAAATACTGATCCGGCTATCTGTCATTCTTGGTGAACATTTAGGTGTCAGGACACTGGAACATGGTTTGAAAATTTTGGATTACACTCTGACCTCAACAAAATTTTGGTCAATTAAAAAGAGATGTGACATAATTTGAACTATTTAGGTGCATGACAGAAAAAATATTGCTGTTTTAGAAAATGTGTAGACCCATGTATAACATGTGCTCACATGCACCTTTCCCCATTGCATGTGCATGTCCCATGTTCTCTCTGTGGCACCAATATCTACACACTTGCAGTGAAAGTTCACCCGTAGTATGTGGTCATTTTCACTTGGCAGAAGGCGTGGCCAACATACAACAGGTACTACTAACATTCAAACTGTCATATTCTGTCATTCAAGTACAATTTACCTAATCCTTCAGATTCAAATAAGCACTCCTCCTTGACTTCGTATTCCCTGCACCAGGCTAAGAAATTGGCTGTGTTGTCCCGTGCAAACCATGTCCCTGACCTTGCATTATCTCGGCATTTTAATTTAGTAGATGGAGGAGACTGAAATGGAAAAGAAAAGTTTTTGTGTACAGGACAGGCCATCATACCAATGTCTCTACAAAGGTCTTTTGAGTAACAGTTGTATATCTCACCTGGACTTTGCCAGCTCTCTATACCTGCAAATATTATGTCTGTCTGCAAACACAGACATTCTTTTTTTCTCAAAACTCTTTATTCTTTATAAAGTCTGTGTGTGAACACAGACTTTTGTGTCCCCTCAAATACTTTATTCTTCCTTCCTTTCTTTCTTCCTTTATTTAGCCTATGTTCCACAAGGGCAGTGAGTCTGTCAGTCCGTTAGTTTAGTTAGTTAGTTAGCAAACACAGACCTTTCAATTTCCCTCAAATAATTTGTTTGTTTTATACATTTTGTCCTCAGTTTTTCCCCCTAATACTACTGCTACAACAAGAGGCCCATGGGCTTCATGCTCTGCTGGCACCATGGCTATATTGCACCTACATCTTCATTTCAAAGTTGTGAGTCCTCAATATCTCATGTCCACATACATGTACATGTACATGTACATGTATGATACCCGTTTGTCGTAAATTTGGTAAAATTAGCCTTATTTCTCAAGGTAATGAATTTTATATGTTTTAACACGCTGCTCGTATGATAAATAAAAAAGTCATTTCCATTCTGTACAATATTACTGGTGGTATATATGGGTACATATGAAGCTTAAGTGCTTTTAGTGTCTGACTTAATTATCCACCAGATAGTACTTTGCTCCACATATAATCAGCTTATTTGTGCAATTCCTGTGATGGATATTGTTGCATGCACCAGGACAACAATGAGTGAGTCCTTAACTTTATGTCCTCGGTGACCTTGCAACAGAAGATCAAAATCACCCAGATTATGTAAAATGAAAAAATCACATGGTATACATTTATAATGCATGTGCATCTAGAATCATCGTCTCATTCTTTCGGACGATAATGAATTTTACTTGTCTCAAAACACATTTCCTGATATTTTGCATTGACATACAGGTGGCGCCATCAGTATCACGATACTTCAACATTTTACCTTCCAACATTTTCGCCACATTTCATTTAGTTCTATGACAAATTAAGGACCCTAACAATGTCCACAAATTTTTTAAAACTTTTATTCCATCAGTGACCTAGAAAAAGTAATTTAAAGGTCATTTATTGAGTATTAAATATCAATACTCATGAACAATGCATATTTTGTATCAGTTAAGTAACCCTATTTCACTTATACAATCAGGTATATACTTCTTATGGCTTTTTGTGCTGTGGTGGTTGAAATAAAAACAACATTAAAACTAGTCTACTCATTTTTTGTAATTATTTTGTTTGAAGCAAAATTTTAAAGTTGGAGGAAAAAATAAAAATAAAAATAAAAAAATTTACGAAGTTAAAAATTCTTTCTGGGAGTGTTAAACCTCGGTATTTTCAGGACATCATTCCAAATATTGACTCACACATTCTGTAGAAGTCATTGAAACTGGTATGCTTATATGTATTTTTAACCAGATGAGCATATTGACAAGTGCATTTTAAAATATTTTTTTATGTCTCCTCAGACAAATTTTCAGTACTTCTAATTCCATGAGGACGTGACGACCAGTAAATTATCTCAAAAGAATTAATAGTAGCATTGACAAGTCTTTTATGTTAGTTCCAATCTCTTTTTTGTTCTCCTTGGCAGTGACAGACTTAACTCTTTAAGAGCCACGTTAAGTTTTGTTGACCTTCATTGTCTCTGCCAAATTAGTTTTCTACCGATGCAATTTTCGTAATGTTTTGCATTCCCGATAAAACATAATGCTGAAAGAAAGAGCATACACCTTGGGCTCATATGACTGACAAAATGTTGGGGTATTTTCAAGTTGGATGTCTTACTGCCACATAAAAATATTAAATATAATTAAAGTGAAGGCAAATGTACCTTGCACGATGTTTTTTTCAGCATTTTCGCAGTTGAAAATTGGCAAAACAGTGTACAACCAGTGGTAAAATTGCACTCATTTCTGCCCTCTGTAGCACTGGATCACTGACAGTAAACACAGCATGTTTGGTGTCATTGGAAAGTTCAGAACTTCATGTACCTCCGTAAAATGCTTTCTCATTGGCTAAATGTCACTGCAATGCAGTTAATTTATGATGTCAAACATCACTGTCTGAAAGGTTAGACATGTTATGCTGACGATCGTTTCTATTGGCTGATGGTGATGTAGTCAGATTGTCATATGACCTATTTGAATAATTAATGCAGAAGACCAGTCATGTGGACCAATAGGAGCATGGAGATCACCCAAACCATCACTTTCCCCCCACCCACTTCTACCCAGGTCTCAACAACATGCTGTTGGGGAAAGCATGGATGCCAGCTACAATAAAAGCAGCAAATCTGGCTCTTTTGATGCTGTTAAAGTGTAATACTTTGATATTTTCATAGGATTAGGAAACAGGTAGTTCTTCTGAAGCTTTCTGTTATGATTGCAAGACATATGGAAGGATATTCACTGTACATTTGGTACCAATTAGGGTTGGAACAATACATTTTCTCACGATACCATACGCATCTCAATACAAGGGTCACAATACGATACGTGCAGTTGAATAATGGTTATAAATTAAATTTATATATTCTTTTATCACTTACTCTAAATTCATGCTCTTAATTTTTTAAATTAAAGATAGATTCCATATTTGCCTATGTAAAATAACATGATAAATGTTTCAAATGTAAAATAATTCAGAAATGTAAAGCTAAAAAGTTGAATTGCCTTACAATGAAATTTATTACAATTTTATATTCTTTAAAAAATTGTGAACTAGATTATGATTAATGTGCAAGTGAAATATCATTGCCATTTACTTTCTTTGCTGTCATCATGTTTATGTGGAGCCTATCAAATTCAAAGTCTCACTACTTAAAAACAAGTTCAGAAACATCTAAGCTTCAAATACTTCCAACAAAATTGCTGTGAAATGATATCATGGGCTACTGTTTTATAACTAGTATGAACAGTACTATGTCTTGTCCTGCTGTTATTTATTCATCTACAGATTTATTTTGAAACTTAATGAAACCAGGCTCAATGTAGGCCAACAGAGCCTTCAAGCTCTTTAATGCTGTCTTGGCAAATGCAATACAGCTAGGATGAGGATGCTGCCTCTATTCAGAACTGATGTAACTACAGTATGTTGTCACAGTATTTTGACTTAAGATCTTTTAAATTTTCCTATAACTGAGGATGGCAACATGCAATATGTGAGCATAGCGTGGAGTCCTGTGTTGCTGACTGGACAAAATACGAGTGATGTAGATCTGAGCTCTACTTAGTATTACCTACATTACAATCCCTTCCCACAAGTCATGAATTTCTTAAAAATGAAAAAGAAATAGAGAATATAACATACCTCTGTGATTTCTCCATTTGCATAAAGCTCTTGTGCTTTTCGCTGTATAAGCTGGGCCAGTTTACACATGTACACACCATTATCTAATACCTCCATGAAATTCTCAACTGATATGTCAATATCTGTAACAAAATAAATAAATAGTTAAACAAGAACAGTCATCATCGACAGACTGGATGCATCTCCCCCATGGCTTTGCACACACCAAGGTCTTTTGACCTTGAAAAAGAGGTCAAGGTCATTACGATGTGATCAGTTCAAGAAATGGTGTCAAGGTATAAGGCAGCATGTTCAAGAAGGTTAATTGCATGTGGCAGCACTTCTGGCAGACAACCAGTAGCCAGTGAGGCTGGATTTGTTTACCTTCCAGTTGGCTCCACCTGTAAGAAGCTAGCTAGACACAAAGCCTAAGTTAGCAGGGGCACCATCTGTCAGACCTTGTCTAATGAGGCACTAAATGCCACTTTGAGCTGGCCTGTGGATCACAAGATACTTTGCTCACAAGGATTCTGCGACAGGCAAACAGTCATACCAATAAACAGGAGGACAGTGACAGTTCTATGCTCAGCTAACCTTGAACTCATAAAATGAAGTAGTCTTGTGATCTTTGGAATTAGGTCAAGGTCACTTTTCCTGGACTCCCATGCACAAATGATAAAAAGTTTAATGAAAAATTTTAAAATAATTAGAAGAAGCTGGTCCATAATATGGTTCTTTTGTGAAAAAATTTGGTAACGCTACGGTGAATATTTTTTGAGATGTTATGGTAACATCGTGTCCTTATGCGCCACTCAGACGACCTTGAAATAAATACATGTACTTTAAATGTTTCATAAAAAGTTGAAAGATAACAAGTAGCCGCTGACGCTAGCCATATCCCCCGCCCACAGTAATCATGGACGGACGGATGGAAGGACGGACGCACGGACGCACAGACGGTGCCCATTACCATATCCCCTCTAAGGTCTACCCACCATAAAAAAATCATAGGGCTGGCATCAATAATTTAGAAGATATGGCCCGGACATATGTATTGTATCTTGAGCTTGCTTAATGAACTTTGTTAATCAATTAATTAATGGAAGTAATTAGCCACAGAAAACAATGCCTATGCACACCTACTACCTAAGGTCTACCCACCTTAAAAAATTCAAAGGGCTAGCATTAATAGTTTAGAAGATATGGCCGGGACAAAATTTGTCTTGCTTAACGAACTTTGTTAACTAATTAATTAATGCAAGTAATTAGCCACACAAAACAATGCCTATGCACACCTACTACCTAAGGTCTACCCACCATAAAAACTAGCTTTACTGGTTCTTGAGATATCGCACGCAAGAAATGTGGGATGGATGAACTGCCTCTGGTGACCTTGAAATTAGGTCAAGGTCAAGGGCCTTCAACCATGACATAGAACCTTACAAGGTTGATCAACTGTAAAAGTTAAGTGATCCTAGCTCACTTGTTTCTTCAGATATTGCATACAACAAATTCAAAGAAAACTGAATTGCCGCTGGTGACCTTGGAATTAGGTCAAGGTCACACACCTTCAAACTCGATGTAGACCCTAACAAGAGTGATCAACTGTGAAAATTTCATCATCCTATCATATCCGGTTCTTAAGATATCGCGCGCAAGAAGTTTAGAGATAAATGACCCTGGTGACCTTGAAATGGGGTCAAGGTCACTCTCCTTCGAACTTGACATGAACACTTATAAGGGTGACCAACTGTAAAAAATTCATGATCCTTGCTTAATCTGTTCTTGAGATCTCGCGCGCAAGAAATGTGGGACGGACGCACGGATGGACGGTCGTCATTACTATATCTCCCCCCCCACTTCGTGGGCGGGAGATAATAAGAGGAAGCTGGTTTTTGATAGGAACATGGTCCATTATAAGGTGCATCTCTGACAAAAATTTGGTGCAACTTTGGTGAATTTTTTTTTTTTTTTGGATATCGCATAACATCGAGAAGACAGATGGATGGACGGACAAAACAAGGGATTATAATACCCTCCAGCACTTTATGTGGCAAAGGTAATAATCAAGAAATGGCTGTAGCATCGATCAGGTGGTGAACAAAAAGAGTGCAGATTATTTAAGTCCAGGTACATTCCTACTAAGTTTGAAGAGAATCAAATATGCAGTTCAGGAGAAGTTACAAATAGTAATTAAACATAAAAGTTCATAAAACAAGAGCACACTGACAG
The DNA here is from genome assembly GCA_964020975.1 of Hermodice carunculata. NCBI lineage: Eukaryota > Metazoa > Annelida > Polychaeta > Eunicida > Amphinomidae > Hermodice > Hermodice carunculata. Next base: position 112,957,692 of record OZ026614.1, on the reverse strand, counting down.
TGATGTGCTCAGCTGACCTTGCAGGCACAGACTGAAGTAATCCTGTACACTTCATAACTTCAAGATCTCCTTTGTTTCAGACCATCAGCACTGTTTGCAATATCAGTATTCACTCATACAGTTCAGGAGGTATTTTTGAAATGAAAAGTTACAGAATTTATTAGTACCAAGATATAAGCCAACATGTCAGTTTGACATGTCACCGCCACTCAAGGTGAAAACTTAACACCAAAAGAAACCCCATAGTATTAAATAGCAACCACGGACTTATGATCCAACATAGCTGAAATAACTGTCTTTATGTCAGTTCAGCTTCCAATGTCATTCAAGGTCAAAATTAAAAATGTTCAGCAAAAAAAAAGCCCACAGGTAGTTTCCTATCAGTGCTTGATAGTAACCATATCCAAAAGTATCCGGATAAAAGCCAATATGATTTGCTGCTCTCCCTTTTGCACATTGCTAATGTTCATGTACATATACCTTTACTGATTTTTCATAAAAGTTTACAGCACCACATGTAATGAAAAAGCTTGGTGGAGATTAAGTCCATGTAAATTCCCACAAAGTTACAAGAGAATCTTGAGTGCTGTTTGGGACAAAAAATAAAAAAGTAAAATCACACAAAAATTGTTAAAAAGTTGAAAAAGAATAGCAGTGCCACCTGTTAGACAAATGAAGATCTGGAGGACCTTAGAAGTGTCCCTATACCAGGCACGTAAACTTCAGGATTTTCCCAGAATGCAGGATTTTTTTGAACGATTTTTAATTTCAGAAGAGGCTGGATTTTGCAAGAAAATGTTAAAACTGCATGGTGTAATTATACAGGAGTGTATATGGGTAGGGGTAACTTCAAGATTTTTCCACTGATACCAATTACATCCCTGCTATACAGTTTCAAAGCAATAATTGGCCAAGTGGTTTTGGAGAAGGTTTGTAAAGATTTCCCCAAAAAAATTAAAAAAAAAAAAAATAAAATAAAAAAAAAGTAAAAAAATCTAAGGATCACTGCAGTGTTACTTTAAATAAACTTGGTAATGACTCATCCAAGGTATATTCCCATCCAGTTTGAAGTTTATATGTTTTTTTTGTTTTTTTTTGAGAAGTCAAAAATGTGAATAACCTTTGAAATCCCCATTGACCAACATATGGTAATCAAAAGGAATGCAAGTACTTAAATTTTTTTTAAAAAATATGTTAAACATCAGGGATACTGAGTGTCACCGACTAGAGAACCAATTAGCTTAACACTCTTACAAGCTACAATACCATCAAGTTTCAAATAATCTGAGCAAGACTTTTGAAGAAGAAGTCAAAAATAAGGAAAACACACAAAAATTCATAAACAAGACATCCGTGATAGCCCTGTGCTAAGCTGACCTTACATGCATGCACAAACTGTTCAAAGTGATTTTGTGAACTTCAGAACGATATCAAGATCAGCTTTGTTTAAGACCATAATGATTGTTTTTAACTTGTACATATCCCATTACCAATTTTTACCAACATTTGTTACTGTGTTTAAAATGAGAAAACAAAAGCACCACCATATTGTAGACAAATTGATGGAGGTCAAGTCCAGGTACATTTGCAGTAAGTTTGAGAAGGATCCAACTTACAGTTTGGGACCAGAAGTCAAGCAACGCAAAACCAAAATTCTTTGAAGTTTGAAGTGAATCTGATTGATGGTTTTGGAGAAGTAAAAAATGTGCATTTCCATCACATGTACATTGATACAAAAGAATTTGAAGCTAATTGAAGGTGTTTGTGTTGTAAGTGATGGGAATGTACACCTGGGAATGGGGTCAGATGAATGGTGATTGTCACATCATGCCTAACCAGCTATTTTCCCACTCCCAAGAAATAAGTTCAAAGGTGACAAACATAAATGGCTCTTATTAAATACAGTTATCAACCAATTCATGGGTTTATTATGTTGATACTGCACTTTTAAATCACAGGTTACTTTACCAGCACTTTACCTATGTTCGGGATTTTTGGTCCTTTTTTGGGGGGGGGGGTGTTTTGTTTTTGAGTGTGTGTGTGTGGGGGGGGGGTTGTTTTGTTTTATTTTTGTTTTTGTATTTTTACCTGTACACTATGTCCAGGTACAGAGATTTTTGCCATGGACTGTATCAGCACATTATTCCTGGCTGCTTGCTCCATACCAGAAATCATTGTATTTGTAACATCTATACATTTTTCAGTCTGATGTGTTGTCAAGTTTACCCTCCAATAAGGATTAATATACACTAACCAAAAATACAATCAAATATTCCTCATACCCAAAGTTTTGTGGAGCCAGTCAGCGATGTCGTCTTTGAGTGGTAGGAGTGCCTGTTCTTGTCGCTGTGCCATCAACTCCAAGTCGCTGTCCTCCCCTGTCAGTGACCCCTTCCTACCAAACCCAGCTGTTGCATCAGGCTCCATCCAGTAAGCAGGAGGAGGGCGTGTCTCTATTGCACTGAATCGACGCCAAAATGCATGGGTTTGACGTCTACAAAAATAAAATGTTACACATGTTATTGATAGGTACATGTATATGTGCTGCAAGCTTTGTACTAAAACGGACCATGCATCTGCAAAGGAAATTGGTCCAGCACACAGAAATATAATCATTTCATAATGTTTCCTTGTGCCATATTTGAAACAAAGCTCTTATAACAGATAAAATATACACCTTTCATTAAAAAAGCAGAAACAGCCAACCAAACTTAGCACACGAGGTTGTCTCATTTCCCATAAGAAAATAATAGATAGGTGAATTTAAGAAATTGATGGGGTTCCAGTGGAACACATATTGACAGCTGGCTGGTCATCACCATGGAGTTTGATTTGATTTGATTTGATTTGTTTACTCACGAAATAATCCAATACAAATCATATATGTATATACAATATATAACACAAATATTGGCAGGAGGGAAAGAAGTATATACATGCTTACAGAACCTCCTTTATGATAAAAATTAATACATTTACATTACGGAACACTGGTGCAATATCAGGATACATATATATATTTCAAATTTGTTAGTTACATAACACTGTACATAGATTAAATTCCTAATAGTAAAACAAACAAACACATAAACAAAATCAGACACATGAGGTTATAGTACGGATCGAGCGATCATAGTGACAGTAAATGCAATTTTAAATGACTTTTGAACATATGATAACTGTAGTTTTTAATGAGTGATGGAATGTCATTCCAAATTTTCACATCATGACATTTTATAGAAAACTGTTTAATTTTTGTTCGGCATCTTATTACATGTAAATTCTGACGTTGTCTTGTATAATAATTATGGATAGAACTGTTCTGTACAAACATATGTAAGCAGGCATCTGGAGATTTTCCTTGAGTGTGTTGACACATAAAAATCCCTGTTTGAAAAATATTATTCTGCTGTAGGGTCAAAATTTGCAGGTTATTGAATAATGCTTTCATTGAAGTTCTGTAATGTGAAAAAGTTATGATACAAATAATTCGCCTCTGGAATACATTCAGCTTTTCAAGCGTACTGTCATAAGTACTTCCCCAAACAATGTTACAATAAGACAGATATGGCTATCATATGCAAAAGTATAATACAAATTAAGAAGAACCTTTTTCAATAAGAAGCGTCAAACTTTTACAATGATGCCTATGGATTTTGCTAATTTACTTCTTGTATAAACTACATGCTGTTTCCAAATAACATGGTATCTAAATTCACACCTAGAAATTTTACATGAGAAATAAGATTTATCTGTTTACCATCTATTGAGAGATTGAGAGAATCAGCGGCATTGTTTTTCCTTTTGGTATGAAATAACATAGAATTGGTTTTTGAAATATTCAAAGTTCACTTGTTTGATTTGAACTACTTGGCTACATGAGACAGTTCACAATTCATATCGTTGAATAAATTATGTAAATTTTTATTTTTCACAAACAAACTTGTATCATCAGCAAATAGAAGTGAAAAAAGTTTAGTCGATACATACTTAGTTGTGCAAAATATTATAACAAAAAGATTGATAATAGATTTTCAAATGCAGGATTGTTTGTTTTAGACATTTGATTGATGGCAATGCACGTTTTGGGGTGTTCAAATATTCTTCACATGTGACACATGACATTAAAAGTTATGACAGATTGGAGACTGCATTTGAACAAGATGGTGTTTTCGTACATCATTGCTTAGAAGTCTCATGTGATCTGTGAGGTAACTGACGATGTAATAGAATCAAACTAAATGAGCTCACGGAGATTACATGCCCACCCTAGAGTACGTCTCACCCTTGGTGGTTAGATTCAAACTTATGGTGATTGATGCCCTATACTCATACAGTTTGAAAGCTGAACTTCCAGGCTCACAATCACATAGGCTGTGCTATCTCATGTAATCCCTATCTATCTCTATCTCTATTATGATGACTGTCTAGAATTCCAGTCAAACTTGATCCTCTGTGATTTGTTTAACTGTTTAATTATAATTCTTGAGTACATGTATATTATAATCTTTAATAATACGCACAGGTTCATCAACATGAGGCTAGATCCTGGCAACAGTGGATTGGCCTGTGAAATGAAAACAGTGGAGCAGATTGACCAGGCCAACCAACTGAACATTTGTGTTTTTCACATGCGCAACAAAGATATATCTGAGGTGAAGGAGTGCAGTACACAAATCTACACTTAAAAGGACGAAGCACAGATATTTAGTTGTTAAAAAAGCCACCAGCTGGCACTCATGTACAGACTCTTTACTGCATACTCTCACTGCCACCTGGTGAGTATAACTGGAAACAGTTACATACTAAGCAAAGACACAGCTACACCTGGGTATATGCCATGGGATTGCTGAATTAAGCTGCATAGATAAATAAACTAAAAACCCTAGTTTTAACTGCCCATGCTACCATTTAGCCTTACTTCCATGGCAGAGTTAACATATTCTAACAAGTTTCATCACACATTTGTCCCCATCCTTACAGTGAACCTGCTGATGCATGCAGGTTGTAGAGTATAGACCACATGCAGTTGCCATAATCTGGCTGTGCATCCCAACAAAGATTGTCTGTATTTGTGAAAATACAGTATTTTCAGTATGCTGCAGCTTAGTTTTGTATTAAGTCAGCTGAGTCAGGTTTCCTGCAGTACAGTTACTTTATTGGTGGTCAGGTAGGCTAGTCTGTATTCATTCCAATTGTAGCACATGCCCAAAAAAGCACACCCCCTACTTTTTAATCTTGGTGTATTATTAAAAATTAAGTATATTTCAATATTTAATATATACATATACATATATACATATACATATATATATATATATATATATATATATATATATATATATATATATATATATATATATATATATATATATATATACACATATATATATATATACACACATACATGCATGCATACATACATACATATATATAACTTTATTTTAAGAGGGTGACCCTGTTGGTGCTGTTGTGGTTGTCCAGCCCGGTGTCGGACCCGGGACTTCTCGCACCCCAAGCCAGTGTTTTGCCATTACGCTAAAAGTCCGGACATACAGCGCGAGGGCTCAACAATGCCTGGCCCTCACTCAACTTTTTCCCTTTTTCTCCCAAGGACCAAGGAATGCCCAGTGATAGCACCCACAGGCTGCCTGCCTGACTCCCAGCCACGAGGAGCACAACCCCACCAGCCGTTGTCCCTCCGACTCCCAGCTGGCCGAGCCCAACGATGAACCACCCTCAGCCACCGCAGCCTGTTGGCGTGCATTTTTGTTCACCCTGACACCAATGTTGTGGTCCAGCTGGGTATCGAACCTGGGACCTCTCGCACCATGAGCCAGCGTTTTGCCATTACACTAAGAGTCCGGACGTTGAGCACGAGGGCTCAACACTGCCTGGCCCTCACTACAGTGCCAAGAGCCAGGGCCCTCTTTAAAATTGGTACATACAGTGGTACCTCTCTTGAGAGACCCCTCTAATGAGAGACTGCATATCTTTTTAAGACCGCTCTGACAGAACTCTGCGCTATCTTTTCCATGTTGTTGTACCTCTAATGAAAGACCACCTGTTTTGAGAGACCACATTTTGACCCGCCGTAGGGGCGGTCTCTCAAAAGAGGTACCACTGTAATATACATTGCTTCAAAAGTATGTAGGATACGTGTATAATAATGTGAATGTGTGAATGTACATAAGCAATGCAAGAAAACAAATACATGGAGTATGAATATTACAGGCATGAGTGATCCTGGGTTCGCGCTAGCCATTCGCCAATTGGCCACTAGCGAAAAAATAGTTGATCTGGCGAAAGAAAATTTGAATAAGAAAATTAATGTTTCCTTTTAATATTTTATCTCTAAATTTAGCTATGATAAATATACCAGCAGTGATTTCAATATCTTTCTGGTGATATAATTACTGATGATAATCAAAGTATCATAACCATTATCTGAACGAATTTATTGGCCCAAAAAGTGCATTTTTTTCAAAAAATGGCATTATAAATTAAAATCATAATATATATAGAATCTTACATGGCAGTGAGTTACGATTTTTCTCTCACGAGGGATCGTTGTTGGTGGGGAAAATCACCAGTGACCGCAGGTCACGAGTGATTTTCCCCACCAACAACGATCCCGAGTGAGAGAAAAATCGTAACTCACTCACTGCCATGTAAGATTTTATTTATTCTATGTTTAATCGAGTATTTACCGCAAAAATTGTCGCTCTTGTTGCTTAGGTGTCGCCATTTTAAGGCGGAGACTTTTCACTTGGAAATGTCAAATCACATATACATGCACCGCGGGTGTAAACACAATATACCATTGCGCGCTTTAAATAGATCAGCATGTTCGAAATGTAAGACACTCAAACTGAAAATAACAAGACAATTAACAATCTCTTAACATTTGTAATATATCTAAGTGATGATACATCACAAGGGTACACTTCTAGAGACAGAAGTTATAAAAATATCGTTCCCAGGGGAGCCAGCGTTCATGCATATTCATCTTGCGAGTCCATGACAGCCATGAAAAGGGCGTAAATTTATCACCCGCTGCAACGTTTCAATTTCGCTGAGAAACATTGGGAAATGATGTGATTGGTCAATTGACAATGGGCATGACATGTGACCTACCGTGAGTTACTATTTCTGGATTTCACTCCAGAAAATGATAACTCACTGCCAAACATAGAATAAAATTAAGTTCTGACATGTCTTGGCTACTAACCTTATCATATGTCCAAGTTTCATAATTTAAAACTTTATTTTAGAAAAAAAAATGTAAATGAAGAAAAGAGACTTTACTTATTTTAATAACAATGTAAGTATGTATGGTTGTGTGTTTGACAAAATATTTTTAAGGTCTTTTAGGAGGGCGGGGGGGGGGGTGGTGTTTTGATTTTATATGTGTAGATTTATTTGACTAAAATATGGCTTAAGAAGATTCCATTTGGCTAAAAGAAATTTGTAGGTTTAGCCAAATTGGCTAAGGGGTAAAAATTCCTAGCGCTAGCCCAGTGATCTGAAACAATGCAGTACTGAGTTTTACTGTCATGTGCAGCAATCAAACTACAGTGAACAAAGATTATTTTCTTGATTACAAAATGTGTTTTGTACAGGCTGAGCCATTTAAGCTCATATACATTTCTTGCTTCCTTACCTCTTGGGGCAAGGTGTTCCACATCTTGGACCCAGAGTAACTAAATAAATGCTGCATGTATTTTGACTTAGGTTTCTCAAGATAGAGAGAAATATTATTAGCTGCAGATGTCAGATTTGCACTGTGTACATCAGACACAAACTTAAACATGTTTTGCATATAGTCTGGTACATGTAGTAAACCCTTCAGTGACTTACAGACTAGCAGTACTTTTTTTAAATCAATTCTTTCTTCAATACTCATCCACTTTAATCTGGATATCAAAACTTTGTAGCTTTGTCCACCATGTGTGTTCAAAATCAGATATGCCACCTATTTGTCCAGGTGCTTGATTTTACTCAACCAATCTTTCCTGTAATTACTCCAATTAACTGCTTCTGATGAAAGAAGAGGGTTCATTGTTGTTATTTTATGCTATATGGATTCTAAAATAAATGTAATTGCTTGTGGTATTGTAAATTAAGACATATCAGTATCACAAAACTCTGTGAAACTATGTCTGCGCCAGGAAATCTTTGCATTAGCACAGCCTGCTACTATTGGAATGAATACAGTACATGTATTTGTAAGTGCACTGTCTGATATGACAGAGGAGAACTAAAGGCTCAGGAAGAATACGTATAATATGATCCTGGCCACAGCACAATTCATACACCCATATAGAATGAGTATCCAGCTGTTGTTTCACTTTCAGTTGTAGAAATAGGAAAAAAGTGAAGCGCCACTTGTTGGACAAATTAAGAACTAAGATTCTCTAGGTGTGTCCCTGTGTGATATCAAACCAATTGGGTGAGCAGTTTTGGAGAAGATTTTTTTAAGATTTACCCAAAAAAAGAACAAAAGAAGAGGATCATGATGATCCTGTGCTCTGCTGACTGGAATCTACTTTTATAGTATTGCAATACATGCACTGTAGTCTGTATAACCACGGAGGGTAGAGTCTCTACCCTCCTTGGTATAAATATACACATGAACAGTAGTACCAAAGTTTGATATATCATAACAGAAGTTATAAATAGCTTTAACATGCAAAAATTCAAAGAAGAGAATCATGATGATCACGTGCATGTTCTGGACAAAGGGAGCTTGTTACAATCCCCTGCTAAAATTTTGTGGTGTGGTGAATAATATATGTAATTCATGTGGCCTGTGACTGCATATGGTATAACCACGGGCTTTGGATCGATCATCATCAAGATATAAGCTTATATGTCATTGAACTTTAATTCCATCTTGCAAGGTCATGCAAGGCCAAAAGGGACCATCCCAAAACAAACCCCACATTGCAGTTCTTTATTGATATTGAAAATGTAAAAAGTCTAATGAGGGATGGATGGATGGATGGACAACAGACACAAAAGGATTCCAATAGCTCTGCTGACTGACAAGTCAGCACAGCAAAAATTGTTGAACTGGGATTTATATAGAATAAATTTATCTGTTTTTGTGACATTTGTATGTGTTAAAGTGTATGTTAAATGCTATTCACTACATTTTCAATTTGAATCTGCTGATTTTTTAGATTAAAAAAAATGCTAATATGTAAAATAGCAGGATTTATAGCTGTAGTTTACAACCTAATAGGGTGTGCTTTGTCTACACTTTGACCACGTGTATTTGTTATCATTTCAATATCGCCCGCCTGTCATCTCCAACTGTGAAAGGTCAGAGGGCAATATATCAGAACAGAGCAATTCTGAAGAGTTGAAAACAAATAAATTGCAAAATGTGTGCATTTGAATAAGGACAGAGAGTGAGCACAGTCAGTGCCGGGGGATAAGCCACAGAGAGAAACACAGTGTATCCCATGTTATACATGTATGATGAAGAAAACATCAAATCCTACACAAACAGCTCCCATCCACTTGCACAGTTATTTTTAAAAAATCATGCACAAGTTGCTTTATCAAATATATGACAGGGTCTCCAAAATTCATAGCCAAATTGGGAAATAAAACAATAATCATTGCAGAATTTGACCTCACTCTCTTATACAGTTCATGTTATAGTAAATTAGCTAGTTGCAAATTTCTTTGGCCAAATAGCCAAATGAATGACACATTGGCTAATGGCATCAGCAGTCCTTGTATGGCTGAGGCCAAAGTGATTTACAGACTGGGGAAAGAAATGTCTATCTTCTCTCTGTACAGCTCGGTAAATGTTAGGCATTTTTTTTTTTGTTTTTGTTTTTTTGTTTTTGTTGCCACAATGACTTTCACATATATTTCATTTGACCGGGGTAATTCATTTGAAATCAGCCATGCTGATTCAGAGGAACTGCTAAGTTCATTAGCATATTATCTTAAAATAACTCAATGAATTTACCTCCATAAATATGGATGACAGTACTATTGTGAACAGCAGATTTCATAACTTTTACCAAATACCAACAAGACCTTCATCATGCTTGGTATATCTTTATATCAGGCTTGATGAAGGTCTTGTTGGCATTTAGTTTTAGTTTTATTTTGCCCTTGGACTCTATAATACCCCTGCATCCTCTGAGAGCCAGGACTTTCATCCCTGGTGACTAATCATGAGAGTGTTGCCAAGTCTTTCTTCTTGCCTGCATAACTTTTACCAAAATACTGCATGCTAATGATATCTAGCAACACTGTTAAACTTAAGACAACCACAAATGTTTGCATGTATTTCAGACAGTGAAACAAGCTAAAAACTTAGCTTCCATTGAACAATTTACAGCGATTACCTGAAAAACACTTCAGACTGATCATTGGATGCCTATCAAATTTAACTGCATAGCTTGTTTAAATGCAAATATGTATTCATTATATTGGATTATCTGTGTCATTTTGACAATGCCAAAATACAAACACTGTAAAAAAAATCCACTCTTTGAGACAAGATCATGCAAGTTTATTACCCTTTCAGTGCAAAATTTAGAAACATTCAGTTCCTGAAGAGCCACTCAACTGGTTCTTGGTGCCCAATGTGCCCAATGCGCCCAAAGCACACCAAGAAGAGCTGTTGACCGGAGGTATTTTCTCCGGAACTATAGGCATACTGGCACTTGAATTAAACGTCTTTTTATGAGGAATACAAATCTGGAATCTTAATGATAATTCAGACTAGTTTGACTTAAGTAGATCAATTTAAGAAGTGATTGCCACTGAAAGAGTTAACACAAGTTTTCAAAAGTCCAAAGCCATGTAATCTTAGACAAAGATATAATTATGGAAAACTTAACACAAGTCTTGAAACCTCCTGTCAGTTTTTGAAACTTACTTTATTACATTTGGAAAATTAGTAATCTCTCATGAAGATTTTTTTAAAGTTTTGTAAACTTATCCCTTGGACAAAACTTACTTCTGACAAGATCAAGCAAGTTTATGAACTTAACACAAGTTCTCTTGTGAAGATTTTTTTTTGTGAGTGTGTTTTGTAAACTTGTGGACAAAACTTAGGGTATTTTTACAGTGAAGTTTGGTCATTTCCTTTTTAATTTGTGCACATACGTCAGAAAAAAACATGTCAATAACCCACAACTTGTGCCATCTTTTGCAGACAAAGCTAGACAGAGCCAGATTGGCCTGCAGAAACTGGATCAGCCCAACTACCACTCAATGGGAATTCACCAATCTTAATGCCAAAAAAAAACTTAATTTACTGAACACTGCATGAACATTCCCCTAATCTGTGACCTTTTGGCCCTAAGTTATGTACTTTAATGCATCAATAATATTTAAAATTTGTAAAACGAAGCGAGGGTTTGGCTCCTTCTTTTGTGCCATATTGATAGTTCCACTGGTTTCACCAGTTGAGTGGCTCTTCAGGAACTGAATGTTTCAATGGCTGCAGCATGGTACTGTTAAATCATAATGTATGTTTGTTACATGATAATCCAGTATGTTGACAACAATAGACGTTGCTAACAAAGAGTTAGGCATAACGTCTTGGGTGAGCTTTTGTCTTTGCTCAGACTATTTATAGTCACATCTCCCTTGGTCAGTGAGGGAAAAAATTTAAAGAGTGAAACTGTGTCTATATATGTCTGCTATCGTTTAAATTACGTCGGGAAAATACCACCACAATGACTGACATCAGGTGCACACTTGGTGCAACTGATACTCCAACCATCCCCTGCTGATGGGTCAGTGGTCATGTATGTCCTAATTTTGGTAGACAAATTTAATGAATCTGCTCAAAAATAGTAAAACGTTAACCAATTTCACTTAAACTTTAATACAATTTTAGCACTATATTCAAAATTGGGGTTAAAATTACGGTTGGGCATGGTGATTTGATATCTCATTGTAAAGGCAGGATCTGCAGCAAGTCAATATATGTTTACATCACAGCCACGACTCCATCGTATTGATTTTTGGCAGAAAAGAATTGATTGCATGCAAATATACAATCTTCTTTATAATTTTGGTTCATTTTTGGTCATAAAAATTATCCCTCAGATTTAAAGGTTGCTTGCAACCAAGTTCATATTTTTTTCTACCATCCAGTAGATAATATGTGATTGATGTCACAACAGTTACATCATAATACAGTTATGTTGTCCATGCCCCTTTAAAAGGCCAACATATCTGATGCAGCATTCAGTTTCTGTTGAATCACTGAGCAGAGAGTTGCAGAGACTCCAACCTGCAGAACCCAGCAAAGGGGTGGGGGGAGATAGCTATGAAAACACTTGCTCTAAGCCAGAACCCCTTCACTAACTGTGGGGTACCGTCATTCAAGCTGGAGGTTGTAAAATTTGATTGCTTTTTGATAAGAATGTGAGAGATCTGCCCAAGTCAGGAGGGTTGAAGTCTCTGAAGTTGGAGACATACTCTCTGTAACTAGTGAACATTTAATCATTTATGTTCACCCTGACGTTGAACAGAACTTGCTCATCTTTGAGGAGTCCAGTGATGGACAAAAATGGTCAGGCATTGTGGCACATCATGTACAGTGTATCTACTTTCATCACCACTTGTCTGGTCTTTCTATTGTCTTCAAAGAGTAGTACCATACAAAAAAAAGCAACCTCTCATGGCAAGTGGTCTTTATAGCAGGTGTCAGTGTACACCTAGCATGCAACAGACTGTTACTTAAGAAGCCCCAACTGAATAATAACCTCACAATAGAACACGGAGTCCCCAGTAGCACGCAGTGGACCATGAACAAGTGAAGCACTAAATCATTTAGTACAGGCTGGAAGGTGAACTAATCTGACTGGCTCTCTTACACACACTGGCTGCTCTACATCTTCAATATTAATGCACACTGCATTCCATTTTGGCACCCACTTGCTGTGCTTCAGCTAAATTAGTTACAGCTGTAACTGCTAGATGCTTGTAAAGTGAAAATGTAAAAGATCAAGACTTGTGTATTTTCATTGTAAACAAACTTGAATTTAACTAATCTTTGGTTAAATGCATCCAACATACTATATTTGAGGAAAAGTGCCTTTGAATGAAATACAGCTTGTTTAAAAAATTTAAAATTTAAACCATGTATGTCTTGACCTTGTATTCTGGGAGCACAGATGATGCCAGTTGTAGATATTCAACATGCATGTTGAGATCACAGCAGCTTACCCGAAATTACATGAAACATTTTGACTTGTTCTGCAAAACCCCTGTGATACGTACATGCTCTTGGAACAGACTTTGTATTCAAATGTAACAAATATCTGATATAAAGTGAGCAGATGTATGTAAGAAGACCAGCAAGCATAAAGACTTTCACTTTGTCACCAATCAGTGTGTCACTCAGGATCACTTTGTGCTAAAAGGCACATTGCTAAGTTTGAAGTGCATCTGGCTGATCATTTTGGAGAAGTCAAAAAATGTGAATTATGGATGGATGATAGATGGATTGATAGACCACATTGGACAACTGAAGACAAATAGATGAGTGGATAACGAATGACCGACAAGCCAGCTGAGCTAAAAAATCACAGTGCCATCTGTTGAACAAATTAACGTCCAGGAGTCCGCAAGAGGTGGCCCAGTGGTTTTGGGAGATAAATTTTTTTATAAAGATTTTATCCCCCACAATTAACAAACCAAAAAAAACCCTGACAATCTAAAATTCATTGGAGTGTGACCATATAAACAAAATTGGTGGAGACACACCTAAGGTACACCCCCACCAAGTCTGAATTGAATCTGATTTCAAACGGTATTGCAGAAGAAGTTGAAAGTAATAGTTATCAATACGGATGCATGCATTAACTAACAGGAACACAAACTGAAACAAGAGAATCATTATGGTCCTGTGCTCTGCTGACTGGTATATGCTTTTTCAGTGTTGCAACATATGCACTGTAGTCTGTATAGCTATATACATGTACACTGGTAGCAAACTTTACTATATAATTCATTACAAAATATAATAGAAAAAATTGCAGCACCACCTGTTGGCCTAAATAAGAACTAGGTGACCCTATGTGCAATATCAAAGCAACTGGCACAGTAGTTCTTGAGATAAAGAACTTTCTATTTTTAAATCAATTAAAATTTTCGTAACAAGAGGGCTGTGTGAACGGCCCATGCTCACCTGACCTAGACATTCATCACACTTGCAGCTCTGTGAACTTGGGATAGGATCAAGGTCACCCATGTTCTGAGTAGGTCTGACCTTTATAGAACACTAACATGCATATATATGTGCAACATTAAGGTTCCAGTTCAAGTAGCTCTCAAGTTATAGTGAAGAGTAAAATTCATGAATGTTGTACTGTGACCCCAGAAATGGGGTCAAGGTCACTCATGTACTGCCTTCATAGAGAAACAGTAACATGTGCAACATCAAGGTCCTAACTCAAAACAGATCCCAAGTTATCAAGTGAACAGTAAATTTCATGTCAGCTGTCCTGTGACCTTTGGGAATGAGGTCAAGGTCCAAACATCATTGGAGCATGACCATTTGCACAAAATATGCAGACACTTATAAAAGGTACATCCCTACCATGTTTGGAACAAATCTGGCTAAAATTATTTAAATTATAACCATTACAAGAAATTCCCACGTTAAACTTTCCTATTGAAACTTTTTCAAAGGTTTTCGAAAAAAATCATAAAAAATCCCCCAAAACACTGGATCGTGACCATTTGAACAAACATAGTAAATACCCACCCAAAGTATATTGCCACCAAGCCTAAAGTGAATCTGACAGACAGTTTCTTCAGAGAAGTCCAAAACGTGAAATACCATTAGAATGCTCATTGACTTGCATAATAAGCAATAGAAAAGGTGCATTTACTGATAAGTACCCGAAATGAAAAAAAAAAAAAAAACGTTAAAAATCAGGAATCCACAGCAGTGCTACCTAGTGGACATTTTTCTTGACCCTTTTACAAGGAACATATCCACAAAGTTTCAACTTTGTCTGAGTAACCGATCTGGAGGAGAAGTCACAAGTATCAAAACCACACAAAAATTCATGAAAAATTTGAAAAAAATTGCAGCACCACCTGGTGAACAAATTAAGAACTAGGAATCCCTAGGAGTGTTCTTATATAATATCAAAGCAATTAAGGGGGCGGTTGTGTGAAAGAAGATTTTTAGATTTGTCAAAAAAAGAACGAAAAATTCATTAAAAATCCAAACAAGAGGGCTGTGTGAACAGCCCATGCTCAGCTGATCTTGACATTCATCACACTTGCAGATCTATGAACTTGGGAGAGGATCAAGGTCACCCATGTTCTGAGTAAGTCTAACCATTATAACAGAACACTAGCATGTGCAACATCAAGGTTCAAGTGGTTCTCAAGTTATAATGAAGAGTAAAATTCATGTATGTTGCACTGTGACCCCAGAAACGAGTTCAAAGTCATTCATGTACTTTCTGAGCATGACCTTCATACAAAAACATTAACATGTACAGCATCACAGTACTAACTCAAAACAGATCTCAAGTTATCAAGTAAACAGTAAATTTTGTGTCAGTTGTCCTGTGAATTAGCACTAGAATGCCCATTGACTTACATAGTAATCAATAGGAAAGCTGCATTGATCGATAAGTACCCGAATGGAAAATACTTAAAAATCAGGAATCTAAAGCAGTGCCACCAAGTAAACACTTGTTTGACCCTTCCACAAGAACACATCCATCACATTTCACTTTAATCTGAGTGACGGTTCTGAGAACAAGTGAAAAATAACAAAACCATATAAAAAATTCATAAAAAAAATTCATAAAAAAATTGCAGTGCCACCTGGTGAACAAATTGGGAACTATGCGTCCCTGGGAGTGTCTATGAACGATATCAAAATAACTGGGTGAGCAGTTTCAGAGATGAAGAGTTTTTAAGGTTTGCCCCCCAAAAAACAAAAAAATTCATAAAAATTCCAAAAATCAATAGAGCGTGACCATTTGAACAAACTTGGTAGACATCCACCCAAGGCACATCCCCACCAAGTTTGAAGTAAATCTGGCCAAAAATATTTAAGTTATAACCATTACAAGAAATTCCCATGTTAAAACTTTCCTATTAAAACTTTTGTAAAGATTTTTGAAAAAAAAAATCATAAAAAAACCAAAATTCATTGGAACATGACCATGGGAACAAACTTGGTAGACACCCATCCAAGGTACATCCCCACCAAGTTTGAAGTTAATCTGGATGACGGTTTTGGAGAAGAAGTCGAAAATGTGAATTAGCATTAGAATGTTCATTGACTTCCATAGTAACCAATAGGAAAGCTGCATTGACAGATAAGTACCCGTATTGAAAAAGTCGTAAAAAATCAAGAATCTGCAGCATTCCCACATAGTGAACATCTTTGTTTGACCCTTCTACAAGGAACATATCCACCATGTTTCAGCTTAATCTGAGTAACGGTTCTGGAGAAGAAGTCGAAAATAGCTAGAACACACAAAAATTCATAAAAAATTAGTAAAAAATTGCAGCGCCACCTGGTCAACAAATTAGGAACACAGAGTCCCTAGGTGTCTTTGCGTGTGATATCAGAGCGATTGAGTAAGCGCTTTCGGAGAAAAAGATTTTTTAAGATTTGTCCAAAAAAAGAACAAAAAAATTCATTAAAAATCCAAAAATCACTGGAGCATGACCATTTGAACAAACCTGGTAGAAACCCACCCAAGGTACATCCCCACCAAGTTTGAAGTTAATCTGGATGACGGTTTTGGTGAAGAAATCGAAAATGTGAATTAGCATTAGAATGCTCATGACTTCCATAGTAATCAATAGGAAAGCTGCATTGACCGATAAATACCCGCATTGAAAAAATCAGGAATCTGCAGCATTCCCACATAGTGAACAACTTTGTTTGACCCTTCTACAAGGAACATATCCACCATGTTTCAGCTTAATCTGAGGGACAGTTCTGGAGAAGTCGAAAATAGCTAAAACACACAAAAATTCATAAAAAATTAGAAAAAAATTGCAGCGCCACCTGGTGAACAAATTAAGAACTAGGTGTCCCAGGGAGTGTTTCTGTGTGATATCAAAGTAATTGGGTGAGCGGTTTCAGAGAAGAAGATTTTTTAAGATTTGCCCAAAAAAGAGCAAAAAAAATCATAAAAAATCAATGGACCGTGACCATTTGAACAAACTTGGTAGACACCTACCCAAGGCATATCCCCACCAAGTTTGAAGTGGATCTTGCTGACGGTTTCGGAGAAGTCGAAAATGTAAATTGTTGACGGACGACGGACGGAAGACGGACGGAGGACCACAAGATAAGCTCAGCTGACTGACAAGTCAGCTGAGCTAAAAATCACTGGAGCATGACCATTTGGAAAAAAAACTAGTAGAAACCCACTGAAGGTACATTGCCACCAAGTATGAAGTCAATCTGGATGACGGTTTTGGAGATGAAGTCGAAAATGTGAATTAGCATTAGAATGCCCATGGACTTACATTGTATTAATAGGAAAGCTGCATTGACCGATAAGTACCAGAATTGAAAAAATCGTTAAAAACCAGGAATCCACAGTACTGACACCTTGTGAACAACTTTGTTTGACCTTTCCACCAGGAATATATCCACCAAGTTTCAGCTTAATCTCAGTGGCGGTTCTGGAGAAGAAGTCAAAAATAGCAAAATCACACAAAAAAAGCATAAAAAAAAAGAAAAATTGCAGCACCAGCTGGTGAACAAATTTTGAACTAGAAGCCCCCGAGAGTGTCTCTGTGCAATATCAAAGCAATTAGGTGAGCAGTTTCAGAGAAGAAAATTTTGTAAGATTTGCCCCAAAAGAGAACAAAAAAATTCATAAAAAATCCAAAAATCAATGGAGCATGACCATTTGAACAACTTGGTAGAGAGCCACCTAAGGCACATCCCTACCAAGTTTGAAGTGAATCTGGCATACAGTTTTGGAGAAGAAGTCAAAAATGTGAATTGTGGATGGATGATGGATGGACGTCTCTACTACGATACACTTATGTAGAAAAGCATGACCCATATTCATAAATATCAAACCCAACAATGACAGCAAAGAGATTCCAGAGTTACCAAAGCATCAACATTCATCTTCCAATATCAATGTGAAGAAACAAATTTCACTCCTGACTTGAGACAGGCAGTCACCCACAAAAGGCAACTGGTGCTTTTAAACCGGCCCTCTCAACCTTTGAAATATTCTTCATTAAATATAGACTATAGTGTTTCCAAAATGTACAGGCCCAACCACTCAAAATCCAAATTTTATTACTTCTGCAAAAGATAAGGCAGAATAGGTAGGCCTATCACTATTTTGGTTCTTGGACGGACGACAGACCCTCACAAAAGCTCAGTTGACTAACAAGTCAGCTGAGCTAAAAAATAGAAAGATTATTGCATCATCATTTCCTTTGCAAACTAGGTAGAGCTTCACCTGGGGAACATCGATGTGCAAAATCAAAACATTCCAAGAACCGCATTTTGAGAAGAAGTGGAAAATGTAAATAGAATAACCATATATACTATACAGTGTAACACTTAACCCATGGTCGCAAACTTTGATTTCCTATAATTTCATCAAAAATTAACATACATCCACATCATTTTTGCAAACTTTCATTGTCCTAAGTCAAGTTATATTTTGATCATATTTTAAGTAATTATGCTCAGCCTTTCTGGAAAAGAAGTCAAAAATAGCCTTAACACACAAAAAATTCATTAAAAAAAAAAGAAATTGCATTCTGGAGAAGTCAAAGATAGCCTTAAAACACACAAATTCATAAAAGAAATAAGAAAAAATTGGCCAAAGAAAGAACTAGATGATCTGAGGTAACCCTATGTGTAATATCAAAGCGGTTGGCAAAGTAGTTCTTGAGATGAAGAAATTTTTTTTTTTCAATAAATATAGTAAGAAATTCATGAAAAAAATAGAAAAATTAGTGCATTATCATCTCCTTTGCAAACCTGGTAGAGGTCCACCTGGGGAACACCCATGTGCAAAATCAAAACCTTTCAAAGGCCGCTTTTTCAGAAGAAGTTGAAGATGTAAGTTCAATAGCCATATATACTATACAGTGGTAACACTTACCTACAGTTGCAAAGTTTGATTTCCCATAACTTCGTCAAAGATTAACATATCCATATCATTTTCCCAAATTTCATTGTCTAAATTCTAATTATATCCAGATGAAATTTTAAGCAATTCTGTTCAGCCGTTCTGGAGAAGAAGTCAAATATAGCCTTAACACACAAAAAAATTTCATTAAAAAATAAGTAATTGCTTTGCCACCTGGTGGCCAAAATAAGAACTAAGTGATTCCAGGTGAGCTTCTGTGCAATATCAAAGCAATACTCTAAGTGGTTCTTGAGATGAAGAAATTTTAATTTTTTTCAAAAATTTAATCAAAAACTTCATAAAAAATAGAACAAGAGGCCCACGGGCCTAATGCTCTGCTGACACCATGGCTATATTGCACCTGTAAAACCCATCAGATTGCACTTTGCTCTACATGTAATCATAGCTTAGTGCAATTCCTGCGATGGGTATTGTTGCATGTGCCAAGGCAACAATGAGTGAGTACTTAACTTTATGTATTCAATGACCTTGGGACAGAAGATCAAAGACACCCAGATTATGTAATACAAGAGGCCCATAGGCCAGCCTGGTGCTGTGCTGACATTGCCGTTGATGTCCAAGCTACATCCTGCCATTACAAAATCACCTCTTTCAATTTTACAGGCATTGTGACCTCACAAAAATAGGTCAAGGTCACTGATATTATATACAATTCTAGCTTTGGACATCGTCTATATATCCTATAAATTTGGCAATCCAATTACATTTCAAGATATGGAATTTTATATATCAAAACAAGTTTTGGCTCATAATTTCCTTCAAATTATAGGTGGCACGACTAGTATCATCAGCAACTTAGACTTTGATCTCCCCCACAATCCCACCAAATTTGTTGAAGATTTGCAGAAAATTAAAAATTCTTAAGTGTTCACAAGATTTTCATATTTTGACCCCTATATTGCATAATATCGTAAGTGTTGCCACCAATATCAAAAGGAACCTAGAATTTTATACAACCTATATAAGTCCTGAAAGTTATGTTCCAGGGCTAACTTGAAAATTGTGGATGGTATTGTGGTTACAAGATTTTCACATTTTGACCTGTGCATTAAATAATACTATAGGTGGTGCCACCAACATTCATGTCGACAAAGATGTTTATACACTTTATTATATCAGGGCTTTTCTAAAAAATCATGGGGTTCAGAGCATTCATGAGATAGCTGCTATATTCTAACTGGCCATTTGACCTTGACCTTCAACTCGGATTAAGAATTGTTACTGTTCAAAATATGCGCCCAACATCCAGCTTTCCATATATAGTCTGTTTGTTTAAATCAGTTAATAACTTTTCGAGATATTTAAAAACACAATAAACTTGGACAAGGGCCAAACTCCACAATTACTGGGTCACAGTGACCCAAAAAGTATGTCACCAAGTACAGTTTTATGTATTATGTAATCAAATGCAATTTTGATCTGGAGGCTCAATTCACTTTGCCATTGATGTCCAAGCTACACAATGCCATTACAAATCACCTCTTCCAACTTTATAGGCATGGTGACATCACAAAAATAGGTCAAGGTCAGTGATATTACATAACATTCTACCTTTGGTCTATATATCCTATTATAGGTGGCACCACTAGTATCACTAGCAACTTAGCCTTTGACCTCCTCCACAATTCCACCAAATTTGGTGAAGATCCGCCAAAAATTAAAGATGGTAGAGCGTTCACAACATTTTCATATTTTGACCCTATATTACATAATATTGTTGGTAGTGCCACCAATATCCAACAGAACCTAGATTTTCATACACCCTTAAAGTCCTGAAAGCTATATTGGACTAACATCAAAACTAATAAAGTTATCATGCTCACAACCCAAAAGTTTAAGGATAGATGGACGAAAAGACAGAATGACAGATGTACAGACATGAGCAATGCTGTAAGCATATATGAAAATCATACAACTTTGTTTCATGGTTCATTGAATGCAGCTTTGCCACAAATATATAAATTGAAGTTACAATGGTATCTCTATCTTTATAATAATTTTACAGATATTCAACTTTGAAATTTTTCAACGCCCCAAGTCTACACATGCACATTGAAATTTTGTGTATATTGGCAATAGTCTCGAAGATATGGGGCTTTTAATATTTTAAATGCCCCTAGTAAGCATAATTGTGAACAACATGACAATTCAATACCCAGGTGCACAAGTTCACTGGTAGATGAATCTATGTGCCAGATATGGTGACTGCAGGTAAAGCAGTTTCTGAGATTCCACATGGACAAATTTGGGTACCATGGAGAGAGAGAGAGAGAGAGAGAGAGAGAGAGAGAGAGAGAGAGAGAGAGAGAGAGAGAGAGAGAGAGAGAGAGAGAGAGAGAGAGAGAGAGAGAGAGAGAGAGAGAGAGAGAGAGAGAGAGAGAGAGAGAGAGAGAGAGAGAGAGAGAGAGAGAGAGAGAGAGAGAGAGAGAGAGAGAGAGAGAGAGAGAGAGAGAGAGAGAGAGAGAGAGAGAGAAACAATATGTATGGGTTGGCACCCAGACATTAAAAAGAAAATTTCTGGAAAAACAAAATGTCTGGGTTCACACCAAGACATAAATGAATATCCAGATGCAAATATTACATTCTGAGCAAACCAACTCAGCCTGTCATATGTGGTGTGCATGCCAATGCACAATGACCAACATATCTGAGTTGTGTGAACACGGAGGATATGATCCAGCTAATCCTGAAAAATGGATTCAAGATCTGTAATCATATGGCTGCATGCTGATGAGCTCTACGTCTCACATGTATCAATGGCACGGATGGCCCATGCATGTACATGTATGCACTTTGCTTTTCTCATGCAATCAGTATAATTTCTCAAAATCCTGTTCCTTTGTACAGCAGAGACATCCTCTGAACTGCATTAATCCTTGTGACCAAATCACAAGTAAATGAATAACAAGCCTGCCTGTATGCCTCAGCATAAATGATTCTACGATCCAAACACAGTACATTGTTAATACAATATATTGTAGTACAGTTTACCAAGGAGCCTATCCAGATCATAACCTGAGGGATACATACATAGGGGGCCTACAATCACCAGTAGATGTACAGGTGGCATATTGCTGTCAGTGATTTAAGGGATGGTTCAACATTATCATCATTTTTGAATAAGTACTAAGGGTACTAAATTTAATGACCCCCTCCCTCCCTCTTTCCAAATTAGTACTTTAAAAATGATGATATTCCAAAAACAAAAAGAGCAAAATTGCACAAGAGGCCAAAAATTAACCATCATTTTCCATATTCTGTGAAAGCATACAGACCCATTTAACCCCTCCCCCTTGCGTACTGTAAGTACTTATTCAAAAATGATGAAAATATTGCCCCATCCCTAAGTATACTGCATGCTAGACATATACACAGTGGCCTTATAGGTTAATAAGTAAAACTAATTAAGGTCATAATGCAAGGCTTAGTCCTCAGGGTGATCAATGTATCTTAATTAAATTTATAAACATCTGTCCATTCATACAAAAATATACCTTTATCAATACACAGTCATGCATTGATAAAGGTATATTTTTGTATGCATGGGCAGATGCAAACGGTCAACACTGTCACACAACATGTATACAAGATCACAGAAAAACGATTTAAAACCCAGTACAAACCTGCCCCCAGCCATTGTTGTGAAGACGTATATAATGACGGCTGGACCACGGAGATACGTGCAATCAAAAGTCTTCGGTGTGCATTGCAAGTGGGCAGGGAGGGTCTAGGCTGGACACTACACAGCTGCTGTCATCATCACAACTGACCTCCATGTCACCAGCCCACAACTCATTAACACAGCCTTGATGTGTCCTTCTTCAAGCTATCTTGCCACCTACTGCAGTCTTACAACAGCAGGCACACCGCCTGGCAGCAGCTTTATAGAAAGCAAGCAAAGCCTACATCAACGGTCACTATAATCCTCCACAACATGGACCTCCTCACAATGCATCCAGGATAATGCATTTGGAATTGACCACACTGTACATGTACTTGTTTACCATATAGGAACTGCCACACACTGTCTGGCACTGATGGATGTGGTATGTATGCATTGAGGGACAACAAATTCTGGCCGCCGATTTGTGCTGAAAGGTAGTGTAGATGTATGATAGTGGGTGTATCTTAAGTGTCATGCATGTATTAATATGTTAATGAAGCATCAAAGGCAGGCGCTGGTGCATGTTTGGGCTTACAATTTAAATTAAGCTTTATACTGATGAACTGTGGCATGCCAACATGCATATTATATGTGTTTAACATGAAGTACAAAGGATATAAGGATGTATTTGACAGTACCTTGCATAAACCTAGCTATCAACACTGTTCAGTTCCAATTATCTGTTCAGTGTCCCTGTGTTGTAGTGCAGCTACTTAATCAAATTCAGCTCGGGTATCACATACTTTAACGCCAACATATTACTCAAGACCTATAGCCAACACTACATGTACTTGTATTGATCTCCGTCATCTCCCCCAAAACACACTCATCACTGGAATGGCACTTGCAGTTAACCATAGGGTAATATAATTGGGATTTTGCTATTGAAGATATTTACCGTCTTTGAGCCAAACGGTCCAAAGATTTTACATTTCTAAAGTTTTTATCTATATTCAAATTTCATTAGATTTCTTTAGTTTGGACTTGTGATTAAACTTAATTATAAATGTAAACCAGCCTAATAACTGAAAAAATTACAATCACTGAGTAAACAGGAGTTTGCACATAAATTTTGCCACTTCACCCACACTGGCAACATTTGAATAGTTCCAAGTGCTGGCCCAGTTTTAAAACAAGGCAAAAAATGTCCAATGGCAGGAGGACTGGCTTAAATTGAATATTAAAAATAAAACATAAAAAAACAATGTAGTTTCAAAGTCTCTTTGGTGATGACAAAACTTTTGTGTTGTTCCCAACCATATAACCGCTTGTGTCAAGTCAAAAAGAATGGTATATGGGTTTCTCTCTACTTTATAAAACATGTTTTTTGTCTTTATGTTTTTGTTCGTATGGTGAGTGTTGCACACAACCAAGACATTATGTCAACCTCTTATCACACAAATTTATCTGTATTCTGAGCATTTAAATTTTGTAGTTGTCTATTGTGGAACTTTTACAAGCACTAAAGGTGCAAAGAGTAGCCGGGGCAATCTGCAAGCATGGTTCCCCTTTCCCTCAAATGTTTGGATTTTTAGAGTTGAAGTGGTACCTTTTGAAAATATTTGGAGCCATACCCAAATAAAATTAATTGACAGTGACATAATTTAAGTCAATTACATTAAGGTGGTAGTCTCTAGGTAAGCTTGAAATTGTATTGAACATTGCAGATTTTCAAAAATGACTTTTTAGCTCTGTTGACCAAAGATTACCAAGCTTATGTAATCACTCCTCAGTCTATCCATCCGTTCATAAACAATTGCCTGTCAACACAATAGCATCTACAAATTTTACACAGGCCTTTGAAATTTCTGGACACGGTCAATAACTAACAATCTCAGTTCCTTTCAAGATTAATGGCACCACCTAGTGGATTACATACCAATGGGATCAAAAAGTGAAAAAAGAAAGAAAGAAAAAATGAGTATGCTTTACACAGGCCTTTGAAATTTCTGGACATGGTCAATAACTAACAATCTCAGTTCCTTTCAACATTAGTGGCACCACCTAGTGGATTACATACCAATGGGATCGAAAAGTGAAAAAAGAAAGAAAGAAAAAATGAGTATGCATTAGTGTGTTTAAAATTCAATGGATCCTTATGAAATTTGATGCAAATAAGATTTTTTTTTTTTTTTTACTATGTCAAACCAGGACAATACCAGTGGTGCCACATACAGGTGAATGGAAAACATAAGTTAATATTTGGTGGGCACCAGAGATTTATGAAATTTGTTAGAGCTTCAAGAATTAGAAGGCTAATTTTGCCAAATGTACAATAAACATGAATAATGATGTGAAAATTTAGTATCACATAATATGGGTGACTTTGACCTATTTTCACAAGGTCTTGGAAAAACAAGTCAAGGTCACTCAAAATTTTATCATTGACCTTAAATGCATACATGTATTAGGTGTAAATTTAGAAGTCCCATCTCATTTTATAATCAAAATAATGAATTTACTGTACTTTTAATACCTATGATATTGATACCAAAAAAAGCAGCTGGCTATAATGGTATCTCTTTCAAGATACTAAAAGATATGTAGGAACATCATTGCTGCTGTTCTTGCAAGTCTCTTCAATTATAGCATATATCGTCCGGAACATTCCCCTCTCATTTTAAAACGGAGAATATAAACCCTATCTTCAAATCTAAAGACCCCCTTAACAAGGTCAATAAAAGACCAATCAGAATCCTGTGTGCTGTTTCCAAGGTGTTGGAGCATATCCTGGATTGAGATATATCACAAGCTAACGCTGACATTTTGCATGAAGGTATCTCAGCATTTATGAAAAATTACAGTTGCCAATCTGTACTTATCAAAGCTTTACAAACATGGAGGGAAGCCTTAGATAACAAAAACAAGGTAGGAATAATTCTGATGGACCTTTCCAAAGCATTTGCTTGGTAGCCAAACTAGACACTTATATGGTTTTGGTAAGAATACCGTAACCCTCCACACACGCTACATGTATCTAATCAACAGAAAACAAAGAGTACCAACAAACTTTGTTTACAGTGATTAGAAACGTGTTACCAAGGTCGTACCCCAGGGATCGTTTCTTGGACCCCGTCTTTTCAATTTTTTCATCAATGACATATTTAAATTTATTTGGAAAGCTTGGCTGTCTAACTTCACTGATGATAACACCTTCATTATAACTGGCAACACAGCAGCTGAGGTCCAACGGAAGTTACAAATAAAGGTAGATCAGGCTATTTCTTGGTTCAAATTCAATCTCATGCAAGACAACCCTAAAAAAATCAAATTTATGCTCTTGAATTCCAGCAAAGCTGAAACTGAAACCAACATAGAAGTACGAAACATTGTTATTCAATCTGAAGATAGCATCAAACTTTTTGGGCATCACTATTCATAACATATTAAATCTTGATGAACACATAGCGACAGTCTGTAGGAAAGCCCCTTGTCAAAGGAATGTACTTATGAAATTTAAACAAATGTTAGACATACAAGCCAAAACCATGATAGTCAAGTCTTTTATCCTGTCCAATTTCAGGTATTGCAGTCCAGTGTACCATTTTTGCTCTAGAACCAATAGCAACAAAATGGAATCAATTTTGAAACGCTCTCTGAGATTTGCACTAAATGACACTACATCAACATATGAAAGAATGCTAAAGAAAATAAAATTAACAACCTTAGAAGTTGACAGGTAACACTTCATTGTCAAAGATGTATATAAAATTCAACATGATGAAGCTCCTAGGTATTTAACTTCCCTGGTTAAGAAAAGAAATATTGGGTATGACACTCGGAAAACCCTAAATCTTGATATCCCAAGATACAAAACTGTTAAGTATGGTAAACACTCACTAAAAACTCTCCTACCTAAGTTGTGGAATGACCTGCCAAGATAATGAGACTACTGATGAATTGAAGAAAGCCATCAAGTCTTGGACAGGGCGCTCCTGTGGCTGTTACATTTGTTTGGCACAAGCAGAATAATTGACTTTTAGCGAGAGCATTTTTAGAAACCAGTGTCATTAACTTGGGTTTCCCTCATTGTTGGGGCTTGGTATTTTAGAAGACAGTTATTTAATGATAATTTTCTAAGTTTTTCATAATAAATTAATTTTTGCTTCTATCTCCTCATCATAATATATCCTTGACGACTGGCCATGGTGCTTTCCAGCACTATGAAAAAATCATAGAGCTGGTTTTAGAGCGGAGGGTACATATATATTATGATGATGAGATGGATTAAAAATATGTGAGTGTAAAAAGAATTATTTACTGCTCCCATAATTATATATCAAACAACTTAAATACAATTTTTAAGGCTTTCACGTTGAGTAATTTTAGCTTGTTGCTTGTTGTACGTACCATCTTTTTCACTATTTGTCATGACAATTGTGTCAATCATGTCTAGTTTTATTCATAGTTATGCAGTGTTTAAGATAAAATTTACCTCCTTGTCAGTGAAAATAGCAAAAAATTTTCTGCTATTGTTCCTTGTATCAAAAACCGATTTAAAATAAAGATTGAATTGAATTGAATTGAATTATGATTTTATAGTTCCACGTTATACCACCAAAAGCATCACCATGACTGCACACATCATACTTTTGTCTGTATATTCCTCTCATGGTATATTGATACACGTGCACAAGTTTAGATGTGATGACCACAACAAAAAATCCTAAAATGTATTCCATCCATGCCCTTGAGAAAGTAGGTCAAGGTCATTCATATTACATAACATAAAACCCTCTACATGTGATATAAACATTTGTAGCACATTTGGTGTCTTAGCCTTATTCTTTCTCAACACATCAAGTTGATGTTTTAATGTGTTTTTCAACACATATTGGTCCACATATTTTGTCATACTGAATGTGGCACCACCAACTTTCAACACACTTTTGCTTTTTTTGCCTGATTGACATTCCTGCCAAGTTTCAAGATGATTTTCACATCTTGGCCCATATACATGTATTATATAACACTATAGGTGACATCACCAAGATCAAACTTGACCTAGATTTTCATACACTTGATAAGTCCTGAAAGTAACATGGGGTTATCTTGAAAACTGCAGACTGTAATCTCCAGTGGTATTGATGGAATTGGAAAAATCTTTTAAGTTGTATATAGTATGTATGACAAAGCTAAATCATGTGTCAAACAGGGTCAGACAATATCAAGCTTCTTCCCATGCAATGTTGGGGTTCGTCAAGGAGACAACTTGTCTCCCCTCCTCTTCACTATATACCTAAATGATTTTAAAGACTTTATGAGCCTCCACTATAAAGGGCTTGATCTACCAAATCCTGAATCTGAATCAAACCTACCCAATGATGAAGTGGAAGTGTTCCTCAAATTATATACATTATTGTATGCTGATGATACCATCCTCTTGGCAAAGTCAGCTGAAGAGTTACAGGATGCTTTAACTGCAACTTACCAATACTGTCAAGCATCATCACCAGGGACCTAACTGTCAACACTATCAAAACCAAGATTGTCATTTTCTCTCAACGAAAGGTGAGAAAATACCCAGAGTTTAAATTTGGAACTGACAAGATAGAGGTGGTTGATGATTGTGTATACCTAGGTACTACCTTCAATTACAATGGCCGGTTTAATAAAGCCATCTCCAAACAAGTAAACCAAGCGAGAAGAGCCATGTTCAACCTCACTACAAAAGCAAAGAAATTAGCCCTCCCAATTGACATCCAGTGTGAATTATTTGATCAGCTCATAACACCAATCCTGTAATATGGCAGTGAAATCTGGGGTTTCCAAAAAATGGACCAAATCGAAATTTTCTACAGGAAATTTCTGAAGAGCCTTCTCAAGCTACACAAATATACAGCTAATTGTATGACCAATGGAGAAGTTGGCAGGTTCAACCTGACTAGCATGGTCGAAAAAAGGATGATAAACTTCTGGGTCAGACTGATACAATGCAAGCAGCACAAGATATCATTCATAGTGTACCAGCTTCTTAGACGACTGTATGACAAAGAAAACTTAAAATCAAAGTGGATGTCAAAAATTACAGATATTTTAAACAAGCGTGGGATGTCAAACGTGTGGTACCAACAAGACAAAGTTAATAGGACATGGATTAAACAGTGTGTGGATATAAAGCTTAGTGACATGAACAGGCAAAACTGGAAAAATGATGTAGACACAAACAGACTGTGTACTAATTATAGAATCTTTGAACAAATCCCTGGCTTCGAGGAGTACCTTCTTCATCTGGATGCACATGAAAGAATTAATCTATGCAAATTTCGTTGCGGGAATCACAACCTGCCAATTACAGAGGGACGTCATCATGACTATATACCCAGACCCTGCACACTATGTGATTCCCAAGACACCGGAGATGAATTCCACTATGTATTAGTGTGCCCAACATTTCATAGTGCAAGACAGAAATATGTCAAACAATGCTACAGAACACATCCAAATACACTGATAATGAACCAACTCTTCAATGCAAAAAATACCAAACAATTATCGGATCTTGCCTAGTTTGTGAAGCTTATAATATCAAACTTCTGATCATGAACTGTTACTACTTGTATATATATATATGTATGTTCTGTAACAGCTAGAACATGCAACACTGCTTGAAGTTGAACATTCTAAACTATTCGGTATATAACTATGTACATATCCTGATAACATTGTTATATTACCAATTGTTATGCATTTTTGTAATTCTCCCATGCCCTGAAAAGGGTCACCCCTGAGAATAAAATCATTGTCATTGTCATTGTATGGTATCCACAAGCAAAACTTTATGGTTAGATGGACAGATAGACAGATGTACAGTCATGAGCAATCAGAAAAGCTCTGTGGCCTGATATGGTCAGCAGGGCTAAAAATATCTGAAAGAAACCCAGCAGGTATTTTCCGTTAGTGTTTAAGTGTACATGTATACCCATGTCCAGACCTAGTAAGCAATATCAATAAGATATAAGTCGATATATCAGGTTTGTTGCTATCCCTATCGTACAGTAACAATACACGTATGTCTTAATTTTGATAATTTGTTCACAATCTGAGATGACAGCACCATCATGCGTCAGCTACAATCTTAAGCAATATTGGGGTCACTCTAGCATCTTTAATTTTTGGCAGATCTTCACCGAATTTGGTGGGGTTGTGGGGGAAGTCAAAGTCAAAGTTGCTGATGATAATACTGGTGCCACCTATAATTTAACAGAAATTATGAGCCAAAATGTGTTTTAAGATATAAAATTCCATAATCTTGAAAAGGAATTGGATCATACTTGCCAAATTGAAAGGATATAGAGACCATGGCCGGAGCTAGGGTGTTATGTAATATCAGTGACCTTGACCTGTTTTTGTGAGGTGCCTCTAAAGTTGAAAGAGGTGATTTTGTAATGGCCATTTTACCTTGATCTTCAACTCGGGTTAAAAAATTGTTTGTGGGTGATTTTAAATCTGACTGTACAGCATAAAATATGTCAATTCAGGTTTTTCCCCAGGAAAAATTAAAGCTTTTTGGTGATGCTCAAATGTCGATTTGTATAAATTGTCTGCTCAGTTCAATAAATTTAGTCCTAAGAGAGCCATTTTGGCCTAAAAAGCTGCAATTTTTGCTTCCCCCCCCCCCAAATTATAGCTCTATGGGATGCATTTAAAGCTTTATGGTCAAGTTGAAAGTTCAGCATTTTTTTCTAAAGCTTGATGACTGTTAAGCTATAAAGCTTCAGGGAAACCCTGCAATTAATTTGGACCTTACGGTGAACCACTTCGACAAGATACATCTGCATCAGTTTGAAAGGGAAAATGTTATTCTCTAAAGAAATATACAACAAACTTTCTTACTGAGGACTAATCCACTGTCAGACTGTATAATAATAGTAGTAGTAGTAGTAGTAGTAGTAGTAGTAGTAGTAGTAGTAGTAGTAGTAGTAGTAGTAGTAGTAGTAGCAGCAGTGATTTTATTGACACAGAGAAAAGAGGTCAATACTGACCTATATGTCAAAAGATAATACTAGTATAACATGTAATTTTCATAGGAAGCATACACAAATTATATATATATATGAAATGCTGCTCATTGATCTCATTTGAATTTCCAGCAGCCTTCCATGCAAAATGGTTCATGTATATTTGACAGTGTGGTGAGTTTTGCTTATAGTGAGATGATAGGTGTCAGATGGTGCTAAGTCACGAAAAAGAATTCAGTATTGCTGCACAGCAAATCTATTGTTCTCTTCAATTATGTCACAAGTTGTGGCTTTATTGTTCCTGTCTAAACACTGTTTCACTGTTAATCAGAAGTCTTAATTATTTGGACAAGTGCAATTTGTGTCAAAAACTAAATTTCTATTAATTAGCATAGCAAGACAGCTGCACTTGGATGTTTTATACAAGGTTAAAAAGAGCTCTAGTTTCTTCATAATTTCTGCAGGTGAATTTAATGCCTTAGATGTACTTTCATTTTAACATAAGAAATTTTTATCCTGTCTACCTCAAACTCAAGCTTAACATGTTTTGCAGGGACTGGTCTTTCGAACATTTTGGCCACCATGACAAAATTTCATCCTGTAATGATTTTGAAGATAAAATTGTGACATGCAAACATTTGCAATGGCCATTCCATTACAAGTTTACAATCTGAATTTTCTCTGGCTAAAACAAAAGTAAGTTTTTCAAGTTAAACTTGCAAACACAACAAAATTCCAATTTTCTTGCACTGGAGTTGACAATATATAAACATAGTATATATTTCCCTACACATATTTTCACTCTTTAGATGCAGAAAATTGAAGTGCAAAAATGTATGCTTGTGAACCATCAAAGTCAAAACTAAAGACCAGTTTAGGGTGCTCCATGTCAGTCACCTCAAATCTGTGCCCACTGCATAAGTATTTTGCAAAATTTGTTCAGTTTAGTCATGGACCTATTATCTTGCTTCATTGTCTACGGTTCTGTTCTGTTCAGAGGGTTTTGTGAAACTTATTAACTTGTAGATGACAAGGATATTAATCCTAAGCAGTGGTGGAGCCTCTCGAAGTCTGTTCTGGGATGCAAAGTTCATGAAAACATTCCTCCACTCATCAAGGATGAAAAAGTTGTTTCTTGTGTCACTGAAAAGTGCAATATTTTCAATGAATACTTTGCAAACCAATGTAGAATTCCTCTCGATATTGAAGCCCCACCCCTGCCCCAGCTTACCTTTTGAACTGAGACACACCTAAATTATATCAACTTTCATGAAGACAATGTAAGGAAAATCCTCTCCTCCCTTAGGCTCTCCTCTACCTCTGGCCCTGATAACATATAGGAAATACTTTACTTAAAAGTACGGCTGATTCAATTTGTAAACCTCTCACTAAAATCTTCAATGTCTCTCTCTCCCTCTTTCCAATTTCCGTGACTGCTGGAAGAAAGCAAATACATGCCTCGTGTTTAAGAAGGCCAAAAAGCAGATTAAAAGTGATTATCGCCCTATATCTTTGCTGTATAATGTCTCCAAAGTCTTTGACAATTGATCTTCAATGCCCTTTATGAATACCTAGTTGACAACAATCTACTTACACTCAAAAATTCTGGGTTCAAGGTGGATGATTCTACAATTAACCAACTAGTATATATTGTCCATAACATTAATTATGGCCTAGAACATTCCAAAGAAATGTGTATGGTTTTTCTTGATATTTCTAAGGCTTTCGACAAAGTTTCGCATGCTGGCCTCCTTTTTAAACTACGTCAGCTAGGTATCTCTGTTAACATTGTTTCATGGATCAAAAGCTACCTCTCAAATCGATTTCAACGAGTGGTCATTCATGGCCAAGCGTCCTCTTGGTTGCCTATTGAAGCTGGCATATCACAGGGATCCATACTGGGTCCACTTCTCTTTTTGGTGTACATCAATGATCTTGTTGACGATCTTTCCTGTGATGTGAGGCTTTTTGCTGATGACACATGCTTGCTATAAATTGTTCAAAATCCAACTGAATCTGCTCACCACTTAAATAGAAACCAGCTACATATCCAAAATTAGGGAAAATTATGGCGTGTCAGCTTCAATGCCCTGAAAACTTTATCTGTTGTCTTCACTGCCAAAATTATTAAACCTCACCATCCACCTGTTCATCTTGGTCCATCAGCTATACCTGAGGCCACCTCCCACACCCATTTAGGTAAAACTCTTAGCAGTAATTTATCTTGGCATACTCACATAACCCCTATCGTCAATAAAGCCAACCAGCGCATTGCTCTCCTTTGCAGGTTTAAATTCAAACTTCCCCGAAAAAACCCTGGTCAGGCTTTATTTCTCTACAGTTAGACCAATTCTGGAGTATGGTTGTGTCCTTTTCAATAACTGTGGTCAAGGGATGGCAGATTTACTTCAATCTATTCAGTATGACGTGGCAAAAATATGCACTGGTGCCCTAAGACACACTTCTCACATCCAAACTTTTACAAGAACTCAGATGGCCTACACTCACTAATAGTCGCAAATATTTTAAAATAATCTTGTTCTACAAAATGACCCATGATCTTACTCCTTCTTATCTGACCAATCTCTTTCCACCTCATAACTTTGGTTGAGCAACAACTCATTCTAGACCCATACGCACCATCCAGAGCAGGACCCTCCACTTTGACAGCTCGTTCCTCCCTGATACTATCAAACTTTGGAAAAACTTACCTACAGACATTAGAGATTCAATCTCACTCATATCTCCAAATACAAAACTCAAGACAACCCTGCTGGCTGTGGACAATGTCCCCCATCTTTTCTCCTATGGGCTTCGTTTTTCTAATATCTGCCTAACCCAGCTATGACTGGGCTTCTCCAGGCTTAAGTTTGACCTCTGTAAAGTAAATAGTTCCAAGTGCTACTTGCTCCTGCTCTTTCCCAACTGAAGACATTGCTCATTTCTTTCTTTTTTTGTCCTAAATATGCCTCCCCTAGAAAGAAACTATTGGATCATACAATCTTTTAGCTCCTGGCATTCACCCTGACCTGATAATCCACATAGAGAGCGAAAGACTGAATCAAATATACCGCTTTGGGAGCAAAGAACTACCAATCTTGTTAATATACGGATATCTGACGCAGTACAAAATTATGTACTTGAAAGCAGATGATTTGTTTTCTAATCCCTTCCATAATCATGCAGTTTTATTCTCTCCTCACTGTTAAGTCATTGTGACCTGTCACTTACTGACCAAATTATACAAGAAACACACTCTCTATGCTGCATATCATATGACGTGTAGCTACAAGGTAACCCAAATTATAATTAATTATATACGTTATTGATTTACTGGCAATAATTAAGCCAAGCTTCTATTGTCAATAGTGAATAGTATGCCAAGTGTCATTGGGTTACATTATATTCTCAATCTGAGTCTTTAAATGTCCTATTGACTTGATATTTGTACACTATTTTCTCATGTATACATTTGTATGGTAAAATAGTTTGTAATGTCTTGTGCATATTGTATGTATGTATATATATATATATATATATATATATATATATATATATATATATATATATATATATATATATATATATATATATATATTATATAATAGAGGTAACAATAAACTGAGAACATATTGTAAAGTCAAGTCTTCCTTCTGCAGAGAAGAATGTTTAAAAATGAATCTTAGGCTCGACAAACATAAAAATTTGACAAAACTTCGAATACGTGCAGATGATTTGAAAATAGAGGCTGGACGCTACACCAAAACTGATCCTCAGAAAAGAATATGCACAAAGTGTACCAATCATCAAATAGAGGATGAAGCACATTTCTAACTCAGCTGTAATCTGTACAACCAAACAAGAAACTAGAACAGGCTGATTTTCCAACAGAAATTCAAATGTCTCCCCTTGCGCCCTTACTATTGTCACCCTTTTTTATAAATAGGCATACCGATTCCAATGATCTACAGATATGGTGAAGGTCTACTCTTTATTGACATTTCAAAACGTTGATTTTTGACACAATGCCCACCTGACCTTGAAAAATAGGTCAAGGTCATGCATTTGCGGTTACAAGCAAGGTCTTACAAACGTCTTACATAGAAACATAATCACACAAAATGTCAACCTCTTTAAGACAAA
The DNA here is from genome assembly GCA_964020975.1 of Hermodice carunculata. NCBI lineage: Eukaryota > Metazoa > Annelida > Polychaeta > Eunicida > Amphinomidae > Hermodice > Hermodice carunculata. The sequence continues at coordinate 112,922,755 of OZ026614.1, read as the reverse complement.
TCTTTCTCAAGTACATCTGCAATGATTTTTAAAAAGTGGCCATGTGACCTAGAAAATAGGTCAAGGTCACCCATCTACAATCCCAACCTAGTTCATATTGCGGTACATAAACATGCAAAATTCCAACCTCCTAAGTCAAATCCTTGCCGAGTTGTTGCATGCGTGTCAATTTTAGATGACATGCCTACATGACCTTGAAAAATATGTGAAGGTCACCCACCTGCAATCCCAAGCAAGTCATATATAGGAACATCTTCACATAAAATGTCAACTTCCCCAGTCAAATCTTCCTTGAGTTATCATGTCCACATTGATTTTAGACGAAATGCCCACGTGACCTTGAAAAATAGGTCAAGGTCATACATCTGCAGTTACAAGCAAGGTCTTACAAAAGTCTTACATAGAAACATAAACACACAAAATGTCAACCTCTTTAAGTCAAATCTTTCTCCTGTGCATCTGCAATGATTTTTAAAAAGTGGCCATGTGAGCTTGAAAATAGTTCAAGGTCACACATCTACAATGCCAACCTAGTTCATATTATGGTACATAATCATACAAAATTTCAACCTCTTAAGTCAAATCCTTGCGGAATTATTGCGTCCGCGTCAATTTTACATGACATGCCCATGTGACCTTGAAAAATAGTTCAAGGTAAACCATCTGCAATCCCAAACTAGTTCATATAATGGTACACAATCATGCAAAATATCAACCTCTTAATTCAAATCCTTGCGGAGTTATTGCATCTGCGTCAATTTTACATGACATGCCCACGTGACCTTGAATAATACGTCAAGGTCATACATCTGCAGTTACAAGCTGTCTTACAAAAATGTTACATAGAAACATAATCACACTAAATATCAACCTCTTTTAGTCAAATCTTTCTCGAGTGCATCTGCAATGATTTTTACAAAGTGGCCATGTGAGTTTGAAGATAGGTGAAGGTCACCCATCTACAATCCCAACCTAGTTCATATCATGGTACATAATCATGCAAAATTTCAACCCTTAAAGTCAAATCCTTGCGGAGTTATTGCATTCGCGTCGATTTTCCATGACATGCCCATGTGACCTTGAAAAATAGGTCAAGGTCACCCATCTGCAATCCCAACCAAGTTTTTATGTAGGAACATCTTCACAAAAAATTTCAAATTCCCACGTCAAATCTGTCTCGAGTTATCGCGTCCGCAACGCACACAACAATGTGTTGAAGAAGAAGAAGCGGAAGAAAACGATGCAAAAACAACATGTCCCCCCGTTGCACAGGGAGACATAATGACCTGAATGTAAAATTACAAAATTATGACTACACAAATTTATCTGAGGATGAAAAACACAAATTTTTTTTCTGGTTCACTGAGTGACCATTATATCATAAGACAAACACTGTCATTTATAAACTTAGCATTTGAGATGCTTAAAAAAACATAATAATATATTACATCTTGGCTGCCACAAACAACCTAATATTGTTATATCTTGGCTGTCACAAACAGGTGTGGCTCTTTGTAACTATGTTCTAGTATATTTAGTTAAGTTATTTTTCTTTGAGCATTGTGAAACCGTGTCTATATCATTTGTATGCTGTACCATACTGACCATGTATCAATACTGTTTATGTACAATAAAGCCTATTTCTATATTATTACGGAGTGACTATTTTCACCGTACGGTGAGAATAGTGTTTTGTCTATTTTCACCGCACGGTGAGAATAGTGTTTTGTTGTACAGTGATGATAGAGTTTGGTCTATTCATCGTATGGTGAAAATAGTGGCTGCTCTATTTCTACCATACGGCGATGGTATAAAAGTCAACCAGGGAAAAATATTTTGGAAAAACATTGTGTCATGATATTGCACACAAAGAAAATTGGAAATCTATCTCGTTATGACTTTAGTAAATGATCGCATTAAAAAAAAAAAAAAAAAAAAGCCACGAAGCAACGAAAATGAAAGACTGATTGGTGGGTAGAGTAAATTAATATGCATCAATTTGAGATGTTAGAAAGCCAAACATTTAATGGTGTCACAGTGCCAAGGAAATTGCCTTACAGTAAACCCTCCGTAACTGGGCACTTTGCTTTGGTCCCGTTTCCTTTTGACTACACTATAAAGCTAGCTATCTCCCCAAAGTAAGCATTTTTCTCCAACCTTAATTTGCCTCAGTTCTTTGTGACAAGCCACAACCATGAATGTCCGAAAAGGCTCTTAATTTCAATTTCCAGGTGGTGAAAATAGAGCCGCCTCTATCCTCACCATGAAAATATACCAAACTGTACCATCATCACCATACAGTGAAAATAGACCAAGCCCTATCCTCACCGTACGGTGAAAATAGACAAAAGTCTATCCTCACCGTACGGTGAAAATAGACAAAACTCCTTCCAAACGCTATTCTCACCGCACGGTGAAAATAGACCCAACGCTATTCTCACCGTACGGTGAAAATTAACAAAACTCTATCCTCCCCGTTCGGTGAAAATGGACAAAACTCCTTCCAAACGCTATTCTCACCGCACGGTGAAAATAGACCCAACGCTATTCTCACCGTACCGTGAAAATAGCATCGTCCATATTATTATTGTTGGTCTCTCCTTGTCTGGAGAGCCCATTGTTATTAGTAATTTTGTACTGTAGGGTAAACAAGTATAAATAAGTATGTTCAAACTAGAATCCACTCCTAAGACCCCTATGATTTGCAATCGGCCACAATAAGTTGTGCCAACATGTGGTACGAAGCTGTGTGCCCAGTGTTTATTCATCTCTGATTTGACTGTGGACATTGTTGGTTTGGACAGCGTACATGCTCACTCGTTTGTTTCATTTCTGATCGGCGTCCAAGCTACTCTAAGAAAGCATGAGCCTTGATATATTAATTTCGGATTTTTCAGCATCGACATTTTCACGATTTTGTTCCGCTGCTCGGCCAAGTAAAAACTTCACTCCGGCCGTCTGTTGCCGCTCGTCAGCCACGAACTGAGCGGGCATGTACCGTGACCGAGTGCAGCTGAGGCAGCTGCTGCCTGGTGTCAAGCTGTCGCGAGCGTCGGTGTCACATGAGTGAACTTTGTTTTGCAGTCTGATGAGGTAATCAATGCTGGTTGCGGCACACTTGTTAACAGTTATTGTTCCATGCGATCAAATCTATTCTAAACTGAACAAGTACTCACCAGTTATTTTTCGACTCTTGTCAAGTTGTCACAAGCTGATCTCACGTGTCCAGTTGGATTGCTGCTTGGCAGCAGATAAACTTTCCAGACGCACGGACGGATGTAAGCATGCATTTAAAACATGTCTCTGATTGGTGTATATTGAGATGAATGAACGAAATAATCCAATAAGAATTACTGTTTCTTTTATTGAGTATATTTGGCCATCGTGGACAAGGTGGCACATGGCTGACGCAGAGGAGCATGTCAACAGAGTTGCTCCCTGTGGAGGGTGCAAACACGTCCTGTAAGCTTTCTGTGTATTGCATGCTAGGATTTCAAACGTGTTTACAGCGATCGTAACACTGGCGACAGGGTTCACGCGGGTGAAAGGTTGATTTGGTCAACCTCTGCACAACGAATATGCAGCCTAGTGTGGGCATGCATGAATAGGAATGGTTATTGAAGCATACAGATACTTTATTATTTTTGCAGTGAAGATCCGCGAGGGACCATAGCACATACATGCAAAAGATGTTATCCCAAGCAACTGTACGTGACTGTGGCCCTGCCTCGAGCTCGCGCACTTTACCGCTTTATCGGCCCGAGTCTGAATAAAAATTTGTTGAAATATGCGATATTTATATGATTCAATAAGAATTAGGCCTTATTTGACCAGTCCAGGGAATAAAGTCAAAAGTCAAAAAAAAAAGGGAAAAAAATGAAAAAAAGGAAAAAAAAAAAAAAAGAAAAAAAGAAAAAAAAAAAAAAAGAAAAAAAAAAGGAAAAAAAGGAGGAAAAAAAAAGAAAGAAAAAAAAGTGTACAGCCTACATCTTCGTCAAAGCTTTCAGAATTTCTAGAAAATTTCCACCAAATCTTAGTCCACTTAGTTTTTTCCCCACACTGGGCACCTCTCCATACCCTGCCATAAGCTTTCCTTGCATTTAAGAAACCAATGAAGATTTTCTACCACTTTTGTCTTGCTAATTCCAACACCTGGGTCACTGTGAAGATGTTGTCACCTACCCTTCTAGTTCTACCTGGTCTGAATCCATTATGAATTTCCCCCAGAATACCAAACCTTTCAACTATTCTACATTATCCTACTGAATATTTTGCCCATATTTGATGAAATCACGATGCCCCTACACTGGTCCAATTGGCCTTCTGGGCCCTTCTTTGGAATATATGAAATCCTAAGTCTATTCCATTCCTGGAATTTGTCTTTTCTCAATGACCCTAATACCAGGGTCCCTATTGAAAAGCAGCTGTAAACTATCTTCAAGTTCTGGCCCTCTCTTTGTGAATTTTGTCAAGATATCATCAGGTCCTGGAGCTTTGCGTAAGCACATCTGCTCAGCTGCCATTTTAACTTCTAGGCCTATACTTCTGATCCTGCAACACATCTCTGGATCCCATTGATCCCATGTGTGCTCGGCTCAACCCACTGCACTGGTACTGTTCCCTGACCCCACTGAGGGTTATTAACTTCTTCCCAATGCTCCCTTGAAGCTTCCTGTATTTCTTCCTTGTTATCTGTCCTTTTCCCTCTGTGCATGACTTCCTATGCTTTATTCTGTTTTCGCCAATTAACCTGTTTCCAAAAGATGACTTCGTGTCGAGAATGGTTCTGGGATACAGCTGCTGGATACCAGTGACATGGGTTTGTTTTATGTTCATGAATCATGTTATATGTTATATCGTCAGGATTGTTCTGTGGAGAAGATATTTAAATCAGTCTTGTATCTTTTGTGATTGTTTTCTTTTATGACTGTGCACTGTAGTTCTGGCCCTTGCCTCAATGTATTGGAAAACTGGAAAAGATGATTTGCATCAAACCAAATTTGAGGGCCAACAAAGTAAAGTTATTGCCTTGTACATTCAAAATGAAAATGGAAAAGATAGACATAACAGAAAACATGAATGAGTCAATAATGTGACTGAATCATGTACAGATTGTATACCTTCAATTTAAAGTCACATTTAGTGGCTGTGTGGCCTTATGGCAGTGGTACCAGTGATCAATAACAAAGTCAAGACTCCAAATCAACAAAAAAAGCCATGCTGCACAAAAAAGTAACAGTCAACACATGAGCAATGCTGCACGCACATGCTTTTTATACAATGCATGTATTATAAGGTAAAAATTGTAGGGGCTCTGTGATCCTGAAAGGTCTAACATCAACATGGTATGACACTTTATTTGCCCAACAAAAGATGTACTATAGTATAAATTGTATGATACCATGATATTAAATGCATCATTCTATCAAAAATACAACTGTATGTTGAAAGCATGCACAAGTTACACAAGGCCGTATGCAGGGAGGGGTGTACTTCATGGTGTGGTGGGTGGTGGGCGTATCCTCTCGCAGGCTTTACAGAGTTCTGTGAAAAAAAAGTAGAGCGTACACAATTGTAAACTGTATCTCGTAATAGAAATTATAAACACAAAAACATATGATCAAAGATTTATTCTTTTGGCCATTGAAGACAATTTTACAAAAATCTGAAAGACCTGGGTAACTGCTACAAAACTGGCATGAGTGGGTCTGTTGAGACTATTATCGGTTCTGCATTGGCACTAACGGTAACTTGACAGTCAGCTTGACAGGTCAGGTGATAGTTTCTCAAGTTTCTCACAGTCACACACATTGCTTGACTTTATTTGGTGCTAGTTGCAATAATACAGCAACATATAAATGCAGGAAATAATACATAAAACCAATACAATAAACAAGAATTGAAATGGATGAAAAACATTTGCTCAAATTAAAGTCACCTAAAAAATAAATAGATGCACAAATAATACATTACAGGTAACTCATAATAAATCAAGTTACATATAAATGGTTAAAGCTCATCTGTAAAAAAGTTGTGACCTGCACCAGGATAGCCCAAGAAGGCCAGAATAGCTAGCTTATTTCCATTGGGGTTCTTGGTAAAATAAAAAGTATAACTATAGAAATTTGTTGTAGAAATAGAAAAGGTAATACATGTAGTTGAAAATAGGCTTTTACTTGTGTAAATAGATTTAAATAGTATGGTATGAATAAAACTGGGATGGCTCGGCAACAAAAGCAACTGATTAACATAACTTCAGCAAAAAGTGACACATTACAAAAATAGTGGTATCTGTCATTTTCTGTTGCTGTGGTACTGTCTGACAGAAATACTTAGGTTTGCTTTTTAAACAAATTTGAACTGTTTGCTGATTTTATATTCTGGAAGCTCAATCCAGTCATCCACAGCTGATACAAAAAATGGCTGTTTGGCTGCTCCACTGGTCCTACGTACAAAAAAGTTGTAGCTATGACCTGTTGTGTTGTACCCGTGTCCTTCATTGACGTTCGTGAAGTCATGCTGCATGTACGCCGTAGCCAATCCGTTACAAACTCTGAAAGCATGATTTAATCTTAACTGACATACTCAATCTGAAACTTTCAAAAATCCAATACTGATCAATTCCTTTTGACCAACATAGTGTCTTCGTTCTAAAGTCAAAATGAATCTGACTACTTTTTTCTGTGAAATGTGGAGTTTTTTCGTAGATTTTTGGTTGAAACCCGAATACCATGAAGGAACAAGAATAATCAAAAAGACACTGGATTAGAGCAGACGAAAGTGTTTCTCTTGTTTTCTGATTGAGGGATGCTGCATGTCTGTACAGAAATTTCAGACCTGAATTTGATTTGCTCATGATGTTTATGATCCATATTAGCCATGGATTCTCCAGACAAGTGACAGTTTAAAGTAGCACCCAGGTATGTACAGTCTCAAACATTTTTTTCTTCTGATTTTGGTGCCATTGTAAGAGACTGAGAGTTCTGGAACTTGTTTCAATTTGTTCTTAGACCCAAAAAGAATTGACTCTGTTTTCCCTGGATGGAGTGACAGCTTCTTGTGTGTTAGGCACTCTTTACAGGATTCCAGTTCTCTGCATAGATGTTGGGCATACAATGACCAGTGAGTATTTACCTGGTTTCAACAGTACACTGTCGTCTGCACATGAAAAGAGTTTACACTGTACACTTATGGACATGTCATTTATTACCAATTATTAAATAAAAACCTGCCAGTACTTTAATTCAGACCTTATCCACTATCAGGGCAACCTTCTGTACTAAGCTCCTCCTTTGCCTCAGTGGGGTTCTTTACTGCTGTGTGCAGTGGTACTACTTAATTCATAGCCTGCGCGCGACTTCAGTATCTGATACAATATCTCTATTCTGGGGCCCTCCCTCGCCAGCAACTGGTAACGCAAAGGCATTGTATGTACATTTTTAGGTAATGCTCACACTGGAGAAGCCCCATTATATATTGTCCATTACATTAATTTGACAAATTAACCTTCTGTTAACACTAATCCCACTTATATTTTGGATACAGCCTTTTCAAAATATCAATTTAGGACTAACACATGGGCTTGGCTGTCATTTTGAAAATTGTGGATTCCGCACCCAATGGTTTGTAAATGAGGATAGCAATGGGATGATCTCCAGGGGTTTATAATATATGAAACCAAAAGTATATATTTTACAAATATTTCAAAGCATCAATAATGATATGATATATGCTGTGGCGGCAATTCACTTTAAGATCCAAATCAAATGTATTTTTGTGAGACTGTCCTGCAATGCACTGTGCCATGTTCAAAATGGTGCTCTCCACAAATGGTACCAACGTACATGATTTGTATTGCCAAGGTATCCTGTTGCATTTGCATTTGTAGCTAACAATGATAACTGCTTCAGACACAACCAAGTGAAAACAATCCTTAATTGTGATAAGACTGCAGGTATTGTGTCAAATTAGATAAGACTGGCACAGTCAAGAGGACCCACACTGGGCGCACATATGTAACCCCTCAAGGGAGGTTCATGCAAGTGTGGTAACCTCATATACCTCCATACCTGAAAGCTGTGCAGGAAGCAGTATGTAGACCAAACAGGCAGAAGCCCAATGGATAAGATGCAGGAACATTTCTATTATATCAACAGGAAAGACTGCACCCAAGTCATCAGGAGACATTTCACTCTCCCGGACCATGGCACACTGGATTTAAGGATTCAAATTCTGGAATACATATGCACACCACCAAAATTAAGCAAAACTTTAAAACTTAGATTTGCTAAAGAGATGCACTGGATACACCAGCTAGCGACGACAGAACTGTTTGGCCTTAATGTTGTGGGCAGATGAATCCTTGCTCAGTTTTAAAATTATGTTAAATTTTTACCCCCTGGTTCATCTGCCAAATAACAATGACATTCGTATAGGGAACACTAGTTTCCTAAATCACGAGCTGTGAAAATATTCCCCACTTAAGAAGGTTGGCTGTCGTGAGCCACCATATCTCCTCTGAATAATAAATAGAAATTGTGAAGATGGCTGGGGACCATCTGGTACAATGAATGCCACTGCAGTGGCAGGAGTTGTACTGGCTGCATTAATTAATGCCAAGTATACCTACATTGCAATTACCAGATTACGTCACACTTGACTTTTTGCCTTGCTACATCACATGCATGTCTGAACATGTCACGTGTATGTCACACCCACTATATAAAGCATGCATCCACAGCCGTTAAACTAGCCTCTGATGTGCCAGACTACTGGCAACACCGGTCAGGCATTATAAGTCAGTTGGAGGGTTTTTAGTCATTTTTGCCCTGTCCATTGCTCATACATATACAATGATAAAAATTAAATCATACATTCATAGTACAGTCTGGAATACCTACAAAAGTACATATGTGGTGGTATTGTACATAATATGCAATGATAATTTGTGATATATATGTTCACCTCATAATGTGTTTTCAACCTGCTCAATGTGCTCAATACATTTTGCCTTGAAATTTTTGACAGATGATGATTTCCTTGTATGCAGAGGGAATTCCAAAATATGGCTTCACAGTAAGCAAAAGAGAACTTGACATAATTTGTCTTAGGCCTTGGTAGATATAATTTATCATATGCCAAGGACCTGGATTTTCTCCAACATATATCTTTTATCACTATCTGTCTATTAGTATGACTGTGATGTGTGTATATGCAGGGCCCATCTGCAAAGCAACATTTTTACCTGTTGCTGTACCGGTATGGCTACCATGAATAAATAAAGTGTATCAATCAATCAACCATGCAGAAGCATATTAAATTATGGAATAATTATGGTTGATTGCTACTGTTAAAAATTGCCATAGGCATTGGTAATCGGTGGTATCCCAATATATATTCAGGGTTCCAATGGGTAGGGGAAAACAGAGAAAATGGGATTTAAAAATTTCCTGCAGGGAAAATTTTGGAAAATTTGAAATTTTGGTCTGATATGGGAAAATTTGGAGAATTTTATTTTGCAATGGTCTGCCAAAAATAAATGATTTTATCTAAATGCATAAAAATTGTCTGATTGCTTTCAACAAACTTCAGCCCATCTAACCAAGAGTGTTTATATTGTCTTTGTCTGTGAATGGTTCATTGGTAAAAGGGTGCATGTGCTGGTCACATTACAAAGAATGTTTATTGTGATTTTTACCTTCATGGTATACAATGCTCATATCAACAATTTGGATCCCAGAGTGCACCAGAAGCAATAAGTTTAAGAACGTTTTTTTCAAAACAATTTCTTGCTCTGACCCGTCCCCTGCTCGGTCACTCCGCTCCCTCGCGGTTCCATTTTAATGACCCTATTGGCACCCCCACATCAAATTCTGCATATACTGCTGTTACGTAACCTTTATGCATGCTAATTCATTAGTGAGGGAACATTCTGGAAAACAGATTTATGATTGAGGTTGAGCATAGCATACACACTGAGAAAACTTTTCACCACATGTAGTATGTTTCACTTCACCCCACACCCCACCCAAGCAAGTCTACTCAAACACTCAATTCCACCAGTTTAATTCAGTAATGGCAGATTATAGGGCCATATGGTAAATATTAAAAACTAATAGGAAAGTAGCTATTAGTTTCTTTTGATTTTAATTTTGACCTTGAGTGACCTTGAAAGGTCAAACTGACATATTGGCATATGTTTTTGGTAATGGTGGATTCCATCACTTTCATTCATATAATGACTTGGCTAACTGTATGAGTGGAGACTGATTTTACAAATGGTGATGATGATATTAAACAAAGGTGACCTTGATAGTTTTGTGAAGCTCACAGGACTATTTCAGTCTATACATGGAAGAACCTCCTGAATTTTAGTAGAAATATTTTTGAGGCTAATGTAAATCAAAACAGAACAATAATAAACTGTACTCAAGTGTATATCATGTATGAAAGTTTAATTTTACATAATATAGGTGACTTAGACCTTTTTTTGTGAGGGTAATTGTGCGCATTTCAGTAAAGTATTTTTTCATTGTGGTCATTTCATCTAAACTGTTGGTATTGATAATTTGGAACTAACATCATAGGTATCAAAAAAACATTAATTTCATTATTGTGATAATGAATTGAGAAATTTACACCAAATAATCTTTAAGCCAATGGTCAAATTTGCTAAAATTTCAAGTGACTTTGACCCATTTTCAAGGTCGTGACACACTTTAGTAAGGACGCTAAATTCAAAACATTGACAAAAAAAGTAACACTAAGAATACTAAATATATCACAGATGTGTATCACATGGGGAAGTTATATACTGCATAGTATGGATGACTTTGACCTACTTTCTCAAGGTCACTGAGGGAATGCATTTCAGGAAATGAATATATTTGTGGGTCATTACATCTAAAGTTGTGAACATATATCCATATACCATTTCAGGAAGATTATGCAGACAAAAGTCTACAATGTGTTGTGGCACCACTGGTGTTATTAATTTGATACATCAGAGGCAGCAAAAACACATTAAATTCATTATTATCATTATGAATTGAGTTGAACTACCAAATTAACACCAAATATGTCTCAGGTCATTCAATTGTCAAATTTTGTAATACGTGTGTGACCTGGATCTATTTTTGAAGGTCATTTATAAACTCTAAATTCAATATGTTGAGAAAGAATAAAGACTAACAATACCAAATGTACTACAAGTGGATCCTGTCAATTTTCAGTTATAGTCCTGATAATGATGACTCCAGAAAAAAAATGTGAATGGAGAACTACACTACAAACAGTGATGACTGTCTTAAAGAAAGGTGACTGATAATATTCTGAAGGTCACATGTCCACTTCAGCCTATGCATCCAAGGTCAGCTGAGCACAGAATTGCCACTGTCCTTTTGTTTGACATACAAAATTACCGTAACACCCTGTCCATTGAATTGCAGTTAAATATCAAAGCAACAGGAACATGACTTGCATATACTGTGCTGGGTTAGGCATAAGCCACTGACATGAGACCAGGCATGCTTGTCTCCACACAGCTCTGAGACCAGGCATGCTTATCTCCACACAGCTCTGAGACCAGGCATGCTTATCTCCACACAGCTCTGAGACCAAGCATGCTTATCTCCACACAGCTCTGAGACCAGGCATGCTTGTCTCCACACAGCTCTGAGACCAGGCATGCTTGTCTCCACACAGCTCTGAGACCAGGCATGCTTGTCTCCACACAGCTCTGAGACCAGGCATGCTTGTCTCCACACAGCTCTTTTCTCTGGGAAAACATAATTAGTACATGTATATTTATTTAATCCCAACTCAATGAGACTGTACTAATTATAGCGCTTGGTGGTTTATCATGTGTGCATGCTCATCACTTCTGCTTACTGGAGGAGTTTGATAGCATACAGCATTAATGTACAAGTGCATGTATGTCTAACTTTAGACCCTCTTGTCTTAGCATACAACAACTAAGAAAGGCTTTGTGCAGGTACCAAAATATATATTTGAGCATGTGCATGCATACAGAAGTGTTATATACAGGCTGAAGCAATGATTTATATGAAATGTGCAAGATGTATGTATGTACATTTGTATGAAATAGGAAAAGAGGAAATACTTTATTGATCAAACAACTACAGACAGCAGCATATAGGATCATGACAACACAACCTTTATACCAGATGTATGGACAGGAATAAACTACCCATAACATGAATACTAGCGATGAATAAATCTTCATATGTTAATAATGAATAATACCCCAGCATCACCAACCATACATGATAACATATTTATCCTCAGTCATAGATTGTGCCAATATCTTGATTCAAATGCCTGATGGTCTTCGGGAAAAAATTAGTCTTTGGGAAATCCATCCATGAATATTTTGTTGATAAAATGATTTAGAAATTCTGCATCTCCATTGTTGTAACCAGTAATTGTGGTAATTAGAACATCAGGAGGCTGAGCATTAAGGGCAGTAAAATTAATTGCATCAAAAAAGTCTTTGTTTGATTTAAATTTTTGAACCAGAAGTCAGAAAATGATACTCATCTTCAACCACTCCTGAAGTGCACACATGACAAGATCTCTCACCCTATGATGTTCTGGGACAAGTGTATGTACCCAGCGTGCTTTGAAGTTGATGAGAACTAACTTTCAATAGTGTAAAATACATGTGTTTGCTTTCGTGTATGGCAGGAATCCTAAAAATACAATTCTTCATTCAAAATTGTTTCTTTAATGATAATTTGTTTGCAGACCGATTCTCCGAATTTATGTAATCGAGCCACTTGTTTTCATATTCCGTGCGCATTAAATCATGAAGAATGTGACACAGTCTTCTTTTACACTTGACTCTTGGTTATGCTAAATTTTGGGCAAGTCAAGCAAAAATAGTAATTCTGGGTTGCTGTTGGTGGTGTGTGTGTTAGTTAACCATACGTTGAACCTTGATTTCATCGGTAGCTTGTAAATTTTAACTTCAGGGATTGCCAATTCTTTACAGTTTATCATAATATGAGGAAAGACTAAGGATGGAAAGTTGAATTGTAATTCAGAGAGCATAGAAAATACAAAATGTGGGGTGAAGAGAAGTTGTCCAGGCTAGGATACCCCCCCCCCCCCCCTTGCATCAGTGTTTTTTATTCATAATGCACAAATTGCCAGTTCTTTATAGCTATAGATAACATCATGAGGAATGAATTGGCATGGAAAGTTGAATTCCAAGACAGCAAGCATGGAAAATAACAAAGTGTGGGTCAGGGGCAGTTATCCATGCCATATATTTTATATTCAAAATACAAGAAAGACCAATTCTTACATTTGAAGAATAGTATGAGGATATTAAGACTTGAATACGGGAATAGAAAGTTTAATTGTAAGACAAGGATCTTGGAAAATAAAAAAAAAGTAGGGTGGGGGTAGGGGGAGGTTGGCCAGACCAGGATAATTTACCAACTTCCACTGTAAGTGCTATGTTCCATCAGTATATCAAAACATTCCCATTCTTTGCAGTAATATAAAAGCATGAGTGAAGAATTTCCATGGAAAGTTGTATTGCAAGAAAGCTTGAACTTTGAATTGCAAGAAAAAATTAGCAAAAAGACACTTTAAACCTGGGGAGAGTGTCCATGCCTACATAACTTGCCATTCCCCCTTCCATCTCATAAATATATATGACGCATTTCTTGCATAAAAAGTACAAAGCAAAGTTACATGTAATACTGGTTCACAAATCGAAAACAAAAACAAAAAAAAACAAAAAAAAGCAAAAAAAACAGCACATGTATGGGGGGGGGGCAAGTTATCCAGGCCTGGGCAATCTCCCCCCCCCCCCCACCAATATCATGTTTTACATCAATCTTTTTATTTATAGCTTGTAATTTGCTTAAGTGTTTCGTTTTTTTTTTTCTAATACAAAGGAAAGGAAGCACATTTACTTATGGAGGAGGGGGCAACTTATCCAGCCCTGGACAATCTAGTACCCCCACCCCTGTAGTTGTCTAGTACCCCCACCCCTGTTGTTGTCGGTGTGCACGCTCATGAGGCTCTTTGAGTTTTTACCACCTATATTCTGAGCTATTGAGAATTTTTATTTCCCATAATTATAGAAAATACTGCGGAAAGGCAGTCGGCTTATTTAGATATGTGAGGGCTAGTAACCCAGGCTTGGGCAATATTCTGCACCCCTGTTACATATTTTGCATTTTCCCTCAATTCCAGGGATATGTATTTTGCGGAACACTTAGGCTGTTACATTATGCTCTACTAAATGTCAAAAGAAAGGTTTCAAATCAAGGTCTTAAATTTTAATAGGTGTACACAATGATGATGACATATTACTAGTTAAGGATATAATTATGTCTAAACTTGAATGAACAGACTCTGATTGTTCATGTATATTATTTTCAGAAATTGAAATTTTACTTTCACATTACAATATGTACATTCTGCATAGTATGATTCCAGTGATTTTGTTTTGCAAAAGTTAGAATATTCATTTTGTTCTTGATTCAAGACTGGGCAAGTAAAGAATAAATTATGTCATACTGACAATTATTGTTTATATTATACTCTATGAACAGATAAATCTGAATCAAAATATCAAAACAACATATTTTTTAAGGTCCAACAGTCATTTCTACATTTGTAGCATGAGTAGGATATCACTAATCAATGTTATGTGCAAGATTGGACTGGGGAGAAGTTATCCAAGGGGGAGGAAAGTTATCCTAGGATAAGTTACCCTGGGGGGTGGGTGGGTGGGTGGGGAGTTATCCAGGGGGGATGTTATACTGTTATAGTGCATACTGAATGTTTTAGTGACTGTTTGAATTGGACAGCTTTTAATGATTATACATATTACATGTATTGAATGTTTAACGATTGTACATATTACATGTATTGAATGTTTAAATGACTATACATGCATGCAGACTGCTTCAGGGAGTTTACAAATCAAATGTTTTAGTGACTACATATTACCATTGATTACATGTTTTAGTGACTACACTAGGTTATAGGTGATCTCAGTGCTGACTGATTCTATTCTGCACATAACACTGTAAATTTTCTTAAAAAGTGCAATAAAGTATACATTTTTAGAAAGCATACAAACTAGAGATTCCTGTTGTGGGACTTTGGTTGTGTTTCTTGGAAGCAGTATGTGTACAGCAATTATAAAGTGTACATAAGTCATTGTCATTCTTGGATAGAAATGTTTGATTCAGCTTGTATATTTTGAGGTATTTCTGCATCAAACTTTTTGGCAAACTGTAGAACACACTGTAAGTGGAAAAATGTATCTCAAGTTTTGTTTGACATAAGAAACATGACACATCAAAGGAAAATTGTTTTAACTGACTGATGACAAAATGGCACCAAATTAAAAAAAAAAACTGAGACTTTTTCCGATTCATTGCATAAACTTTAGTTTCCTGAAGATTTGAGGTCCTTATATAAATCTTCATATTAAATGAGGTGAATCAATATTTGTGGTAAATTATGAGGATTTTTTGTGTAATTATTATGTAAATATTGCCATCAACTAACATAAAATTGTAATTAATAGACTTTTCAGTTTGTTAACTTTTATAAAATGTGTCTTTATCCCACTTTGTATATGAATCAAGGGTTGTATTGTGGAATGACTGTCTTCTGGTGACTCTACATATTACATTTATGTTTTAGTGAAGTAATGTGTTCTTGAACTATAACCTTGGGGTAATAATGGTACAGGAGCCTCTGTTCTCTAATACCAAAGGTGCTTGCACTTGCTGTCATACAGTGAGTCATATAAATTATGTAGCACCCTTTCCATATTAATAGGTGTGCCAGTCATATACGCTCATTGATTTTCTATTCTGCTTGCAGCCACAGAATGATATTGTGTTTGGGGCAAAGCTTTCTTGCTGGCCTATGTTTGGAGCACTATATAAATCTACCTGGCCATACTGTGAGCGATATTGACAGAGGCCCCGTCCACATCATTCAGGTAAGATGAGTCAGTTTGGCTAATATTCTACTCTGCTAGAAACAGGTGGTGTTATGTCATCATAATCACTCATGTGTATTCCTGAATGACATATGAACTTGCAATGACCTTGACCTTACACATAAGTTTCTTTTGGATACAGTATGCATCTACACATACATGTCTGCAGTGCAAAGAAGCCAAACTATAATTGGTTGATGTAAAGCATTAACCAACAATAAAAGGTTATATGTCATTTGTCATTATATATATATATGTCATGTAGATGAACACAAGCCTTCGCAAATTACATTTTCAGCTGAGTATGATGTGATGTCCATATAGCCAGATGATTTTAACAATGGATAACTAAGTCTTATACTTGTGTTAATTGTTGTGAACAAGAATTCCATAAGTGAGCTTTGAATAGAAACAATGGCAGAGAGACTTTTATAATGTTCATGTGAGTGCATATACCTTGCTTGTTTCTTGCCATGAAGACCACATACATCAAGTACCTGATGCTATCTTTTCCATGCTATTTTATTTCTAGTGAGGGACCACTTGCTTTATGTGACCACTTTTGGGCCAGCCTGGGGGTCTCCCACAGGAGGGACTTATATACATACATGTATATATATATATATATATATATATATATGTATATATATATATATATATATATATATAAAACTTCATTTTCAGAGGGTGACTCGATTGCTTAGTGCTTAGAGCACTAATCTGCCAGAGGGCCCTTTATAACATCAATACACATGACATAAAATGATAATGTTTTATGGATGGAAAAGATACAGTATTACACAGTATTACACTGGGCAACACTGTTAACAACACCGGAGCTCCTGACATTCAGTCAGTCAAGCATTCGTGCTCAAATATACAGGGGGTGGGGGAAAGCAGGAAGGCAGAGAGGATGAACCTGGATCATTTGTATGTCCAATGGCCCACATAGCGCCTTATCTGCAATAAAGTATTGTGTATTCATCTGTGCAGTCAATCATTCGTGCTAAAATAATAGTGGCGGGTGGGCCTAGAACTACTACGTGGTCAGACGGAGCTCCCACACCACGTATAGTGGTTCTAGGTCCATCCACCCATCTTTTTAGCGCAAATGATTGACTGGTCAGATGAATACATACTTTATTGCAGATAGGGCCCTATATTGGTTCTCTTCCCCCAGTATATTAGCACGAATGCTTGACTGACTGACTTAACATTATGAGTGCCTGTGCTTAACAATGACTGACTTAACATTGTGAGTGCCTGTGCTTAACAATGGCAGTGTAGCATTTGCGGCTATACTGCGTAAAATACATTATTTCCTTTACTCTGTAGTCAAACTCCACAGAGCTCTTCATGTGAGAAATATTTGAGCTGAGTCATCAGGTGGAGGAGTCACAGTTTCACATATGAAGCTGTAAGGAGTTAGCTGTATGTACATGGACACTGTATCTGCCAGTCACTATTACCAGCTGGGTATTATGCAAAGTTTGGAATAGTGGACCAAACCAAAGAACACTGGGAAGAAAAACATGTTTGCAAAATGGTACACCAGAGATCTGAAAAATGTGTGTCTGAGTGAAAAAAAATGTGTCCCACTCAAAAACAAAAAGACTGACTGCAGATGGAGTATATACATCTGTTACATATAATCTGTCTATCTCTCTATCTGTCTGTCCATCTGTGTATGTGTGTGTGCACAGACATGTATAATTATACCCCCGTTGCTATGAAAAAGTGGTCTGATTTTGCAAGTCAGGGGTCTGTCTTAAAATGAAGGCAAAATAAGAAATACAATTGTCATCAATTAGCAGTCATGGCAAGACCTGCAATATTTTGTGACAGGTTGTCTTGAAGCAGGTACCACTTTATATATTGTTTGTAAGCAACTCATTGATCAGGTTCACAGAAAACAACGCCCTTCAAAAAGTATGTTTAAATTTTTTTAAATAGTCACATTTTCTATTGTGAATTAGTTCAGCTCATAGGCGAAAGATAATTGCAATGTCACATTTGTGTCTAGCAGACTTATTTTTGTGATTTTTTAAACAAATGAACGAATGAATAAAAATAACAAAATAAAACTAGAAAACAGAGATTTGCTTCCAAGTAACTTTGTGTGTCAAAAGTTTGTATATGTTGACAGCAATGTTAGCACATTAAACTTTGCACTAATATGCTGTTGCTGGCCATTGCTTAATGTTTGTCACTGTACATGATCAAAGGAAAAACATTCATATATCTATCCATAATCTTATGTAAAATAAGAAACAAATTAACTTTGGAATGCTAATGAGTTGCATATACACTGCTCTGTTTGTTGATTGTGTGCACATTTTGATAGCAAGAATACTTTTTGAAATGTGATTTGTCAAATATCCTCAAGGCATTGGAAAATGCACCCCATCTGCAACCACTTGTCAAGCTGGTTGTGTGAAATAAATGGTTCCTAAGGGTGCCATGAGGTCCTGCTAGAGGCTGGAAAGGGATATTTCCCCATTGTCACACTAGTGCATTTTATTTTCCATAGCAGCGTAATGGAGGCCTCCTATTTTCTGTCAGACTGGTTGTTGTTTTGGAACAATTGTATTTACTCTATGCTGTACTGGGGCAAGATTATTTCTAGCATGATGGGAACCCCCCTCCCCTCCCCTTTTGTAGTGCATGTATTGCCTGTGATTTTATGAATCAAGCAACAAACATGCCTGTAATATCTACAATCTTTTCTTTCTGCTTTAATCTTATGGGGAATTGAAACTTCTAAATGCTGCCAATTAGTGTAATCGACTGAAATATACCAATTCTGACAATGTGATCGTAAAATGCTATACCCCAAGAAACACACTAGTGCACCATAGAATGCTACACCCAGACAAACACTCAAGTGCACCTGTTGTGTCTAGTCACTACTGTGGATGGCTTCACTGCTTGTGGTTACTTTGTTGGACACAGGAGTCAGGTTTGTAGATTAGCTGACTTTCTAGTTGGGCTGAGGTTTTAGGAGGCCCAGTCATCCGTCTTCCATCCATTCACAATTACATTTTCGACTTCTTCTCTAAAACTGTCAGCCAGATTCACTTCAAACTTGGTGGCAATGTACCCTGGGTGTGTCTCTTCAAATGGTATTGCTTCAGTGATTTTTGGATTTTTTATGATTATGTGTGTGTGCCAACACAGTCATATTGTTCTTCTAGGAATTCTTTCTTTCTTTCTTTCTTTCTTTCTTTCTTTCTTTCTTTCTTTCTTTCTTTCTTTCTTTCTTTCTTTCTTTCTTTCTTTCTTTCTTTCTTTCTTTCTTTCTTTCTTTCTTTCTTTCTTTCTTTCTTTCTTTCTTTCTTTCCCAGCAAATTTGTCCGACACTTTTCTCGGACACTATTATACATAGAAACTCCAAACTTGGCATGATTGTAACTCCATATGCGGAGTTTGACCGTTTTATACAGATGAATGAAGATGTTTAAAATTATGCAAATCAGGGGCATTTGAAATTTTAAATCTTGAATATCTTCAAAAGTATAATAGATAGAGATTTTGTTCCAATTTCTACTAGGGGGTTATTGACCATTGCACATCTAATGAATTTGAAATAAAAGTTGTAGCAATTTAAGTTATGCTGATTAGTAGAATGTGAAATTTTAAAACTTGAATATCTTTAAAACTATTACAGATAGAAATGTCATTCCAACTTCTACAAGGGGGTTGTTGACCATTGCACACCTAATGAATTAAAAATAAAAGTTGTAGCAATTTAAATTATGCTAAATAGCAGCATTTGAAATTTTAAAACTTGAATATCTTCAAAACTTGTTGATAGAGATGTCATTTAAACTTCTACCAGTGGGTTGTTGACCATATTACACATGTAATCAATCTAAAGCAAAAGTTGTAGCAATTTGAATTATGCTAATTAGCAGTATTTAAAATTTTCAATCTTGAATAACTTCAACACTATAATAGATAGAGATGTCATTCCAACTTCTACTTGGGGGTTGTTGATCATTGCGCACCTAATGAATTAAAAACAAAAGTTGTAGCAATTTAAATTATGGCAAGTGGCACCATTAGAAATTTTAAATCTTGAATAACTTCAAAGCTGTAATAGATAGAGATGTCATTCCAACTTCTACTCTTGTGTTATGGAATAGTTGTACATTGCCATACCAATATGCTTTGAAGACACACACACTGATTTGCTATGCAGCAAATCATTTTTCCTAGTTAATATTTTTGTTTTTAGTTTGAACAAATCTTATAAAATCTTCTTCTCCAAAACCGCTGTCCCAATTGCTTTGATATCACACAGGAACACTCCTGGGAAATCATATTTCTCCATTTGTTCACCAAGTAGCACTGCAAATTTTTTGCATTATTTTATAATTTTTTGTGTGTTTTGGCTATCTTTCCACTTGGCCAGAACCGTCATTCAGATTAAGCTGAAACTTGATGAATATGTGCTTTCTGGAAGGGTCAAACAAAGTTATTCGCGAAGTGGCAATGCTGCGCGGATTCCTGATTTTGTCAGGATTTTTTCAATTTGAGTACCTATGGGTAAATGCACATTCCCTATTGATTACTTTGAAAGTCAATGGGCATTCTAATGCTACTTCACGGTTTTGACTTCTCCCAAACCATCAGTCAGATTGACGTTATTCTTGGTGACGATGTATGTTTGGGGTGGTCTCCAGCAGATTTGTTCAAATGGACATGCTCCATTGAATTTTGGATTTTTTTTTGAATTCCTTTGTTGTTTTAGGGGCAAAACTTAAAAAATGACAATGTTATATGTACACATCAGCTGGTCACAGGACTGCCACAGTCTTCTTGTTAATGATTTTTTAAAATTCTGGTACTTATCAGTAAATGCACCTTTCCTGTTGATTACTTTGTAAGTCAATGGGCATTCTGATGCTAATTCACATTTTTGACTTCTGTGAAACTGTCATGCAGATTGACTTCAAAGATGATGACAATGTACCTTGAGTGAGTCTTTACTAACTTAGTTCAAATGTTCACGCCTCAGTGATTTTGGGATTTTTTAGGATTTTTTTTTTTTTTTTTTTTCGGCATGAATACTCCTAGGAACTCCTAATTGGTAATTTGTTCACTAGGTGGCACTGAATTTTTTAGCTGAGCTGACTTGCTAGACAGGCTGAGCTTTCAGGGAGTTCAGTCATCTGTCTTAGAAAGACTTTTAAATGTCATATGCACTCTGCTAAAGCTCAACACAGGTCTATTCAGTTGCAACCTTAATTTTGTGGTACAAGCTTAGGTCAGCTGAGCATGGGCTATTCACCCAGTCCTCTAGTTGTAAATTTATGTGCAGTGAAAAGTCACCTGGTGTGTTGAGTCACTTTCTGATCCCTATGGCAAGCCCAATGTGGTCACATACAGCAGGTGGTCTGTCAATGTCAGGTCATATAAAATGAAAAATATACATGTATCACTACGGGCCTCACAATCATGTGGTCTTAATAGGCAGTGAGTCTGTCATTACATTTTTTTTTCTTTCTAAATAGGGACAATTTACATATGAATGTACAATTTTATCTGTAATAGATGTGATGATACAAATGATTTAAATACTTTAATCCTGCTGACTGGCATCAAAGGAAACATAGGCACATTGCTGAGAGGTTAATATGTCATGTGAAATAGCTGACCTGGAGCTTTGAGAAGTGTTCACTGGTCAAGTGAGGAGTACAGAGACACTGGTTCTTCAACAAAACTAAATGTGAAAAAGCCCACTGTAGGCAGCTGCCCGTTCCAGAGAGGGTCAGCATTTTTGCTTAGTACGGCTGAGTATGTACATTAACATGTACAGCATCATTCAAATACATGCAATATATATATATATATATATATATATATATATATATATATATATATATATATATATATATATATAGTATTATAACCCAAGAGGTAACATATAAGTGTATTATATATCTGTCTTTGTTCCTTTATTATGTGAAATACAAGAACTGATCAGATGCTGTAGTTACAGTACCTCTGAAGAGCAGGCATCTTTTCATTGGCTATAAAAGAAAAAAAAATATCAAAGTCTCGATCCCACAGCAGGCTCAAGCAAATCACTGAGATAACACAAATCCATACTTGAATTGTTTCACACTCCATTTCTGTGGTTATTAACCCACAAAGTTGTCAAAATAGTCACCATTATTATGCCTCGGGCATTAATCTAGTTCTAATTGGCTTGTAACAGTTTTGACTGTTAACCGCAAGAAAATTACCGTTGCCCGCTGCCAATTGTTGTCACTAGTGGCACTGCACATTTGACCCCGCCTTGACCAAATAGGCTTCATTTATGTTGTGTAAATGATTGTTGATTTATTAAAATGGAATGAAAATGACGTTATATTTGTTCATTTATTGTTCTTCAGTTTAATAAAGGAAATGGTGTCCTTGCCTTTGTGGGACAAGAAGAAATGTAAACCTTCAGGATGGACTGTCAACTGGACAGGTTTACCGTTCCTCCTGTCCCAGGCAGGCAAGGGCACCGTTTCATGACTGTCCCCTGGAGGACTGGCATGCTTTGTGGTACTACATGTACAGGATGTATTTGTGGCAGGGGATTGATTTGCAGACTTCTACCCAGAGGTGCAGTGGTCTGGAGGTAAAGAGCAAGCTGAGATAGGCCCAGACACTGAGGCACAATGCTTAGAACTGCATTGACAGGGGACATATTTATACAAATACAGTGGTCACCATCACCAGAGGCCACCACTCTTAAAAGACCTCCATTCCTAAAGACAAAGTGTGACATTGCTATGATATTGTGCCCGTGTACAGGGTCACCGTGAAAGGCAGCTGTTGGGCTGCAGTTGGGATGGCCTAATAAGAGGCCTTTCAAAGTAGAAAGTTAATCCCACCTTGGAGCTGCCGGTTCCCCAGAAGACCGGTTCTGATAGCCTGAGCCAATTTATTATGCATGCGAACTGGTTGCATGGAGTTAGATTAAACAGTAACCAGCTTGTACATGTTGTGGTATTGTGGGGAAAGTTCAGTGAATTTGGCATAAATAGAAATTCATCAAATGCTGTTTTACATGTTATAAGAATTGCCTCTAACACAAACTCAGATGTTGAACTGCAAATTTCAACTTTAAATTTTCATATGGCCCTAATTGGCATAAATTGAATTGTACAACTTAAATGATAGTTTATGATTCATTGATGCACCTACAGCTCACACCTAAGAATTGAAGTTGAAAAGGCCTCTATATAGATAATGGTTGTCAACATATTTAACTTTAAAATTCTCCTGTGACCCCAGTTAGCATGAATTGTTATGTTACACTTTCTGTTTGTGGTTCATTGGATGTGCGTACAACTCAAACATGTAAATTGAAGTTGAAATGGCACCTCTATAAATACAATAGTTTTGATGATGCTCAACTTAAAAATTTTTGAAGTGTCCATAGTTAGCATTAATTTAAATTCTACAATGTTATATAATGTGTTATAGATGTGCAGCCCTGACATTAGTGTACATGACCTATAGAACCAACATTTTTCAGAAGGGATTGAAATGGCCCAAATTTGCATAATGTTCAACCTGTTGATATTTGGAATGACATGCAAAACTTACCACGGGTTCTAAATCCATGTTGTCCGAGTGCAACCCAACACGAACATGAAGTGGAAAGATAGGCAAGAAAGAGAGAACATTGAAAAAAAAATGAACAAACAAATGAACAAATGAATGAAAAGTACAGCAGAACAATTATTTGTTGATGTGGAGGAAGGTGTCATTTGTCTACATGTAACATGGTATCATTGATAGTGCTACAAACTGACGAGCAGAGTATTTACACACAACATTGATGAGCAAATTGTGTATTGAGTCTTTCCTAAAACAAGGTGCCCAGAGAGAAGGAGGGAAAACTTTCTTGAGCCATAATAGTTTGTTGGGTTACTATTCATTTCCTTTGTGGTGGTCAATGCAATTGACATTACTAACAATTTTGCGGCCAGGCGTTGTGGCTCTTACATTTTGCTAGGTAACTTGTTTACAACCCAAAGGTTGTAGGTTCGAGTCCCGCTCGTTCCGACATAAAATATGTATTTTCGGCATTTCCTTAATGCTGGTAGATTTAATTCCCCGATTCTGGAAATAAATGCCAACTCAGTAAATATACTGCATTACCGTGTTGATATGGCACTCCCACATAACTACCTCCATTGAACCATTCTTTTTTGGGAATGGGGATTTGGTCGAGTGGATATGTGCCTTTCCCATTTCAGCTAGGCAACTGGTGCCAAAGGTTGTAGGTTCGAGTCCCGCTGGTTCCGAACATAAAATATACATGTCTTTTTCTCAGATCCATAGGTATACATGTACAGCAGTCCCTCCTTTCAGAGACCACCCCTGGTACCATCCAAGTGGTCACAGGAAGCAGGTGGTCTCCCATAGGAGGTTTGACTATTGGGCTATCTGCCTAACAACCAACCATTACTTTGAATTCCCATCCACAATTTAGATTCCAATATGACTGATGTCCATCTGTTCCACTAACTCTCATATGTTTACTCATTTATTTGCAGTGTAATCATGTTTTGGATTTGTAAATTGGTTTTGACAATTTTTTTTACCAATCTTGTACACAACAGATGGGTTTCTACTTGTCTAAAATGGGGAATTTCTGGTTGGATAGGTGGTCTTTTGGAGTCACTTTGGGTGGTCACTGCATGGTCAGGTTCTGCCGGTGGTCTCCCAAAAGTGGTAAACTATATCATCATAAGACGGTGCTTTTGAACAGTGAGATTGGTCACTTAAGGCAAGTGGTCTCCCAGAAGAGGGGTCTATCAAAAGAGGAACCACTGTATATGCAGTTTAACGCCCACTGGTGATATTTTGAAGTAAATTTATTATATTCTTGTTGCGAAATTGTGTCACTTTACTTGTGTAAGATCCGTGTAATATTTTTGTAACTTTTGTGGCCAACAGACCCTTAATTGTGCATGCAAGAAGGAAGGTTATGTGCATACAAAACTATACTATATAATCAAGTGGAGGTCTGCTGATCGAAAAATGAACCCTTTTCAATTTTATTTCACATCCCTATACTTTACTGCACAGACATTCTTGCTGCCAAGCCAGTCCTGTGTGACACTCAGAATATTCCCAGACAATGTTTGTGAACATTGCGGTTGGGGGAATTTATGCAGCAGGTGTGCATGAGAAATGTGGACATTATTCCTATTCAAACAGTGTTAAAATACTATTTCACTGTGTTTTTACTTTCATGGTTTCGTTCCATCAGCAAAATAAGTGAAAACAGGAGTACAGTGAAATTAAAGCAATTTGCAGTACTTAATATAAACATCAATTGTATAAAAGACAAAATTAAATTGTGTACAAACAACATGAAGCACAAAATGGATAGTCCCTGTACAAACCACAACTTGTTCGTCCTTCTCTCCAGGCTTCTTGGTTAAAATAAAGGGCAGCAGTGGACATGGCTGCCCTGATGTTCTTGACGCACTACCCAGTGGCTCCACCTACCATAACACTAGCCTTGCCAGTGTGCATAACATTTATTTTACATGTAAACTCCATAAGTGTGCATATAATATACTTTAAAGCTGAAAAGAGAAATACCTACCAAGGCACATGGCACAATTTTACTGTTTTTTCTTGTTTTTTTCAAAATTGATCAGAGCAACTTCCTCTTTGTGATTAGCAAATTGTTGCAATGTTTGTAAGTCCAATATGGTACCTTTTAAGGAGTATTGGCTATGTATGCATGGACTGCTTCTTTTCTTTCTTTCTTTTTTTTTGAACCTGATTTTGCCTTTTCTATTCAAAACTTTAACTACAAGATTAAATTTTTCACCATATAAAATTACATATGGTATTCATCTTAATAAGCACACACTCCCTAATAAGCACACCCCCTCCATTTTTTCCCTAGAAAGACCCCCCAAATATCCCATAGTTTTCAAATGAGTGGCAGAATTTATTATTACGCTTGGTATCTACATTTTTTAGTTTCTGTGGATGAATTTTTTTTATAGGGAACTGTGCATTTATTAAGATGAATACAGTAGGCCCACATGTTTATAGTGGACTAGAGACACAGACATGAAGATGTGAAAAGTGGACATTTATAGTTATGTCTGTGTGCCAACACAGACATATTGTTTTTCTAGGAATTCTTTCTTTCTTTCTTTCTTTCTTTCTTTCTTTCTTTCTTTCTTTCTTTCTTTCTTTCTTTCTTTCTTTCTTTCTTTCTTTCTTTCTTTCTTTCTTTCTTTCTTTCTTTCTCTCCCTCCCTCCATCCCTCCCTTCCTTCCTTCCTTCCTTCCTTCCTTCCTTTTTTCTTTCTCACTCTCTCTATCTCTTTCTTTATTGAATGAAATCAGCACAAAGCAAGAACATAAAATTTACTTGTGTAAAAACTAGCTTCTCTCTCTCTCTCTCTCCCTTCCTTCCTTCCTTCCTTCCTTCCTTCCTTCTTTCTTTCTTTCTTTGTCACTCTCTCTATCTCTTTCTTTATTGAATGAAATCAGCACAAAGCAAGAACATAAAATTTACTTGTGTAAAAACTAGCTTCTCTCTCTCTCTCTCTCTGTCTCTCTCTCTCTCTCTCTCTCTCTCTCTCTCTCTCTTCTCTCTTTTGAGTGTGAAATCAGCACCAAGTAAGAACATAAAATTTACTTGTGTAAAAACTAGCTTCTTTCTTTCTTTCTTTCTTTCTTTCTTTCTTTCTCTCTCTCTTGCTTGCTTGCTTGCTTGCTTGCTTGCTTGCTTGATTGATTGATTACCAAACACTCGGGACTGCACATAAGAAAAGTCATTATGGCCTAACCACCTAGGCCCCTACATTTTCTACGTGCACCCCCCACCCCCACTCCCACACGCATATATTGCATATACATATATCATCCCAGCAAGCCCAAATGTACTAGAATGTTGTGGAAGTGCTCCACCGCCAGTTAAAGTTATGAGGTCTCCATCATAGATACATATACACACACACATATGCAATATATATATATATATATCCAGTGGAAATCTTGGTCTCTGACCAGGAAGTATTTGATGTATGCATTGCGGTCATTTACAACTCAGTGCTGATAATTAAATAAGTAATTCTTCTATTGACTGTAAAGTCATGACTGACCTATTTGTCACAATTACATAAGATAGAATACATATAGCAGTAAATATGTACAATAGCACCTGGAATTGAGACAGTAATTTACATAAGGTTGTTTTCATGATTCCATCCACACCTCATACCACATGGTTTTCAATTAAGTTGACCATGCACAATATACCACCCCCTACCATGCACAATATACCACCCCCTACCATGCACAATATACCACCCCCTACCATGGAGGTATCATACAATACATCCATGCCCCTACTAGCTGTTCAGTAAAACCTGTCCTTGTGGACACCTGCTTAATGCGGACAGTTTTGGCCAGAACCGAATATTTTAAAGTCATTTTCATATTGGTGATACCTGTCTACAGTGGACACCTGTCTATTGTGTATTGTGGACACTTTTTGGGGTACCAAATGCAAAAACAACCTGTCTATTGCGGACAAAATATATCTATGCATTTTTTGCAACTTGTGATGTTCCAAGTTGTAATGCCTGAACAATGCTGTGCATGTTAAGCTGGAATCAAAGACTAATTAATCCATTGTTCAGTGGCCTGTAACACATAATAAGCTCACTCAGCCAAGCAGTTAGGCTGCAGTGCCTCAACAAACATGCCAGGTGTCTCTGAGCACTGGTGCTCCTGTTGAGTGGGGTTGCTCACACTTTCTCTATCAAACAATTAAGCTCCATAGATCAATCATTAAGCCTAAAACAAAGACCCCCTGAGACTCATGTGAAGTTATTCACAGTTTGTAACAATGGCACATACAGTTATACTGTACTCAAAGGATAGGATATCCCTGTGGTATGTTTGTTGTTTGTTTCTTTTCTGTTAGTAAAAGAAAATATGCAAACTTTCTTTAGCCTGGTAGCGGGCTAGAAGTAATGATTTATAATTACATAACTATTTATATTGAAATAATTTAAAAACCGCTGCATCCATTCTTGATAGATTATATAATGATATTGTATATCACATAGTGTTTTTAAGGTGGCTCTCATGCTGGTGGCTTTAATAGCTTTAATGAGAGTCTCCTGGCCAGTACCTGTTGAACATTAGGCTTTGTGCAATCTTGTTTTTCATGGACAAATAATAGCTTTGCCCTTGTCTGTCTATACATTCATTCATCCAAGATTAAAATTGTCACATTTGTGTCCCGCATATCTCCAAAAGCATTTGAGGTACAACCATGAAACTTTGTGGTAACACCTATCAATATATGAAAGTGTGCACCTGGGGTTTTCTTTCTCCATTGGATTAATTATCTTGTGTTAATTAATCATTAATCAACTTAGGGAAAATATTGATTTGACGTTAGACTTGTCACATTTGTGCCACATGTATCTCAAAAAGTATTTGAGGTCTTACACCAGCTACATGCCATATTCTTTCCAATGCTGATGGGGGCAATGACAGGTGGGGGCATCCATGTCCTGTGGACACTTTTCTAGTTTCTGTTTTTCTGATCATTATATGTGTACATACTGGCCATTTTATTTTGGAATATTCTTATTATTTTCTACACTCTATTATGGCAAAATTATTTCCTGTACTGGTGCACTGGGATATCCCCCCAGCCCACCTGCCCTTCACGTACTCTACAATCTATCCAGTATATATCTGAATCCCAATTGTGATCTTTTACTACAAGTTGGGCCACTGTGTAAACAAGTCAACCACTGTTAATTGCATGGAGGTGTAAATGGTAAACTGGGTTATTTGTTGTGTTGTTGCATTGTTGGTGTTGATAGAGCTAGTCAAAAGCTGCCTCAGCCTGGTGATGGGGCCAATACAGTTAGTGGGGGCAGGGAAGGGCTGTAGCGCTTCTCTGTTAGGGGGTGGTACACTGTGCATGGTCAACTGAAGTGAAAACCATGTGGTATGAGGTGTGCATAAAGTCATGAAACCAACCTTATTTAAATCACTGTCTCAGTTATCAGCACTTATGTTGTAACTGACTGCAATGCATACATCAAATACATCCTGGTCAGAGACCAAGATTTGAAGATTTTCAACATTTTATTGAAATAAAAATCTGAGACCACACATTTTTCTGGTTTGATGTACATGCTGCTCATGCATGCATCGCTCCTAAATAGACTAAGAGTATGTTTAAGAAAATTGCAAGTTAAATACATTTACAAGTACATGTATGATTTCATCGTTTAACTGTATTTATGTAGGATGTGTGTGTGTGTGTGTGTGTGTGTGTGTGTGTGTGTGTGTGTGTGTGCTGGAGACCTCATAATTTTTTCCTGGTGGTGGAGCACTGGAAAGAAAGAAAGAGAGAGAGAGGAGAGGAGAGAGAGAGAGAGATGAGAGAGAGGAGAGATGAGAGAAGAGGAGAAGAGAGAGAGAGAGAGAGAGATAGAGAGAGAGAGAGAGAAGTGATACGAGAGAAGTTAGAGAGAGAGAGAGAGAGATAGAGAGAGAGAGAGAGAAGAGGGAGAGAGAGAGACGAGAGGAGAGAGAGAGAGAAGAGAGGAGAGAGAGAGAGAGAGAGAGAGAGAAAGAAAGAAAGATGTTCTTGCTTTGTGCTGATTTCACTCTAACAACTGCTGAATATGTTCTTACTGCAGGACAGGGTATTTTTAGGGCCCCCTGTCAATTAAAAGAGCCCTGGCCCTGCTGTGAGCCAAGCCTTTGAAGTATGTCTGCTTGTCCGTAATTGTTCTAGATTTGTACTGACAGAAACAATGAGCCCAGGCAAGCTCTCATTATGTCTGAAAAGTTCTTACTTGTACTGACTTGATCAGTACATTCCAGTACATTTCAGTACAAGTGAAAGTACTGACTTCTACTGACCATTGTTGGTTCAGTACAAGTCAGTACAATTAAGAGGAAAAAAAGGACAAGTCAGTACAGAAAGGTAAAACTCAGTACTTTTTTGTCCTCTTCGTGTAACTTGGTCAATTTTTTATCCAGTTTGGATCATGTTGGTCTCAAATACGGTCTATGCATAAGTTCACCCAAGCGGGAAAACCCCGGCAGTTGTCCCATTACGAAAGCGAGGCATGCAGGCTCATTTTTTGCTACCAGATGGCGGGCTGTGCACCTTCTGAAAAGTGGTCAGATTAATGCATTGATGGGGGACACTAATGTTGTTCGTGTCAACATGAACTGAAAAGCAGGGAATGGACCAAATACAGGAGGTGTATAGATGTTTACCATTGTAGATTGTTGGCAGAGGGAGTACGGAAAGCATTGATAGTTAGGACGTTGAGTGACAAGGCGAATTATCGTGGTAAACCACCACTGACTGTTGTGTAGTGGGCTGTAATGTTGATACCAGGAAGAAACGTCAAACTGACAAATATCAAAAATATAAATGCCGCTTTATTCCTTCCATCAACTGATATTCCTTTGTCTTTCAAGTACTTTTTCAGCCACCCTAGATTCTGTTTTTCGAAGAAATCATGGTCCATGTTTCACTCCTCGTTACTTGCTGTATTCAGTAGCGCTGTAGCCTGTGCGATAAGACTGAGTGACCCGCAAATTACCCAGAACCTGTGCGCGCCTGGCTCTGACATCGGAATTTCTGCTGTGATTTTCCCGCTTGGTGAACTTATGCATAGACTGTATTGTAGATATTGCAACACTTCACATTTTGAAAATTACATGTGACCCCTAAAGATCAAAGGTCAATGTCATATGGATCTTTAAAAGTTTCACTCAGCCAAAACTCGGCCAATTTCCATCCAATTCTAATCATGTTGGACTTAAATTGTGCGTATTGTAACACTGTACATTTTTGCAATTTACATGTAACCTGTAAAGGTCAAAGGTCAAGGTCATTTGGACTTTGAAATTTTCATCCAGCCATAAGCTTAATGGAATGTGAAGTACCAGAGGACCAAAGTTGTAGCCCGTAATATTTACAACTTTTGAAGGCACACAGACAGATTTGCTTTGAAGCAAATCTTCTTTTCTAGTTTTAAAAGTGACTTTGAAGTTTGGTGTGTTGGATTTCTTTGTATTAAATGGTGCCATATATCAGCTTACACCACATATCTGCAAAGGTTCCAAGTTATTTTCTCCCAATTCAGGAGATGTTAGTGATTTATCAGTAGGAATTCAGGAAATTATGTGGATGATGGGCGGAGGGCTCAGGACAGGGTGTGCCCCCCCCCCCACCCCCCCCCGTCCCAACACAAGACATTTTATGTAAATATACATTTAAATTGTGGATTCTTGTGGTTTAAAAATTCCAAAAATCAACTGTACGAAAGGGAATAGGAAAACATGTTTAAAATGCTATTAACCACAGTCAGCAGTAAATACATAAAACCAATGTCACAGCACAAACAATAATGCAAAATGTCAACTTTTTCTATGGAAAAATTGATAATGCGGGAGATTTTTTTCAAGATTCGGGAGACTGGGAAACTTCAAGAAATGAGTTAAATTTCAGGAGATCTCCCAAAATTTGGGAGCTGTGGAACCTTTGTATCTGTATCAGTTGCATGCATGAATACATACATACATACATACATACATACATACATACATACATACATACATATGTACAAAATGCACACATTTTCTTTGTGTCAAAGTTAACGTTATTGGAGCATGCTGTAAAGTTGTCACATACAGTGAAACCTGGCTTGACAGAACCCTAGATATGACCAAATTGTGGTCTCTCAAGACAGGTGGTCTTTCCTAGGAGGTATAAATATTGTGAAAATTTCAAGCATAGTATCTCTTGAAAATGTGGCAGGTGGTCTCTCATTGGAGTGGTCTCTAAAGCCTCCGTACATGTATGTCTTGTTTGTTCTAGTGTGTGGAAGGAAAATCTGTGGTTCCTTGAAAGTAAAAACCCTGAGAATATCATGGTTTAAGACAAATTGTAGGAAAAAAGAACTCATACAAATTGTTGCACACGTGTGAAAATTATACATGCTACAACATGTATTTCTGAACAAGCTATATAGTACAAGTCAGACATTCAATCTCTTTTAGGTAAATAAAAAAAATGAAGGGGGGGGGGGTGAATAAATGTCTGAACAAAATGTTATTGACCTATAGGATATGTTTAAAATTATAAAGGATGTTCATAGTTTAAATCTGTAGTCACCTACTTCCCTCAGCCGGAAACCTGATACCTTAAAACTGACTCTAGTGCAATGATATATGGAGCAGTTTAGCCAGAGATGGCCAGGGCTGTGTAAGGTGAGGAACACTTAAAAACAGAAGCACTGCCTTCATGGTGTCATTGCTGGAGTTACTGACACTAACTGGCTTCCTTTGTAAATATATATATATATTCTATTATTTAGGGCTGGTAATTTTACCTGAGACTAAGTATCGTAGTCTCTGATCTTACATGATTGTAATTGAAATGTTGGAGAAAGTAATTAGGTACATACCTGTGGATGGTTATTTCCAACATCAAACACAGGTTGTCTGCTATGCTTTGTAGGATTTACGTTATAATTTACAAGTCTGCGTGCAGGGTCTCTGCAGTGACAATAAAGTTCAAGTGACCATGTGTTGCATGGGAAATAAATGTATGTAAATGAAATTCATCTTTTTTATGTCCTGGTGACATGGGAACTAAATTTCTTGCCTCGGGGAGTACCAAAACACCAAAAACAGTTTTTAATATACTGATGGCATAAGAGAGCCTCACTGTTATGTCAATCAGTGTATTTACATGGCTATATATATATATATATATATATATATATATATATATATATATATATATATATATATATATATATATATGTATATATTATGCACTTGTGCATGTGATGTGTTCTAAATATAGTTTCCATGATTTCTGCATTTAAATGTGAAAAATAAGAGTAGTCAAAATCTAGCATTTCATTAGTGGACTATAAAGGAAATGGTTTGTCCAAAGTTAGCCAGAGGCTGTGCTATACTAGCACCTGGCCAGACAAGTAACTGGCTCAACAAATAGGCTGTGAGGCATACACAGTCACTGTTGATGTGCTATACATGTGTAGATACATGGAAATTGGGCTTTTATTTCTGTAC
Organism: Hermodice carunculata; assembly: GCA_964020975.1. Classification (NCBI taxonomy): domain Eukaryota; kingdom Metazoa; phylum Annelida; class Polychaeta; order Eunicida; family Amphinomidae; genus Hermodice; species Hermodice carunculata. Next base: position 112,889,614 of record OZ026614.1, on the reverse strand, counting down.
CATTTAACATATGACAGGAGCCATTAATTACTCGAACAGGAATTCTCATTAATATCCGTAAACACATCAAGCACTTTGGGTTTAGGAATGTCAAGCCAGTGTCAATAAACAAATTATCAGGTAAATATGCTGCTAAATGAATTCTTTGGCAGAATGCCAGGAAAAATCAGTAAAGAAGAAGGCAGACCTCTGCCAGCTTCATACTGAAAACCTGTTTTTTCCCTTTTCTTTTTTGTTTGTATGTTTTTTGTTTTGTTTTGTTTTGACAGGTTCACTCACACATGAGATGAGTTATTGATTACAAAACAAGGCCAGACTTATAGACCCTTGGGTGATATAGCTTCACTACAACCTAGCTGTTATAATATTTACATTTATATGTAATATGTACCATGTGAGGTTTACAAGGAATATCGATACATCATGGTTTACAAAGGAGATATTTTAATTATCTGTTGTATATATATATATATATTCTAATGTCCTAACTCCAGTAATTGTTGGACATTTAATGAACTTTAAGCTCATGTGATTTGTCTGTTAACAGAGCTTATAGGGTTGGTCTGTGTCACTTTTCACCGTCATCCATTCCCTGGTCCAGAATTATGTTTTTGATTTTTCACCAAAACTCCCAAACCATTGATAAGATCGATCATTTGCACCTAAGACTGAAAACAAACAGTACTGAACAGACGATTTATAATTAAGACTTATGCAAAATTTCATGTTTGTTTGTGATGTTTTATGGGTGTGTGGAGCATTGGGCCTATAAAATGCATTATGTAGCCCAGTGTCACTGCAGTCACTACACCTGTCATGCTGGACCGTGTAGGATCCCCTAGTGCCAGTCATAGTATTTGCCATGCTGACTGTGTAGGATCCCCTAGTGCCAGTCATAGTATTTGTCATGCTGACCGTGTAGGATCCCCTAGTGCCAGTCTTAGTATTTGTCATGCTGACCGTGTAGGATCCCCTAGTGCCAGTCATAGTATTTGTCATGCTGACGTGTAGGATCCCCTAGTGCCAGTCTTAGTATTTGTCATGCTGACCGTGTAGGATCCCCTAGTGCCAGTCTTAGTATTTGTCATGCTGACCGTGTAGGATCCCCTAGTGCCAGTCATAGTATTTGTCATGCTGACCGTGTAGGATCCCCTAGTGCCAGTCTTAGTATTTGTCATGCTGACCGTGTAGGATCCCTAGTGCCAGTCTTAGTATTTGTCATGCTGACCGTTTAGGATCCCCTAGTGCCAGTCATAGTATTTGTCATGCTAACCGTGTAGGATCCCCTAGTGCCAGTCATAGTATTTGTCATGCTGACCGTGTAGGATCCCCTAGTGCCAGTCATAGTATTTGCCATGCTGACCGTGTAGGATCCCCTAGTGCCAGTCATAGTATTTGTCATGCTGACCGTGTAGGATCCCCTAGTGCCAGTCATAGTATTTGTCATGCTAACCGTGTAGGATCCCCTAGTGCCAGTCATAGTATTTGTCATGCTGGATACAGCTCTAAAATGGCATGTATTTATTCTGCGGTAATTTGTTTGAAATGACTGTTACCATGTGTGATTGATTTCTACCGCATCAAATCTTATTATCTTGCTTCTTTTACAAGTTGCTGACAGTCATTGGTTAAGTTTATTGAAGACAAAAGTGATATGTTTGGCAAAAACAACACTTCCCATGTGCAATTGGAGTCTGGGCACAAGACTTTGCCTTCATCAGTACCTAATATACAATGAATACCCCTTTCTGTGTTGTCCTGTGATTGTAACACAAAGCTCCAGAACTATCTGAGTCCTAATCTTATGAAAATAACAAAGTTTTTCCACTTTAACAGCATTAAAAGAATTGTTTTGTTCCAACCAGAAACACCGCTCCTAACATTTTGTATAAGTACAGGATGACTGAAGTAATGAAGTTGGTCACAAGAAGGCTAGACTGCATACACTGTAGATGCATAAGTTTTCACTTGTACCACAGGTGAAGACAAAGGAGGCTGCCCTAGTGCTCAAAATCCAACTGAAAGTCAATCTCCCACAGCCTCATTTTGGTTTCTGTCACCAGAGGTCAGTTTTGTTCTAAATGTGGTAGGGACTTTTGAATAGGGTGTATAGACAATGTCCAAAGCTAGAATTGTATATAATATCCATGACCCTGACCTATTTTTGTGAGGTCACGGTGTCTGTAAAGTTGAAAGAGGTGATTTTGAATGGCAGGGTGTAGCTTGGACTTCAATGGCAATGTCAGCACAGCACCAGGCAGGCCTATGGGCCTCTTGTATTACATAATCGAGGTGTCCTTGATCTTCTGTCCCAAGGTCACTGAGGACATAAAGTTAAGGACTTGCTCATTGTTGTCTTGGCACATGCAACAATATTCATCACAGGAGTTGCACAAATAAGATATGATTACATGTGGAGCATAGTGCCATCTGGTGGATGTGTTTTACATTAAATGTACATTAGCTTTATATGTTCAGAAGCCACTTGAGGACTCACAACTTCGAAATGAAGAAGTGCATGTAGCCACCCTGCCAGCAGAGCAGTAGGCCCGTGGGCCTCTTGTTTGTTAAAGCTCACTGGGTTTATTATGCACTCATGTGATACTAAATGCACTTAAGTCCAAGTGGGGATGGGGTGGATATAAAATTTTAGCACTGGACAAAGCAAGTGAGCTCATCTCCCCAGGGAAAAAAATCTCAGAAGGCCCATAGAGATGCCGTAATCGTCTGCATTCAAAATTGGGGCATGGTTTATGTCCATGGCAATATTGGCCAGGTAGGAGCTGAAATGGGGTACTATGGGGATTCAGCATACCCACTTGTTACAAATAAAAGAAGTTATGACCATGTTCAGTTATATTCTGTAGCTGCAACGTTATATGCAAATATACATTCCGTTCTTGCAGCAGTGATTCCTGTTTTGCAAGATAGAGCAGCTGCAGCACAGCATTAGTGGTGAGGGGTCAATTGAGGTCGCATCCTTTGGGTGTGACTCAAAAGATGCGTGTTGCAAACCCAGCACTGCAGTAATGGACATAATAGAAGACTATTTAGTATACAAAAAGATTAGAAAATGATAGGGGTGGGGGGGGGGGGGTGGAGTTTGGAGGATGAGCAATCAGATCCACTGTGCACAGGTTGTCATATTGAAGTGTGGAAGTCAGTGACCCCTGCTTCAATGGATGTCAGTTCCTTACTTTTGCTGCACATTTAGCAAGCTTTAAATGAAGATTGTAGTATTATTCAAATTGTTCATGAACATTTTTTGCATGTAAGTACCAACATGCTTCTGAATTCATTGGCTTTTTCATTGCCTGCATGGCAAGTCCTGCTGCATCCTTGTGTCAGACAATGCAAAAGGTACTGCTCTGCAGGCTTTTATAGGACAATTAACATGCCATTATGAAAAGTAGGGTACATTAAAGTGGGCAGCATACAAGCTGCATCATACTTGTCAAGTCCCCCCCATAAGGTGGGAGTCTCCCACTTTTTCACCCAAATTTTCTTGATTTATGTGCAAAATTTTGCAAATTTGGCAGAATCTCCCCCATAAAAATTTAGTGTTTTCTATTATATTCTTTGTTAAAATACAAATCCCCCCCCTCCCTTTTATTTTTTCCAAAGTTAAAATGTAGCCATCCATTACCAGCTATATGCATCTTGATATTTTTCAAAGTTCAAGTGTAGCCAGCCTAAAACCAGCCAGTGATTTCTTTGATTTGTCAAAGTTAAATTGTAGCCAGTCAGTTACCAGCTATAAGTGTATGGAATTTTTCTAAGTTCAAATGTAGCCAGCCTGTAGACAGCCTGTTGCCAGCCTGTAGACAGCCACCAATTTTATGAAAAAAGTGTGCCAGCCTGAAGACAGCCCTTAAAAATGTAGCCAGCGAGAGTGTCCAGCCATACCAAAATGTCAACCCCCCCCCCCCCCCCCCCCCCCCAGCCTGTAGACAGCCTGTTATCAGCCTGTTGATTCCGGTAAGGGTGTAATCAGAATATTGACAAAAGGTCATGCCGCTGTAGGGCCACAAGTGTCTTTATGTCTGACAGGGCACCTGGAAGCAGACCAGGCATCAGCATGACAGGCCTTGATCAGAAAAAAGGTGATCATGTGGAGCTTGGATGTCAACACATTGACATTGAGGATATCCCGGCAGATCCAACATCACACTCTATTCCTCAGTGACAATTCCATTCACTTGTTATCGTTTTGGTCTTTTGTTGTACGTCTTTTCAAAATTCCAACATTGCAGGGCTCAATTTTGCTACCTGTGGGTAGCCAGTGGCCACCAAAAATTAGCCCTGGCTACTAAAATGAGGCAATGGCTACTAATTGTTAGCATGGAGTCTAATTACACATGATGGATGTTGGCCCCTAAAAAAATTGCCATACTTTGAGCCCTGCATTGTGGTCTTGACTTCATGCTGTCAGAAGGAAGGTGTCACATTTTGGTGCGAGTGACCACTAATGATGATTGACCAGTGTGAAAGGGTAATGGTGAAGGGCATAATTTTGTGCTGCTGATATACTGGACTTGATGGATCTGTACCCACATTTCTGTGGCGTGCTTGGTGGACGACACCGTTGACCAACTCCATACAGGCATTTTGTGCACCTTGTAAATGTGGAGGGTTTGCTGTGCAGTCAGTCAGTGGCTTCACACAAGCATTTAGCCATCATGGTTGACGTGATGGTGTCATCTTTTTAAGAATATGAGGCGTGCATATTAATTTCCCACCCCAAATGCATGCAGTTGTCTTAGTAACTGTAGTACTGCTGGCTGAGATACAGGTTGCTGCCTGTGCAGGGACACAAAATATTACTGATATTTTGGAAATAAAGAATACTTAGTACAGTCAGACAGAAATTTATTCTTGTAACTAACTTAGGAAGCACCAAATGAATATGACTTGCGTATTTGAAAACCCAAATTTCTCTAAAAGACACTAATTTTGCGAGGGGTTTCTAGCCCTGTCTGTGACAGTGATATGCCCGTGTGTCCTCTGTGATTGACAACAGTAAACCCCATGCTTTGTGGCAGGGAAATTTATATGGATGTCTGATATTAAGAAAGCATTTGTCTGGGTACTGGGTAACAAGGGAAGGTAGGTAGCAGCATGGTTGTGTTATAACATACTCTCTCTCTCTCTCTCTCTCTCTCTCTCTCTCTCTCTCTCTCTCTCTCTCTCTCTCTCTCTCTCTCTCTCTCTCTCTCTCTCTCTCTCTCTCTCTCTCTCTCTCTCTCTCTCTCTCTCTCTCTCTCTCTCTCTCTCTCTCTCTCTCTCTCTCTCTTGGGCACACTGCATCTGTGATGAACTTTGACACCCCTACTTGAATTGTCAGGAAGTTCAAAATGATACAAGTTATAGTCATATCTCACCACTATGTAAAAATAGAAAATTTCAGCTTGTGGCTGTTGATTCATAACATCTGCTGATGCAACTGGTCATGACAAAATGGCAGCATTTTGAATTATGCTTTGTAACTTATGGCACTGGAAAAGCTTAAATGTTGAATGTCTTCCAATCAATAATAAGTAAAGTTCCCAATCCAACTTGAATTCATAGGTTTGTATTATACACATGTCTAATGAACCATGAACCAAAGTTATAGCATTTTGATATATGCAAATTAGTCAAATACACAAAATTTAAATCACAAATATCTTCAAAAGAGGTGGATAGAGGTGCCAATCTAACTTCAATATATAGGTTTGTACTATAGCCAAATCCAATGAACCATGAACCAAAGTTATAGCATTTTATTTTTATGCAAATTAGGCAAAGACACAGAATTTAAATTTTTAATATTTCCTTAGGTTTGTGATATAGGCACATCTAATGAACAATGGACACCAGCTGTAACATTTTAATTTATTTAAAGAAGGGGAGTAAGCAAACTTTGTATTGACTGCAATATCTCCATATTATAGATTTGCCAACCCCAATTGTCAAATTGTGCTGTGGACTCATTTCAGAGAGAGAACAATGGCTGATGATTTGAAAATTATGCCAGTAAAGTGAATTATGAAATGGTGAAAATTTGAAAATGGTATCAGATAAAGATAATGAATTTAATATGTCACTCCACTTCCTAGCAGCATTTTTAGGACAGTGGCATATCATTTACACATCAAACAAATTAATTAAACTTGAATGTGAGTGTCCACCCATACACATTTCAATACTGAAAACCTATTACTGTAAAGAATGACAGACAAAGATGCCATTATGGTGAAAGACAATGCAGCCCTGAATATAAAGACAGGGCAAAAGACAGCTCATTGATCTCTATTTGTATACATACAGGCTCCTTGCCATTTATGATCTATGTGGACATTTATATCCAAAAGTGATATGATTGTCTGTGGACAGGACTCCGTAGCAAAGGTGAAGATATAAAGTACCTCTGCACAAAGAAGCCACGATATGCATGGAGTAGCCTGCACTCACTTGATGGTACTAGGTGCACGCTAAGGACTGAGTCACCGGCTGTCAGTACTGCAGTTTGCAAGCAATACCTGCCAAGTGTGATGAGGAATGATGTTATGCTTGGCAAAATTTTGACCAGAACTACCATCTAGTAAGTTCTAGTCCTGCTGGTACTTGAATGAAAGTTCTTTGCATGAAGCATTTGGACAGTGTGGTTATAGGGATTAGTCCAAATACAGTCACTTCTGGTGGTGAAAGAGTTTATTTGTTGGAGGTTGCCTGCGTGACACCCCTCACTGTATTAACAGAGAGATGCACAGATGGGCAAGTTCAACCAGACATTATGGGCACGAAGCATGGACATTTAAACTCCATACAGATAATGGTAAGTGAGATCACAGCAAAGCACAAGTTGCCTGGTAGTGGAAAGGAGGGTGCTAGGGGGTCAAGGAGGTGAGGGGCAGGAGAGCAGAATAAATGCCTATAACATCCTTTTTGTATAAAATCATTTCCATAGAGTGACTCTGGACCCAGTAATGAAAATTAAAAATAAAAAAAAATAAAAAATCCAGAAAATCAGGAAAAATCTAAATATCAGTACAGGGAGACCATTTGTACAAACTTGGTGGAGATCCACCCAAGATACATCAGAGCATAGCTTTCAAGATTTTTTCTAAGAAAATGAAAAATCTAAAATCAATGGAGCAAGAGCATGTGAACAAACTTGGTAGAGACCCACCCAAGGTACATCTTTACCAAGTTTGAAGAGAATTTGGTTGACAGTTTTGCAGAAGTCAAAAATGTGAATTCATTGTGAACAGACAGACGGACAGATGGATGGAGGGGAAGATGACGGATCATCACCTATAACCTTGTCAGTCAAGTGAGGTTAAAAATCACCTTCTCAGAAAGTGCTTGGACAGTGCATCAGGACACATTTAGATCTTAATTTCTGCAATAGGCTGGACTGCAATATTTTTTCTGTTTTTTAGCTCTGCTGACTTAATAGTGAGCTTAGCAACCAACCTCGTAAAATCCATTTGCATCCAGCATCCTTCATCTATTAGCTTTAATTTTTCCACTTCTTAGAAAGCTCTGCATGTAACTTTTGATTTTGTCTATGAATGTTTCCCAGGTGGTCCACTACCACATTAGCAAATGAGATGATGAAATTATTTTTCTGATGTTTTTCATGATTTTTTTTTTTTTTTTTTTTTTTTTTAAATAGAAAATTTCTTTTTCTCAGGAAATACTTTGTGGTTCACTTTGCTATTGCATATAAGGTCACCTGGGGTCACATATTTCTCATTTTGACCACCAGTTGGCACTGAATGTTTTTTCTGATTTTCATGAATTATTGTGTGAAGAATATTTTCAAATCCTTCTCCAGAATGGCTCAACAGAATTGCATAAGTTTAATCAGAATATAATCTGGCTAAAGGTTATGAAAGTGTGAAAAATTATGAAGATATCGGTATGGTTATTTTTAACCAAGCTATGGAATACTAACCCTTAAAGCAGATGTGCACCTGGGGTTTTGTTTGTCTCTTGGATTAATTATCCTCTGATAATTAATCATTAATAAGTGAAAATGTTGATTCGACATTGGACTTGTCATATTAGTGCTACACATATCTCAGAAAGTTTTTTATATACGGCTATGAAAGCTAATAGATTAATTTATCAATATATAAAGATGTGCACCTGGGGGCTTGTTTGTCTCTTGGGTTAATTAACCAGTGTTCATTTTCCATTAATTGACTTAGTGAAGATGTCTGTTCAGTGAAAATGTTGGCTGATGACAAACTTGTGGTGTGTATTTCACGAAGTGTTTGAGGTGCTGCCCTGAAGCTTGATAGGAACATTGATCACAATGGTAACATGTGCCCCTGGTGTTTTGTTTGTCTCTTAGGTTAATTATCCTCTGTTGATAATCATTAACTAACTTAGTGAAAATGACAATTCCAGGAAAATAGTATTGATTCTTGTCAAAATCGTGCCATGTGTAGCTCATGAAGTGTGGGTACAGCCATGAAATTTGATAGGAATATCAATCAATATATTAAAAGTTATGGTTGTATAATTATTATCCATGTGAAGATTTCATAATATGTTTGAAGTCTTACACCAGTTACATGCTACTTTTTCCAACGCTGATGCGAGCAATGGCAGGTTGGGGTATCCGTGTCTTTTAGACATTTTTTTAGTTCTCCACAACGTGAAAGTTTATCAGAATATAATCTGACTAAAGAGGATGCAGGTGTGTGAAATGATGGGATTATGTGCTAATTTGATGAAATTATGGGATTTCAAACTTTGGAATGATATGTCAGTAAGTTCTAGTACTGTACAGGTATATAGAAGCACCACAGAGCAGGTATTGTAATACAGTGGTACCTCTTTTGAGAGACCACCCCTACAGCAGGTCAAAATAAGGTCTCTCAAAAGAGGTGGTCTTTCATCAGAGGTACAACAACATGGAAAAGATAGCACTGTGTTCTGAGAGGGCGGTCTTAAAAAGATATGCGCTCTCTCATTAGAGGGGTCTCTCAAGAGAGGTACCACTGTACATGTATTGTGAAGAGTTGTGTGGGATACTTTGCTTTTACACCTACATGTTGCCCAGGTAGATCTACACCAAGTTCAGGACTTTCCTCTACAGGTGGACCACTGTGCCAGTGATTTTCTCACCTCCAGTCCTGAGAGAAAGCCGCTTTGCTGGGGTAAAACTACTTGATTGTATAGTTTCAACATAGGCACTGGCCACAGAGTAAAGGTTTACATGGTAAAATAACATGAATATCTCAGCTGAACAAGTTTAAGTATGGAAGGAAAATGGCCTCTAAACTATTAATGAAACCTTTGATAAAATGTTAAACTTATAATAATAGGTTAAGACTATTTTATGGCAATAAAGCCTGCCTAATCAGTGTAGTGTCTGCCATAACTGAAACGATGGCGCTTTGCCCTTTAAACACCACACTTGTATCAATGGTTATATCCCACAGAGCCATATGCTGTGGCATCATGAGCACATGCTGCCAAAATGAACTCAGCTTAAAGGTTTCACCAACTATTCTGATGATTAACCCCACAGGTTTCAGAAACCAATTGACACCTGTACATGTGTGGTGGTCAGTACACAGGTACTGTATGAGGGTCTTGTTAATTTTGCCTGTTAAAAGTTTCTAACATCTTCAAATTGAAAATGCCTGGTGCATTACCCATATTGACAGGTAAACTGATCATCAAGTTTTACAATTTATGTTAATGTTGCTATAATTGACCTCAAATTTACTCTGAAAATTTGTACTTTTAACACGCATTACCTTAAGCCCATAAGTTTCCATCCCGCGATGCCCTCTCCAGGCAGCTGGAGGTGCGAAAATTCTATGCTTTGCAGGTTCTGTGAATTTGTGAAGGAGATGATGTAACAACTATGCATTCTCTGACGAGGAGGGGGGGGGGATGTATTGCAGAAGTCAAATTTTTTTGCTGACTCAGCAAATGTGACAGGCTGGGTTATAACTTGGTGATGGTGAGGCATATGCTGTGGCATTGTGAGCACATGCTGCCAAAATGTAGCTTGGTATCAGTGGAGACCACCATGTATCATTTAAAACAAAAAGATGACTCCTGAACTGTATGCCTGAAAATTGATATTTCAAACTGGTAGTGGTTTATGCAAATATGATTTTCTTATTCCAAATGTCACAGGACCACACCAATCTGTGTGTCGCAGGTCAGCTGAGCACAGGACAGTCACAGTCCTCTTGTGTGATTTCACTATTTTTGACTTCTCCTAAAGTGTAACTCAGATATAGTGCTGATGCTTGATGAAAATCTACCTCATGGAGAGGTCAGACTAAGTGTTTTCTAGGTAATTTTACCATTTTATTGATTCCTGATTTTTAACAAGTTGTTCATTTTGGGTACTTGTTGGTTAATGCATACATTCCTGTTGATTGCAACTAATGGAGGTTGTAATGTTAATTCACTTTTTCATCTTCTCAAAAAACTGTCAGAGAGATTTACTTCAAACGTGGTGGGGATGTACCTTGGGTGGGTGTCTATTGAATCTGGTCAAAATTGTAGTTTTATGGACTATTCATTCTCCCCCTGATAACTTATCAATAAGTAGAGCCACACCACCCAACCATTGTGTGTGCAACCGTCTGATGGATAGGATTGCGTATCATTGAGGTTATAGATATCATTTCTTAATTTGTACTAATTTAAAAATTCAATAAATATTTACAGCAGCTAAGTTAAAATTCTATTATAAATTTATCCATAATGATCCACCCATAAGATTACTCTCTTTTCAGTTCATCCTAATAAATGAAATAAACAACTATAACAACAGACATTGTGATGAACTATTTATTAATGGAGTCAATAAAATCTTTGCAAAACAAAGTTTAATCTATGATATTCCAATCGGAGTGAATCAAACAGATAGTAATGTTATAGGAAAAATACATACTCATAGTTTACAAGTTTTTTTCTCTGTATATTAAAAATATTTTTTTGAATAATTATCAACAGGATCAACATAGTTGTTATATACATATATACTGCTATGTTTGTCAAAATAATTATGTCTCCCGGTGGAAGCCGGGGGACATATTGTTTTAGTGCCCGTTTCTTCTGCTTGTTGTTGTTGTTGTTGTTGTTGTTCAGGTTCTTCAACTCTTGGTTTCTCGTGCGATAAGTCTTGAAGAACTTGACAGAATTTGATGAAACTTGGTAGGATTATGTATCTAGGCAAGACCTAGGTTGGGATTGTAGTTGGATGACCTTGAGCGAATTCTCAAGGTCACAGGGTCACTTATGTCAAATTGGTTTCCGTTCGATAAGTCATGAAGAACAGGATGGAATTTGATGAAACTTGGTAGGATTATATATCTAGGCAAGACCTAGGTTGGGATTGTATTTGGATGACCTTGAGCAAATTCTCAAGGTCACAGGGTCACTTATGTGAAATTGGTTTCGTTCGATAAGTCATGAAGAACAGGATGAAATTTGATGAAACTTGGTAGGATTATGTATCAAGGTAACACCAAGGTTGGGATTGTATTTGGGTGACCTTGACCTAATTTTCAAGGTCACAGGGTCATTTATGTGAAATTGGTTTCTCTGCAATAAGTCTTGAAGAACTTGATGAAAATTGCTAGAGTAATGTATCTAGGTGAGAGCTAAAATAGAATTGTAATTTTCAAGCTAGCTTGGTCATTTGTAATTTGTTATCACCTGTAGCTTATTCAGAGGCGTAAGTGTTCCACCGAGAGACATTTGATTTTCTGTTGGAAAATCAGTCTGTTCTAGCTAATAATTATAGTTTCCCGCCCACATTGTGTGTGTAAATTGTATTATATCTTAAAGTTTCTTTCGACATTTACTGCTTAGTAATTGCCATCTACATTGTTTCAATTGTTTAAGTCTGAAAGGTGGCTCCTATGAGAGCGACATGTATTTGTCTTAATAGGAGTCCCCTAGCCACATGAATATTATATCATTATTAACATGTATCGTCATGTTGAAAACATCATTGTATTGATTGGCTGAAATAAATGAGTTCTGAGTTCTGACCTTGATACTGTGTCAAGGTCATGGGGGTCAACTTTGTCACAAACGTCAATTTTGTCAGTTTTATGGCATACATTCTCATTGGGATAATTTAAGAATTCCAAAAGAGCTACTTCTATTGAATTAGATTTGTGGAACCCTCTTATAAACAGCACAGATGGGTTCACATATCAGCGACCTTGGCCATGTTTCAAGGTGGCAGGTGTAAACATTATTAAATCTAAGGTCAGTGTGATAACTTCAAAATGGAAACAGCTTCTGAAAATTTGGGACATGTGTTTCCTATTATAGAGTGCTTTAGTTGAAATAGCCAAGAGTGACCTTAACCTCATTTAATCATACATTTACTTTGCCATAACATGTTCAGCAGATTTGACATTTTGGCATATGTCTTGGCACTTGTGGATGCAGGTCCATGGTTACTGTTAAATATCAGTGGAAAAGCATCTATAAGATTTTTACAACAACAACAAAATAAAATAAATACAGAATTTCTATCAGTGTTGTTAATTTTGACCTTCAGTGATCCTGAAAGGTCAAATCAAGGTCAGAGGCACAATAGTGGCTTATATCTTGAAGGTAGTGCATTTTAGGACACTGGAAACTATTGGACCAGAATATGAAAAGACCCACATACTTTCATTTAGAGCTATGAGATTTGAACTGCATAAATTGTAAAAATACACTTGCTTGTGAACATGTGAAAGCACAATTTTTTTCCTCATGGACTGTAAACAAAACCCTGTCTCCATTAGAGTACAGTGTACAGTCTACATGCAATCATATTGACAATCCTGCAGAGGCAAATATGAACATTCCACTGCCAAACATTTGATTTTGTGTTTTAAAATCCATAGCTTTTTCACTATTCTAAACTTCTCCCAAATCACATGTTGGATCCTCTTCAAACTTGATGGCAATGTACCTGGACTGCACAATGTCTGTTCACTACATCATGCTGCATTTCCTGATTCTTATCACATTTTTATACCTCCCGTAAGGGTGGGTATACTGGCTTCACCATGTCCATCTGTCTGTCCTCTGTCCATCCATATGTCCGTCCATCTGTCTAAACATCCGTTTGTCCGTCCATCTGTCTGTGGAAAAGCGTACTATTGTTTATCACTTGAGGTTGTGTCATGAAACAACATTGACCTTGAAGTTTATATGTCAAAGTGACAGCTGGCATCTGTGATGATAACTAGGTTACTGTGTCAAGTATTTGGGTCACACTTTCATCAAAGCTAGTCATCATCTTAGGATGTTGCCAGTCACCATACTAGAAAGGATGAACAATGACCCCACTAGACATAATGACATACCCTTTGGTAAGATGCAATAATCATGTCAAGTTGGGTCTGTAGCAAAATGTGTCATGATTCACCAGCCACACCAAACTGCCAATGTTGTGGTCTCCATGCAGAAACCAACGAATATGTGAGTGGGGTATCCAGTCTTGTCACTGATGACTGCTCTAGTTAGCTCTGCTGACCATAGAAGTGATTAAATTACACATACCAAGTTTATAGGACATATAGACCATGTCCAATGCTAGAATGTTATGTAATATTAGTGACCTTGACCTATTTTTGTGAGGTCATCATGCCTTTAGAGTCGAAAGAGGGGATTTTGTAATGGCAGGGTGTAATTTGGACATCAATGGTAAAGGGAATTGAGCATCCAGATTAATTGCACTTGATTACATTTGAATTTTGATACATGAAACTGCACTTGGTGACCTACTGTTTGGGTCACCTTGGCCAAGTAATTATGGAGTTTGGCACTAGTCCAAGTTTATTGTTTTTGTTCAATAATTGGAAAAGTTATTCTCTGATCTAAACAAACAGACCATGTATGGAAAGCTGCATGTGGGATGCACATTTTGAACATAAATTTTTTTTTTTATCGAAGTTGAAGGTCGAGGTCAAATGACCAGTTTGAATAGAGGGGTCATCTTGTGAATGCTCTGCACCCCACAATTTTGGGTTAAGTCCATTTAACTTTTACAACTTATAAAGTGTATGCAAATCTTTGTCAACATTAATGTTGTGGCACCAGCTGTAGTATTATGTAATATATAGGTCAAAATGTGAAAATGTTGTGACCAGTCCAGCATCCTTATCTTTTGATGGATCTTCATGAAATTTTTTGGTATTGTAGAAGAGGTCAAAATCTCGTTTAGTTGTGATAGTAGTGGTACCACCTGTAATTTGACAGAAATAATGAGTTAAAATGTCTTGAAAGATGCAAAATTTCTTATCTTGAAAAATGACTGAATTAGACACACCAAATTTATGGAATATCTTAGATCATGTCCAGTGTTAATATATTATGTAAGATTGAAGACCTTGACCTATTTTTGTCAGGTCACCAGATCTGTTAAATTAGAAGAGGTGATTTTGTGATGCTGATTGGACATCAGTGGCAGAGAATTGAGCCTCTGAGTCAAAATTGCACTTGAGAACATTGTATATATGTATAAACCTCTACTTGGTGACCTAAGTTTTGAGTCACCATGACCCAATGGTTTTGTGACCTTGACCTATTTTTCAAGATCATTAAGCACTTAAGAAAAGGACATTTTATCCAATATCTTGATAAAGAATAAGGTGAATGATGCCACATGTACCACAAATTTGTATCATGTGGAAGTTTGATATTGCATAATATGCCTGACCTTGATTGATTTTTCAAGTACATGGATTGAGTACACTTCAGAAAATGATTATTGGGTGAATGTAGTCAGCAAAGCATTCGGCCCAAGTGCCTCTTGTTTGAACTAGGAATTATTAGTAAGGGCAAATGTACAGGGTAGCATTGCTTCTATATGAATAACAGCAACTGTCACATGTTGGTTTATATTTTGGTAATGGTGGATCTTAAGCCCATTGTTACCATCAAACACTGATAGCAAAGTACATATCTTATGATGTTGTTAATAGACCTGTCCATAGGACTCTGGTTTATTTGGTTCACTTCAGGAAGCACACCCTGCTTTGTTTACATTTTGTGCTCGGCCACGCTGGCCGGACTACATGTGGAAGCATAAGAAAGTAAAACACAGGATATGCTTGGGTTTAACATGAAATCCAGCCGTCAGCTATCTATAAATGCGTGTTTCACCACTAATGTGACAAAGATTTGTGCTGTTCAACACAATCCATGCTGTAATCACTAGCGTTCGCCGTGGCATCCGTTGTAAACATATGACGGCGTGGGCCCGACTCGGCTACTTGCTGATTGGACAATCAGGCCAACAATGGAATGCATAATTAATTACTGTCCAGAAAAGTTCAGTACAACTCGGTATGAACAGGTCCATTTTAATCTTGAATCACCTTTGAAGGTCAGGTTGACATTATTATTAACTCATATTTTGATATTGGTGGACCGTGTTACCTTTCATTTAAAGATGATGACTGTAGAGCCAAGTTAGTGAAGACTTTGATATTGCAAACAGGCAAACAGTGATGATGGTCTTAAACAAAGGTGTTTTTAACTTTAATTTGAAGGTCATAGGACCACTTCAGTCTTAGAATCCAAGGTTGGCTGAGCATAGAATTGTCACAGTCTTCTAGTTTGATACATACTAGCGCTAAATACATGTTAAATTCACGGAATATATGAGGAAGCTGATACAAAATTGGCTCCTGTCATGAAAAAAGCATTGAATTTTTAATATTTTCTATGATTTTTTTTGGGGGGGGGGGTCATTTTGTGGCAAAAGTGAAATGATATTTTCTCTAGAATAGCATGGCCAATTGATTTAAAATTGCATAGAATTACTTCCATATATGAGGGTGAGGCAGTGCATTCCTTGATCATAGGGACACTTACTGAGTTTTGTTGCTCACTTGATGACTATTTGAGCCAGGTTTTAATTATGTCTCCCGGTGGAAGTGACACTACTTTCAAGAAGTATATGGATAAAGACCACAAGCATGTAATCACGGGTGATTTAAGTATCATTAAAAACAAGAAATTGAGACATTTGTTTCAAAGAGGACCTAACTATAGAGAAAGACATAACATCAACTTCACAAAGGTAAGAAAGGAGATTAAAAGAGGACTCAACAGTCTCATTAAGAAACATAGTAATATGAAAGGAATCTGTAACAAGGCATTTGATGAATGGAAAGTTAAAGTAATGGAGAAAGTGGATGAAAGAATTAAATACCTGAGAAAAGGACCTCTTCAAAGGTGGAGACAGATTAAACAAGTGCTGAAGGATTCACTTTGTAGTCAGGAATTACAAGACTTACATGACAAGTTTGTCAACACACCTGTTGACAAAGCTAGCAATAACATTGCACCAACTTATAAACCATACTACATTAATACAATACTGAGTGAATTAAATAATGAAAGTTATCAACAGGCAGGAACCTCTGATACTGTTATCAAGGACCAAGTGGATAAAAACAAAGAGTTGAAATGCATTGTCTCAAATGAGGACAAGAAATTACCCGTCATTTATGCAATTGTCAAAATGCATAAAGACCCTGTTAAATTCAGATTCATCATTGCAGCAAAGAAATGTGTTTCGAAACAAGTTGCCAAACGACTCACTAAAGTCCTGAAACTTGTCAAAAATTCACATACTAACTACTGCAAAAAAGTGAAAATGTACACGGGAGTGAATAAAATGTGGATTACAGATAGCACAAGTGATATTCTACTAGACATTGACAAAATTAACAAAAAGAATGGTGCCAAATCACTTCAAACTTTTGATTTCTCAACATTGTATATAAAGATCAACTTGACAGACTTAAACAACATGTTAATTTCAATGTTGGATAAAGCGTTCAAAGGTGGCACATGTCAGTATATTAAAATATCTGGTGCTGAGGCTAAATTTGATAAAGGTAAGAACAAAGGAATATCTTACAGGAAGCAAGAGTGTGCTCAAATGATAGAATACATTATCAACAATGCATACTTTTGCTTTGGAACTGGAGTCTTTCAACAAATGATAAGCATACCAATGGGAACAGATCCAGCCCCATATATTGCCAACCTTTATTTAGGCCTTTTGCTCTTTAGTGCAATATCATTCAGAGTTTTCAAGTTAGCCCAATATACCTTTCAGGACTTATAGAACATATGAAAATCTAGGCTGCTTTCGATATTGGTGATGCCACCTACGTTATTATGTAATCACCCTGGTAATATAGGTGTCAAAATGTGAAATCTTTTGAACACTCTAGTATCTTTAACTTGTGGCGGATCTTTATCAAATTTGGTGGGGTTGTGGGGGAGGTCAAAGTCTCAGTAGCTAATGGTACTGGTGGTGCCACCTATAATTTAATGGAAATTATGAGCCAAAATGTGTTTTAAGATGTAAAATTCCATATTTGGAAATGTAATTGGATTAGACTTGCCAAATTTATATTATATATAAACCATGGCCAAAGGTAGAATATTATGTAATATCAGTGAACTTGACCTATTTTTGTGAGGTCACCATGCATGTAAAGTTGAAAAGGTGATTTTGTAATGGCCAGGTGTAGCTTGGACATCAGTGGCAAAGAGAATTGAGCCTGCAGATCAAAATTGCACTTGATTAAATAATACATAAAACTGTACTTGGTGACCTGCTTTTTGGGTCACTGTGACCCAGTAATTATGGGGTTTGGCGCTTGTTCAAGTTAATTGTCTTTCCTCAATTAATCAAAAAGTTATGACCCGATTTAAACAGACTAGATATGGAAAGCTGGATTGGGGGGGGGGGGCATATTTTGAACACTAACAATAATATTTAATCCAAGTTGAAGGTCAAGGTCAATTGGCCAGTTTGAATATTGGGATCATCTTAATTGTAAATGCTCTGCACCCCACAATTCTTGAGATAGGCCCATATAACGTTTAAGATTTATGAAGTGTATAAAGATCTTCTGGACATAAATGTTGGTGGTGCAACCTATAGTATTATGTAATATAAAGGTCAAAATGTGAAAATCTTGTGACCGCAGTACTGTCCACAGTTTTCAAGTTAGCCCAATATAACTTTCAGGACTTATAGGGGGTATAAAAATCTAGGTTCTTTTTTATATTGGTGGCGCCACCTACAATATCATGCAATATAAGGGTCAAAATATGAAAATCTTGTGAACACTCTAGCATCTTTAATTTTTGGCCGATCTTCACCAAATTTGGTGGGATTGTGAGGGAGATCAAAGTCTAAGTTGGTAATGATACTTGTGGCGCCACCTATAATTTGATTGAAATTATGAGCCAAAATGTGTTTTAAGATATAAAATTCCATATCTCGAAAAGTAATTGGATTAGACTTGCCAAATTTATATGATATATAGACAATGTCCAAAGCTAGAATTGTATATAGTAACAGTGACCTTGACTATTTTTGTGAGGTTAGCATGCTTGTTAAGTTGAAAGAGGTGATTTGGTAATGGCAGGGTGTCGCTTGAACTTCAATGGCAATGTCAACACAGCACAAGGCAGGCCTATGGGCCTCTTGTATTACATAATCTGGGTGTCCTTGATCTTCTATCCCAAGGTTACTGAGGACATAAAGTTAAGGACTCGCTCATTGTTGTCTTGGCACATGCAACAGTATTCATCACAGGGGTTGCACAGATAAGCTATGATTACATGTGGAATGAAGTGCCATCTGATGGACAATTTTACATTCAGCTTTATATGTTCAGAAGCCACTTGAGGACTCACAGCTTTGAAATGAACAGGTGCAATATAGCCATGATGTCAGCAGAGCATTATGCCCATGGGCCTCTTGTTACCACACTTTTTTCAGTTCATTTGATGGCATGTGCTTCCATAGCAGGCCTATCTGAGTTGCATAAATATATCATTATCATTAATGCCAGAAAGATATTTACATAGACATCTAGGCCTAGACCTGCATTCACAACACATTGATTGTACAGTGGTACCTGCCCTAAGGACCACCTCTCGTGAGAGACCACATTAGTTTTTAAGACCACTCTTTCAAGACATTGGCCCTTTATTTCTTTGTTTATTTACCTGCAATGAAAGACCACCTGTCATATGTGACCACTTTTGTCTGGCATTAGGGGTGGTCTTAAATTGCAGGTACCACTGTACTTTGGTTGTGTCCCTTTATATTTACACTTCCCTTTCTTTGCACCCGAATAGTGCCAAATATTTTCTCCACCTCACTACTTTCAAAAATGAGTTCATCTTCTTTCTGGTCCATGTTTTCATTCGTGGGTAAAACCTGTGGCATGCAGGTGATATTTCATGTCCATTTCTGGTTCTTTCTACTGCACTCACTGTGTGCAAAGCTGACAGGAAACCCAACAATATACAGTGCCGGCAGACTCTCTCCCCCCCCCCCCCTTAAAAAAATCCTCATTTTTAAATCCTATTTGTGACAACTCGCAAATTAACAGTGAGCTGCACTCATACACAAACAAGATCACATGTTTAACATGGAAACAAACACAGCTAGCCCTGGGTATTTATGAGAGGTATCATCAGAGGTTTTCAACAGTTGCTCCTGATGAGAGGCAGTTAGCTTCAACACTAGTCAAACTGGCTTCCTGTTACAACCCTTGCTCAGTCATTTGCAGGCAAAATGGACTCAGCAGATGAATGCCAGTTTCATGGGGATTTGAAAAAGTTCTGCTTTTTGACTTATGTTCAAAAGTTGAACTTAAGGTTGAGATTTTCTTGGTAATAAACATATTTTGTCTATCAAACTTTCAAGTACAACTTTCTACATAGAAAATAATACAATTGGAACAAGGGCCAGCCCATGTTGGTGCTTCTCAAGAAGAGATGATTGGACATGACATTACAAAACACACTGAAGGTATAGGAGAAAAAAAAATTACAAGACAGACAGATGAAAATAAGCAAGTGTAAGTCTGTTTTTGTAGATAGGAAGGTCATTACTTTACTCATTTGACACAAAATGGAGTGAACAGACTAAAATGAGCAATGACTGTCAGGACAGTCTCTAATATCCAACCCACCACTGTCAGGACAGTCTCTAATATCCAACCCACCACTGTCAGGACAGTCTCTAATATCCAACCCACCACTGTCAGGACAGTCTCTAATATCCAACCCACCACTGTCAGGACAGTCTCTAATATCCAACCCACCACTATCAGGACAGTCTCTAATATCCAACCCACCAATGTCAGGACAGTCTCTAATATCCAACCCACCACTGTCAGGACAGTCTCTGATATCCAACCCACCAATGTCAGGACAGTGTCTAATATCCAACCCACCAGTGTCAGGACAGTCTCTAATATCCAACCCACCACTGTCAGGACAGTCTCTAATATCCAATCCACCACTGTCAGGACAGTCTTTAATATCCAACCCACCACTGTCAGGACAGTCTCTAATATCCAATCCATCAGTGTCAGGACAGTCTCTAATATCCAACCCACCACTGTCAGGACAGTCTCTAATATCCAACCCACCACTGTCAGGACAGTCTCTAATATCCAACCCACCACTGTCAGGACACCAAGGTCCAAGGACAGCCTGAAACCTGGGGCCCACCCAGCAAGAGCAGGTCTGGGAGCACAGGGCACAGCCTGCAGGCAGAGACATCATGAAGAGAGCATGAGCCAATACCAGCCAGTTTGAAATGACCAGTCACAGAATTAATGTACAGTGAAACCTGTTTTGAGAGACCACTGTGAGAAAAGACCACCTGTCTTTTCAGACTGTGTTTATCATGTCCCTTTTGCCATCTATCCCATGTTGTTGTACCTCTATTGAGAGACCACCTGTCTTAGGTGACCACTTTGTGGGCTGCCCTAGGGGCGGTCTCTCAAAACAAGTTTAATTGTATCCATACACAGCTAGAAAGACATTCTCATTTTCCTGAAAAGATCATGCAGTTAAATGATCTGTAAAACAAAGTTTTTGCAGCTAGGACAAACAACCCTGGGTGTGGGAGTGTGATTGTGGTATATATTTGGGACAGAAAAAGAAATACATGTAATGCCATGCATCTTCAGTATAGGAGCACCACATTAACATGCAGGGAAATCCTTTACACTGATTTTGAACAAATATGGGGATTTAAGAGGGTATGACTTACAGGCCGATGTATGCATGGTGCAGACTCAGACCACAAATCTATATAATTCCCAAGGTTAGATAATTGTAGGAAACTTTGTTTCTTGAGTACATTGCAGCCCCAGCTTTTGGCCAACAAGTCATGCTGTAGATGCCCTTGTGGCAGCTGAAGCAGGACTTGCCTAGCACTGTAAAGACCTTTGACCCTAGACTTGGCTGTTGATTATAACTGGACTGAAAGCATTCTTCATGATACAGGAATTGAATCATGTAACCTTTTTAAATCTTGACCTATGTTGACAGTAACAGGACTAAATCAGGGGCTAGTGTGTAAGGTAATGAGTACACTGCACCCAGACAAGCATTAAGGTACAAGCTGGTGCGTGTGCCGCCTGCAATAGCCACATAGTTGAGACATACAAGGGGCTCCTAGTCTTGTTGGTATGACATCATCTTTCAGTGGGTCTGACCAGCCCGACAGCCAAGGCATCAATTCTTAAACTGTGCCCCACTGTGATGCCATCTCAACACTCAAATAGCAGCCTCCAATTTCTGCAGTCAACATAGTGCTATATGAACATGCACAATAATTTCCCATAATGGACTACCAGATGACAGTTTGACCATCTTGCACTGAGATCAGTATTCACCTGGCAAAATGTTTCAACGTTTTGAGATAGCCATATATAACCATCATAGAAATTATTCTATATTTCAGTTTCTATAGCTGCATAAGGGTTAAGGTGCATTTATAGACATGAGAGGTCACACTAAAGTGTGTGAGTGGGGGGGGGGGAGTACGGTATTCTGACAGAAGAGGGAACCAGGTGGGCAGTGAGTTAATTGTCCCACAAGCTGTCCCATGTGGCCTGGCACACATGCAGCCATGTTGTATGTCTGTGTGTGCTGTGGCCCACTGCATGACAACAGATGCCTGAAGAAAGCATTCACTCTCCTCCAGGAAAATCTCAATGAAATGTTGTGGGTTTTTTGGGAAGGAGAAGTGAACAGAAGCCACAGGGAGCAGATGCAGCATGTCAGTCACAAGCCTAGAGTTATTTATAGTCCATACCATAATATAGCCAGTCATTGTGAAAGAACCAATTAGGAGATCCCTGTGATTTCCAAGGCATTGTGGGTAGGAAACACGGTGGATTGCCATGCACAGAAAATATGCTGTTAGTCTATGACTGGCTGACAGTATTATGCTATGATGTGAACCACATGCAGCCTGATGACATTGATGGGGCCGTGCAACGTCTTCTCTCATGCTTACCATAGATTCCCCTTTTACCAGTAGCACTGGATTATAGAGTACTGGCGTGTGTTAACAGCCATCCACCGGCAGGCAATCCATACAGCAGATGTAAAACTACTCCCTTCAGTGGGTGAGTAACATGTCATGTAGTCCATGGTCTGGCTTGCGTTCAGTGCTCCACTCAAAATACAGCAGACTGCACCGGTAAAGTCTGACATTACAGACTTAATAATACCATGGCAACTGCAGGGCTCACCATGTCAATACTAGATTATTCATAATATGGCATTTAATTTTGAAGCTTAACAATTAAAAACACAGTTAAATGCACATGGCCCCATAGTCAGATAGGCTACAATTTGTTGTCAATGCTGCTGCAAAGTAAAGGTCCAAATTTCACCACTCAGTAAATGTGTGGCAAAGATGACAGGTAAATGACTATGTGCCTATGTGCATCTAGCAGATAGGTGTGTACCATGGGTGTTAACCTTTCTCCAAGAGGTGTGCACTTTGACAGAGACAGTATAGGGTTATCCTAGCTGTCAAGTTCCACCCAGGAGCTAAGACAGCATTAATGAACCCTTGAGGTTATGGTGGTTACCATGGCAACAGGAAGCCAAGCTTAAATCATTTAATTATTGGGAGAATATATGTTTGCTTATAATACAGGAGCATATATTTATATCAAAGTCAGCTGCCGTCCGTGGTCCTGATGCATGGATAAGGATGACCCAGACCTCAGTGGAGGAAGTCCATTGATTATTGGGGTGTGTTGCATTAAAACATATGCATCCGATTTTTGTTTTATTTTAAAAATTGAAAACACTGTAAGTTTCCCTATATTATATCAGGTGTTTTGCCCTTAATGCATAAATTTGTAAAGAGTAATGCTTTGGAATGGATGAGATCCAGTGGGTTTTCATCCTTGATAGTAATCAGTTTGCCGTGCATACCCAATGTGGGGAGCAAGATAAATCCGTGACGGCTGATGGAGTAGCAGGCTATGAGCATGATAAGATTAACCTGTGCATGGTACCTGCTGTACTCTACCACATCAGTCGGCACGGTTTTGTCACATGCCCCATCATTTTGCCATTAACACCAGCTTTTCTCAGGGAATTTGCTGTTTGTCCATTTCCCTGACTGCACACTGTTTTCCTGTATTTAGTGGGCTGTTTATGCATTTATATATGTGTATGTTGGGGACCCTCCCACCCCCCCTCCCCCATATAACTTCTTGATGACCCACAGTTAACCCCTGTGATCTCACAACTTCAGAATAATAGTCAGCTGACTGGGTAGAATGGTGCTCTGTTTACCAAAAGTTGACATGTCGTCGGGTCCTTGCTTAAGATGAATGAACTGTTAGGATTTTCTTTGATTTTATTCGATGTTTAATATTCCTACATATCAAAAAGAAGATGTAAATAATTTGGTTGCACATATCTGTGAACCTGGTCCATGGGGATGAACGGTAAGAACAGGTATACATGAAGCGGGGGTGGGAGGTGGGGGGTGGGAGGTGAAGTAAGCCAGCAGTTTGGGTTCTGAAGGAGCAAGGTGTGCTTAATAGGTAAGGTCAAGATCAACTGTTTGGTGTGGGTTGTCAGTAGAGGGCTCTGTGTGCACGTGAGCTAGGTATGTGTATTTCTGTTCATTTCCATTGTAAATTTCACCCATGTAACTTTCAAACCATGACTCTGCTGGTACCTAGAAGCACCAAATGTCTTGTAGTAAATGGTTGCATTTTGTTAAAATACCCCTGTAAATTTGATAGCTGTTGCTGCAAAACTGTTCAACCAACCGAATGTTACTTTTAACATAGAATCTTATGGGAATACACACCTCTAGCCCACAAAAAAGTTTTGTTTTGCATACCTGTCAAGTTTCCCCCATAAGGTGGGAGTCTCCCACTTTTTCACCCAAATTTGTTTGATTTAGGTGCAAAATTTTGCAAATTTGGCAGAGTCTCCAATTTAGTATTTTCTGTTATATTCTTTGTTAAAATACAAATCTCCCCCAAGGATTTTTCAAATTTACAAAAATCTCCCTATTTTGAGGTGTGGAATGTTGACAGGTATGGTTTTGGGTTGTGTATTCAGCCAAATATACATAAAATTGCTAGTTATAATATCTCCTATTGATTTAGTTTATTTTTCCCCAGACTCAACTGTTGAATGCAATGGCAAGGAAGTGTTCAGTATTACATTGGATGGCAAGTCTTAGACCAGGTTTTGCTGCAGGGGTGGCCTGACTGGGGAGGTGGTGCAGGAACCACTTGCCTTAGACCTAGTATCTTGACATATGAGTGAAGCTATTTTGATGAACAAGATGAACTTTGAAATGAGAGACATTTTATTTGACCTATTGCTACATAGGAAAATATTGACTTTTTCTTAATTGTACATGGAAACAGCAATGCTTCAGCATTATTCTGGAAAGCCAGGATAATTCCACTAGGAATTGAAAATCTGCAGATGTGGGTGCAGCCTGCTTTATAATGACAAGATAACATAGACCATGACCACACCTCACTGCTATCAATTTTTATGGTTGCATAATATATTTGTCAGACAAACAAATTCTGTGCAAATTGCATACATAACAGTTTGTGACAGTTCCTAAGTATGTACCTATGAAAAACCAATTATTCACAGAGTAGGAGTGTGTGTTGACTTCTTCAGTAATTTTGCAGGTGTTTCATTAATTAATGACAGAATAAAATATCAAAGGAGGCGTATATTCAGTTGTGCACAAGGAGTACAGGCAAGTGAAAATCAAGTGGTAAATGAATGACTGAACAGTGATGTTAACCTATATTCTTTATTGTGGGCAAGGTGGACACGTTCACTGTACACGGCAATTACCTGACTGATTATAGGCATGTTTATTATCATGAAGTTTTTACATCAGACTTATATGTATACAACCATGTGTGCCATGCTTTTTGTTAACTCTATGCACCATTTTATAGTGTCTGAAATAAATTTAAGCTCTCTTATCTTAGTACTAAAAGAATAATTCAGAGCTTGATACCTGTGACTGGTGTGCAAAGAGTTACAATATGTGCTCTCTGAATCTACCCCTCATGACACAGTCTTTTGGAATTTCATACAGTCAGATATATGTCTTAGGCCATATGTGAGAAAGAGATGAGGTAATGCAGCTCACTACTGCAGACTACACTTGGTAATGTCATAGTTAAATAAACATGTTAACACCAATAAGCTTCCTTGTTGCAACTGTCTCATGGCCAGGCTGCCTCATGTATTCCATTGGTTACAGTACACATTTTTTCTCCATCTGCTGAAAAGCAGAGAACATTCTCTTTCACAACACATCACAAAATGACCCCTTGAATACAAGCGTTGCAGAAAGTTTTTTTGTGTTGGGGTCTGAAGGTCAGGTCAGGTCAGGTCAGGCCCTGATGTCTGGGCTACAAGGTCATGTTTTGTCTGAGCCGATTTCAATTACAGCAGGATTTCAATAGCTCGGCCATTTTTGTTTCATAGAGCGAATGTCATGCGCTGTTTTTGTGCCCCAGCAATGGAGGTGGTATAGGGGCAGGTAGGTAGAGTAGGGAGAGGGGCAGTGGGTCCATTCTTCTCTCTGTCTATTCATCTGTTTGTCCATCTGTTTGTCCATCCGTCTGTTTGTTACATCTATTTGGCCCAATATCCAATGACCTGTTTAAGATATTATGATGACATTTTATCATAGATGTTTCCTATACAGGGCATGTGCAGTGTATTTTCACCTTGACCTTGACATTTTTTCCGGGTAACAGGGTCCTTAAATGTGACAGGTCCATGCAGCCCAATATCTAATGAACTTATGCAAGTACTACTGGAACTATAGTGCATCCTATCATGGGCATGCCAAGTGATGTTTCATGTTGACTTTGATTTCTTTTCAAGATCACAGAGCTCCTAAACCTGACTTTGAAGCAAATGTAATCTGTATCTTATCATATATACATTGTGTTAATGGCAGGTGCCATTACTTGTGCATTGCTTTTTCAAGGTCACCAGTACCAGGTCACACAGCTGCTAAATGTGACTTTTGAAGCATATACAGTCTGTGCCGTATCATACATACATTGTATTAAATACATGTGCAGCATCATGCAAAGATTGACCAGACCTTTTTCATTAGCTCTGCTGACCATAGGTTGCAGAGCTTATGCGATCACTCATGTCTGGCCGGCCATCATTCCAGCCGTCCGGCAATAAACAATTTGCTTTTCAACATGATAGCATCAACAGTTTTTAAGCTAGCCTCTTAATTTTTTTGGATATGTTCTTTTAATGAAAACCCAGATTGCTTCCATCATTGGTGGTGCCACCTACAGGATTATGCAATACACAGGCCAAAAGGTGAAAAAAACTGAAAACACTGCATGGTGTCCTTGATTTGGGATGGATCTTAATGAAATTTGGTGGAAACATTTTGGAGGCTCATATGTGGAATCCAGATAGTACTGGTGGTGCCACCTACAGGTTAACGGAAAATATGAGTCAATATATATTCAGACCTATGAAGTTCATTATCATGAGAAATAATCAGGCTAACTTAATCAAATGTCACAACATATGTGTATCATATATGAAAGTATGATATTACATAATATGGGTGACCGTGAGCTACTTTCTCAAGGTCACTGAGGGAATACATTTCAGGAGATGATATTCTTGTGGTGGTCATTCTGTCTTTACATGTGAACATATATGCATTTTACCATTACAAGCATATTACACAGAAAAAAGTTTATGATGCATGGAGTCCTGGTGGCGCTCCTGGTGGTGTTCAATGGGACTAACATTTTAGGTATAAAAAACACATTAAATTAAGCATTATGATCATAAATAAACATGGAGCTTTGAAACGTACACCAACCATGCATTGTCAATGGTCAACTTTTATGAAAATTTGGATGACCTTGACCTATTTTTTCAAGATCAAAATACAAATTGCATATGTCATTGATAATTAAGAAGTACAAAATATATGTAAAACTGAGCTAGGGTTACTGAATTGATACAAAATATACATTGTACATGAGTATTGATATTTTGTACTTGATGAATGACCTTTAATTATCTTTTAAAGGTCACTGATGGAATAAAAGTGAAAAAAACTTGTGGACATTATTAGTGTCCTTAATTTGTCATGGAACTCAATGAAATGTAAGAATATTGGGGAGGCAAAAATATTTAAGTATCTTGATACTGGTGGCACCACATGTAAGTCAACACAAAATGTCAGAAAATGTGTTTTGACACTAGTATAATTTATTGTCATCAGAAAGAATGAGACTTTGATGATTCTAGATACATGTACATGCATTATAAATGTATACCATGTGATTTTTTTATATGGCATAATCTTTGTTACCTTGATCTTCTGTCCCAAGGACAATTCAGGTACTTATTGGTCAATGCAGCTTTCCTAATGATTACTATGGAAGTCAATGGACATTCTAATGCTAATTCACATTTTCGACTTCTCCTCCAAAACCGTCTGCCAGATCCACTTCAAACTTGGGGAGGATGTGCCTTGGGTGGGTCTCTACCAAGTTTGTTCAAGTGGTCACAGCCCAGTGAATTTGGATTTTTAATGAATTTTTTTGTTCTTTTTTGGGGCAAATCTTACTAAAATCTTCTTCTCCGAAACCGCTCACCCAATTGCTATGATATCACACAGGAACACTCCCTTGGACTCCTAGTTCTTAATTGTCTACCAGGTGGTGCTGCAATTTTTTTATAATTTTTTATGAATTTTTGTGTGTTATAGCTATTTTCAACTTTTTCTCCAGAACCGTCTCTCAGATTAAGCTGAAACTTGGTGGATATGTTCCTTGTAGAAGGGTGAAACAAAGTTGTTCACAATGTGGAAATGCTGATGATTGCTGATTTTTAAAGATTTTTTCAATTTGGGTACTTTTTGGTCAAGGCAGCTTTCCTAATGATCCACATTTTTGACTTCTCCTTCAAAACCGTAATCCAGATTAACTTCAAACTTGGTGGCAATGTACCTTGGGTGGGTTTCTACCAGGGTTGTTCAAATGGTCATGTTCCAGTGATTTTTGGTTTTTAAATGAAATTTTTTGTTTTTTTTGTGGGACAAATGTTAAAATATCACACAGGAAGACACCTAGGGACTCCTAGTTCCTAATTTGTTCACCAGGTGGCGCTGCAAATTTTTTCTAATTTTTTTTTGTTTGTTTAATAGCTATTCTCGACTTCTTCGCCAGAGCCGTCACTCAGATTAAGCTTAAATGTGGGGGATATGTTCTTTGTGGAAGGGTGAAACAATGTCGTTCACTATGTGGGAATGCTGCAGATTCCTGATGTTTAACGATTTTTTCAATTGGGCTCCTTTTGGGTAAATGCACCTTTTCTATTGATTACCATGTAAGTCAATGGGCATTCTAATGCTAATTTACATTTTCAACTTCTCAGGGATGAGCCTGTTCAGGGAATTCCAGGATTTCAGGGAATTTTGTGTCATAGACTTACAAAATTTCCTGGATTTCTGGTTGAACTTCTAAAGAAAGTTATATTTTTCCCTCGCGCAAATGTTGTTTTTCACTGAGGAAGAGTACTTTCTATGATACTTTCAGGGAATTATTTCCTTGGTCAGGCTCATGTCTGACTTCTCCAAAACCGTCATCCAGATTTACTTCAGACTTAATGGGGATATACCTTGGGTGGGTGTTTACCAAGTTTGTTCCAATGGTCATGTTCCAACGAATTTTGGATTTTTTAGCTCAGCTGAATTGTCAGTCAGCTGAGCTTATCTTATGGTCGTCCGTCCGTCGTCCGTCCGTCCGTCCGTCAACAATTCACATTTTCGACTTCTTCTCCGAAAGCGTCAGTCAGATCCACTTCAAACTTGGCGGGGATGTGCCTTGGGTGGGTGTATACCAAGTTTGTTCAAATGATCATGGTCCAGTGAATTTTGGATTTTTAATGAATTTTTTTGTTCTTTTTTGGGAAAATTTTAAAAAATCTTCTTCTCCAAAACCGCTCACCCAATTCCTTTGATATCACACAGGAACACTCCCTGGGACTCCTAGTTCTCAATTTGTTCACCAGGTGGCACTGCAATTTTTTCCATTTTTTTTATGAATTTTTGTGTGTTATAGCTATTTTCGACTTCTTCTCCAGAAACGTCACTCAGATTAAGCTTAAACATGGTGGATATGTTCCTTGTGGAAGGGTAAAAGAAAGTTGGTCACTGTGTGGGAATCCATAGGATTCCTGATTTGTAACGATTTTTTTCAATTCGGGTATTATCGGTGAATGCAGCTTTCCTGTTGATTACTATGGAAGTCAATGAGCATTCTAATGCTAATTCCTGTTTTCGACGTCTTCTCCAAAACTGGCGTCCAGATTTACTTCAAACTTTTTGGGGATGTACCTTGGGTGGGTTTCTACCAGTTTGTTCCAATGGTCATGTTCCAATAAATTTTAGATTTTTTTATGATTTTTTTTTCAAAAATCTTTACAAAAGTTTTAATAGGGAAGTTTAACATGGGAATTTCTTGTAATGGTTATATAATTTTGTACTGATTTACTTCAAACTTGGCGGGGATGTGCCTTGGGTGGATCCCTACTAAGTTTGTTCAAATGGTCACACTCTATTGATTTTTGGATTTTTTATGATTTTTTTTTTTTGTTCTTTTTGGGGGGCAAACCTTAAAAACTCTTCTCCTCTGAAACCGCTCACCCAATTGCTTTGATATCCTACATGGACACTCCCAGGGATACCTAGTTCCCAATTTGTTCACCAGGTGGTGCTGCAATTTTTTTTCTAAATTTTTGTATGAATTTTTTTGGGTATGGTTCTGCTATTTTTTACTTGTTCTCAGAACGGTCACTCAGATTAAGCTGAAATGTGATGGATATGTTATTGTGGAAGGGTCAAACAAAGTTGTTTACTAGGTGGCACTGCTTTGGATTCCTGATTTAAACCAAAAAAATTCAATTCAGGTACTTATCGGTCAATGCAGCTTTCCTATTTATTACTATGTAAGTCAATGGGCATTCAAATGCTAATTCACAGGACAACTGACACGAAATTTACTGTTTACTTGACAACTTGAGATCTCTTTTGAGTTAGTACCGTGATGCTGCACATGTTAATGTTTCTGTATGAAGGTCATGCTTAGACAGTACATGAATGACCTTGACCTCATTTCTGGGGTCACAGTGCAACATACATGAATTTTACTCTTCATTATAACTTCAGAACTAATTGAACCTTGATGTTGCACGTTAGGGTTCTTCTATAAAGGTCACACTTACACAGAACATGGGTGACCTTGATCCTTTCCCAAGTTCATAGAGCTGCAAGTGTGATGAATGTCATAATCAGCTGAGCATGGGCTGTTCACACAGCCCTCTTGTTTAATGAATTTTTGTGTGTTAAGTCTATTTTCAACTTCTTCTGTAGAACGGCTGAATAGAATTGCTCAAAATTTTATCAGAATATAGATGGACTTTAGACAATAAAAGTGTGCAAATATAATGTGGATATGTTAATATTCAACAATGTTATAGGATATCAAACTTTGTGATTGTAAGTGAGTGCTGCCACTGTATATGTTTTTGTGGCAATACAGTACATACATTGCATTATTGTATTTACATTGTCAACTTCTCAAAAAAGCTTCATGGAATGTTTTGATTTTGCACATGAATGTTGCCCAGTGCATGTATTGCAATATTGTATTTACAATTTCAACTTCTCAAATAATGATGCTTGAGGGTTACAACAGTACATGTATATAGCTATACAGAGTACAATGCATGTATTGCAATATTGTAAAAGCAGATTCCAGTCAGCAGAGCACAGGATCATCATGATCCTCTTTTAATCTTTAATTTGGAAAGCTTCGATTGTGTTGTTGCCCAAGACAATGGATTGAAATTTGTCTGGATTTGCCACCATCTGATTGCAAGAGAACCAGGCCATAGCTAATTTGGCTTTACTTTCTAGAACCTCTTGGACGGTTTGGGCATTCTTGTCTGAGGCTGAAAGGGTATAGTCATCTGCATAGTTAGTGAGTATTGCATTATTGATGACATAGGTCAGGTCATTTACAAAAATGTTAAACAGCAGTGGATCAAGTTTTGATCCTTGGGGGATGCCTGTTAGTAGGGTCAGCCAGGTGCTTTCTTCTTGGCCTATTTTGACCCGTTGTTTTCTTTCACTTAAGTAGGAGTTCATCATAGACCTGGCAGCCTCCCTCACACCATACTCTGTTAGCTTGGCCAGAAGGGTATTGTGTGGAATGCAATCAAAAGCCTTGCTTTAATCCATGAGTATTGCACTCACGGTCTCATTACTTCGCAGAGATTTCTTCCATGTCTCTGTTAGAAACAGAAGTGCATCTTGGCAACTACCGGGTATAGCTTGATTGAAAGGCTGATATATGGTATGATAAGGTATCTTTTAAAAAAGTTCCCAATTGTTGGCACATTCCCCTTCAAAAAATTTTGAGAGGTGGGGGAGAATGCTCACCAGCCTGCAGTTGTGCTTGGCCATGTTATCAAGTTTTTTGAAGATTGATGAGATGTTTGCTTCCTTGAGGAGGTCTGGAAAAATGTGGAAAAATGTTGGTATTCACTGAGCGGTTTATAAGTTTTGCGAATAGCAGGCTCAGCCAATTTCACAATTTTGGCAGGAATGTTATCCACTCCCGTTGCCTTAACTGTTTTCAGTCCTAAAATGGATTTCCATATACTTTCTTCTCTAACAGGCATGAAATTGAAAGAACTTTTATCTTGTCCTAGATTTTCATGGATTAGTTTTATTACACTTTGGTGGTTTTCCGCATCTGTTGGGGTGTTGAGGTTGGACTCCCCAATGTGGCTAGCAATATTTGTAAAGTAAGAGTTAAAAATGGATTTTTTATTCCTAAAAAAAGTGACTTAAGATCATGTGACCTGGCTGTCATCTTGGATTTTTGTTGTTTTTCAGCAAATTTCAGCATGACTTTGTTTAACATTATTAATCACTCAAGAACTCATTTACAATACGAAAGAAAGTAGCACATATATGAAATGAGACACTGTGGCAAGAGAACGTACCATTTCAGCTTCTTAACTGATAATTGATAAAACATCCATTTGTGTCCATCACCCATCTGTTTGTCTGTTTAACTTTAAACATTTTCAACTTCTCAAAACCTGTTGAATTGAATGTGTTAACTTTTCACATGGAATGTTTTGATTTTGCACATGGATGTTCCCCCGGTGGTCTTCTACCAAGTTTGCAAAAGAAATGATGTTGCAATAATTGCTCTTTTTTTTAGGAATATTTATCTCTGCTGACTTGTTAGTCGACTGAACTTAGAGGATTGTCAGTTCTCTGTTGGCCATCGTCTGTCCGTCCACAATTAAAATTTCCGACTTCTTCTGCAAAACTGTCAGCCAGATCCACATCATGGTAGCAAAGTACCTTTGGTGGGTCTCTACCACACTGCTTCAAACAGTCATGTTCCACTCATTTTTTTTTTTATTATAATTTTTTTTCTTAAATTTGGCCAAAAAATCTTTTCTGAAAATGCAAAGGCAATTGCTTTAAAATTGCATGGGGACACTTTTGGGGACCCCCAGACCTTAATTTTGGTTGTTAGGAAGTGCTGCTATTCTTTTCCAAATCCCTTTTTGGCTTTTGGTTGTGCTGACCATGTGCAGGTCACAGAGCTTATGTGATCACTCATGTGAGTCTGTCTGTCCGTCCATCCTTCCATCCATCTGTCTGTAAACTTTTTGCTTGTGAGTGCGATACAGTCCACAGTTTTCAAGGTAGCTCCATAAGTTCCAAAACGTGTCAAGTGTACAAAAATCTAGGTCCAGTTCAGTATTGGTGGTGCCCCCTACAGTATTATGTAATATATGGGTCAAAATGTGGAAATCATCTGACCGCTCTAGGATCCTTGATGTGTGATAAATCTTCATGAAACTGTCTGGGATATGCAGGAGGTCAAAATCTCAGTTGCATCTGATACTAGTGGCACCACCTGTAATTTGATGGAAATTATGAGCCAAAATGTGTTTAAAAACATAAAATTACATATTTCCAAAAGTAATTGAAGTAGAATATATAGGATCTATAGACTTTGTCCAATGCTAGTATTTCATGTAATATCAGTGACCCTGACCTATTTTGATGAGGTCACCATACCTGTAAAGTTGAAAGCAGTGATTTTGTAATTGCAGGGTGTAGCTTAGACATGAATGGCCAAGAGAATTGAGCCTCCAGATCAAAAGCGCACTTGAATATATTCCACATAAAAATGCAGTGGGTGATTCAATTTTTTGCTTACGTGACCCAATGATTATGGATTTTGGTGCTTGTCAAAGTTGATTGCTTTTCTTCAATAACTCAAATAGTTTTTACCCAGTTTGAACAAACAGACTGTGTATGGAAAGCTAGATGTTGGGTGCATATTTTGAACATAACAATTTTTAATCCGAGTTGAAGATCAAGGTCAAATGTCCAGCTGGAATGTAAGGGTATCTTTCGAATGGTCTGTACGTCACAGTTTTTGAGTTAGACTCATCTAGCTTTTAGGACTTATAAGTGTATGAAAATCTATGTCGACATCAATGTTGATGGGGTGACCTATAGTATTATATAATATATGGGTAAAAAAAATATATGAAAACCTTGTGACCACTGCAGCATGCTTAATTTTTTTATGGATCTTCATGAACTGTATTGGGATTATAGAAGAGGTCAAAATTTGGGTTGCGTATTGCACTAGGGGTGCTACCTTTACTTGAACAGAAATTATGAGTTGAAATGTCTTGAAAGATAAAAAATTACACATCTTGAAAAAAAATTAGATGAGACATGCCAAATTTATAGGATGCATAGATCATGTATGATGCTAACATGTTATGTAGGATCAGTGACCTTGACCTATTTTTGTTAGGTCACTAGACCTATTAAGTTGGAAGAGGTGATTTTGTTATGGCAGGGTGTAGCTTGGGCATCAATGACAAAGGGGATTGCGTCTCCATATCAAAATTGCTTTTGAGAACATTGTATATACAATTGTGCGTGGTGACCTACTTTGTGGGTCACCTTGACCTATTGATTGTCTGACATTGATCTTTTTTTCAAGGTCATTAACCACTTAAGAAAAGGGCATTTAATTCAGTACTTTGTTAAAGAATAAGGTGAATGATGCCAAATATACCTCAAATGTTTATCATGTGGAAGTTTGATATTGTATTATATGGATGACCTTGATTAATTTTTCAAAGTTATGGGGGAAATACATTTCAGGAAATGATTTTTAAGTGATGATGGTCAGCATATAGCATTAGGCTCATGGGCCTTTTGTTTTCCATTTTTAACAATGTTTGTTTCTTTTTGCTTTTTGACTTCTCTCAAACTGCAAGTTGATTTCTCTTGAAGCTCAAATTGGAATATACCTGCACTTGATCTTCACTATATGGTGCTGGGATTTTCTGATTTTTGAAAAAATGTCAACATCAGGACAAATCAGTAAGGGTATATGTACATGTTAGCTGTTATATACATAGCGGATAACAACAAATCTCACATATTAGTTTATATCTTGGTAGGTCAGCTGAGCACAGGACTGTCACAGGACTGTCACAGTCCTGTTTCTATTTTCTGTGAATTTTTTAGTTATCTTTATATATATACACACTACATGGTCAATTGCTTTAGTATTGTATACACTGCCACCTGGGGTCACATTGTTTACATTTTGCTCACCAGGTGGCACTGGTATTCATCTCTAATTGTTTTGCAATATTTGTGTCTTAAGATTATTTTCAGATGCTCCAAACAGCTGAACAGAACTGCATGAAATTTTACCAAAATGTACTTTTACTATAGATGATGAAAGTGTGTGAAAATGATGAGGATATGTTAATTTTTGCCAAGTTGTCAAATCTCACATATTGGATTTTATCTTGGTAACAGTGAATACAAGGCCCATAGTTGGTACAAATTAACTAATAGGAAAGAACCTATTGGGTCTCTTTTTGTGGTGTTAATTTTGACCTTGAATGACTTTGGAAGGTCAAATTGGCATTATAGCTTATGTCTTGGCAATGGTGGGGTCTAGGCCCATAGTTACAATTGAACATAAAAAAAAAGAAAGCACCCAGGGGCTTTCTTTTGGTATTGTTAATTTTAGCTTCAAATGAAAGGTTGGACTACAGTAGTGCTTATTTCTTGGTAATACTTAAAACTTTTTGGTGAATTATTGATAAGCACTAGTACAGTACATGTATACAGCAGTTGCAATCTGCAGTTGGGTAACCAGTAGATAGGACGATTTCTGTCGATGCATCCAAGATTAGCTGAGCACTGGACCATGACAGTCACCTTGTTTAAAGTGTAAACATGTATTAACTGGTGCTGGGATGATAATATAAATTATGGATTTGATAGTCGATTAGGCAGGCAAAGTAGACAGTCAATTCCTCTGACACACCCCGCGTAGACAGTCCAACATTTGTATGTATGACTAACACAAAGGGTTCCCCTTCATATAGTGGTGTGTAGGTTGGCCACCACCTAAGGTTGTGCTCCCCCCTCCCCTC
The DNA here is from genome assembly GCA_964020975.1 of Hermodice carunculata. NCBI lineage: Eukaryota > Metazoa > Annelida > Polychaeta > Eunicida > Amphinomidae > Hermodice > Hermodice carunculata. The sequence continues at coordinate 112,853,686 of OZ026614.1, read as the reverse complement.
CTACCGTTCCCATGTCAACTGTCGCACACACATTGCTGTATGTAACTTGGTTAGCACAAAGCAGAGGTTCTGCCATACGAGACTTGCTATATCACTACATCTGGCAGTATATCTATTGCCTTTACTGATATTGACCCTTCGTGCTGCTGCCATATAGCCATTTAAATTTTTCCTGAAGCAGAGATCTGACTCAGTGTCATGCAGCGTTATTTCTGGGGTTTCTTTTTTTTTTCTTTTCTTTTTTTTTTTGAAATATCTTAAGAATGCCACATTATCAAGAGGACTATTGGAACCATGGGGCAGTGGGTTGATAGCGTGCTGTTCATGCAGAATATTCAATCCAGCTCCTGGGAGTTACACGAAAGAGTACCCTGCAATTATTTATGTGCTAAAAACGTTTGAATGTAAAGTCTACATGTGGCCAGGAAAGGGTTAAATTGGCACATTGTAATGTTATTTTCTGCCTGTATCATGTGATAAGACCTTAAGAGTAATATGCTGCTGGAGGGAAATGTAGCTAGCAGACCAGCCCAAGTTTACACATGTATTGGTTGCACGTTGGGGGCTATCTCTGTGCAGACTGTTATGCTAATAAACATACATGAAAGAGAAAATCATAATAAAAAAGGTTGGTTTACAGGGAGACCTGTGTAGCAGCTGATGTAGTCATGCATCTTGTCAGGTTGCCCACATAATGTTCATGGAGTCTGTAAATATCAGAGAATCTGTAGCGCACCTGAAGCATAAAGTCCCAGATCCCGGCCTTGTCCCCAGATATGATTGGCCATCAATGGTTGAAAGATCTGTTGCAAGGGATTAGAAAGGAATGGTGTTTAGCAGAACGCCAGGGATTGAATTCGGGCATAACTTGTTATTTCCCGCTCGTGGCATTGATAAAGAGCTTTTATTCTTGACATAAAATGTTAGTGGACTGTGGTGGACAACGTAGAGGCCAAAATAAGTCATGTTGGCTATTGCAAAGTGTAATTTGGTTCGTTAATATTAACACCATCATGACCAGAGAAGCTTCTGTTCTTAAGTAATGTGCATATTTATAGCATAGTAAATTACCCACACAATACATCAGGCATTGAACTCTGTAGATCAATATCTCTCCTATAATTATCTCTCCAATAATTATCCCACCAGATAATTCTCCATGATGATGAATAATGCTCACTGGATTGGAAGGCAACATGAATTAGCATGCCCCCTATTGGCAACCTGTATGATCACCTGATGACCTTTGTCATTGACCAATCACAAGAGTTTTATTCATTTATCCTGTTTATTTATGAGAATGGTCTGATGTGGGGATGGTTGGGTGGGCTTCTTGTAGATATTTTTCATGATAATTCCACAGCATCCTAAAATTTCATGTTGACTGTACTGTGGCTGCATGATCAGATATGGCTAGCAGCCACTTGACATTATAAATGACATCAGATGCCACTATAACTGGTACAATATATTACTGTGTGCAATTTCATCATACTATATTAGCAAAACATATTTTTTGGTGTGTGTTTTTGTTGGCTGGTGGGACCTCAGTCCCTCAAGCAGAAAGTGCAAACCCAGTAGGGGCAGGAAACCAGCCGAAACCCTGGACAGAAACTATCATGAGCAGTCAAGTTTTCAACTTGTTGTCCAAAACCATGTCACACATGATGTTGGGAATTGGTGGAAATGATTTTTGTGGAAGGGTCAAACAAAGATGCACACTAGGTAGCATTACAATGGATTGCTGATTGTTAGGGTAGCTGACTTGCCAGACAACTAAGTTTGTAAGATGGTAGGTTGTTGGTTGTCCATCTGTCCATAATACATATTTTTGACTTCTGCTACAAAACCATAAGCCAAATCCATTTGAAACCTGGTAGGGATTTATATTGTGTGGGTCTCTTCCACATTGGTTGAAATGGTCATGCTCTAGTAATGGTAGTTTTTATGTGAATTTTTTTTTTTTTTTCATTTTTTGGCAAAATCTTAAAACATCTTCTAAACCACTTACCCCATTGTTTCGAAATTGCATAGGGTCATGTCTGGGACCAACCCCCAAGACCTTGTTTTTTTTGTTTTTTTAAATTAACCTGTGTGTGAAAGCTGATTTTTAGCTCAGCTGACTTGTCAGTCTGCTGAGCTTATGTTATGACTAGCTATCAGTCGTCCGTACATCCATCTTCCATCCTTCCGTCATCTGTCCGTCGTCCGTCCATCCACAATTCACATTTTCCACTTCTCAAAAACTGTCTGCCACATTCACTTCAAACTTGGTGGGGATGTGCCTTGGGTGCGTCTTTACAAAGTTTGTTTAATTGGTAATGCCCCAGAGATTTTTTTTTATTTTCATGAATTTTTTTGTTCTTATTCAGGGCAAATATTAGAAAATCTTCCCTGAAACCGCTCATTGGATTGCTTTGATATTGCACAGGGACACTCCCAGGGACTCTTGATTCTGAATTTGTTCACCAGATGGTGCTGCGATTTTTTTCTAATTTTTTATGTTTTTTGTCTGTTTTTGCTATTTTTGAATTCCTCTCCAGAACCGTCACTCAGATTAAGCTGAAACTTGGTGGATATGTTCCTTGTGGAAGGGTCAAACAAAGTTGTTTGCTAGGTGGCACTGCTGTGGATTCCTGATTTTTAATGATTTTTTCGTCAGCTGACCTTATCTAATGGTCCTAGGGGTCGTCCGTCCCTCCATCCGTCCCTCTATCCGTCCATTTGTTTCTTCACATTGGTATTGAAAGATGAATGTTGATGCTTTGGTAACTATGGAATCTCTTTGCCATCATTGTTGGGTTTGATATTTATGAATATGGGTCATGTTTTTCTACATAAGCATATCATAGTAGAGACGTCCGTCTGTAGAACTTCAATTGTATAGTGAGGGACTTGTAGAAGTCTGCTCCTTGCATTTGATACTCTATAACAATGATTCAATCACTTAACTTATTAATTATATCCCCCATGTCTGAGGGACCTGGGGGATATATTGGTTTTGTGACCGTTCGCCCGCCGTCTGTCTGTCTGCCCGTCTGTCCATCAGGACAACGTTACCGTGATAACTAAAAAAATATTGCATGTGGCTCTGCCAAATATTGGTTAGTGATACACCTTATGATGAAGCAGGTCAAGTTTGAAAGCTACCTTCCTGTGATCATTAATTAATTAGACAATTAACAAAAGGTTGTAAGCAACCCCCAGACGATGTTACCGCGATAACTACAAAAGTATTGCATGTAGCTCCGTCAACATTTGGTTGGTGATGCACCTTATGATGAAGCAGGTCAAGTTCAAAAACTAGCTTCCTGTGATCATTAATTAATATGTTCATTAATCAAAGATCGTTATGCATCCTGCATGTCTGAACCATTAGGCAACCTCCAGAGGACATTACCATGATAACTAAAAAAATATCGCATATAGCTCCAGGAAATTTTGGTTAGTGATGCACCTTATGATGAAGCAGGTCAAGTACGGAAAACTCGCTTCCTGTGATCATTAATTGATACGTTAATTAACAAAACATCGTTAGGCAATATCCAGGTCCAAACGGCTATATCTTTGTACCTGTGACCCTGATTCATTTCAAATGTAGTTCAAGTAGTCTATAGACCCGAGGGATTTTTCTAAGGTGGTCAGTCTGTCCATCTGACTGACCGTCTGTCTGTTCGTCCCCCTGGTCAAGATAACAGATTTTTGTCTTATTCTCTAAAACTAATGGTGAGGTTGTTTTCCAACTTTGGTGGAAGTGTAACCTGTATATATAGCCACAAGATATTTATGAGTGGTCCTGCTCCATTGTTTTTGTGACTTTTGAAGGCACAACACAGCAGTTTACAAGGTTGTAAATTGCAAACTTTGAAGCACAATATTATGCCAATACCATGGTATTGGATCATAAGGGAAACTTTATCATACACTGAAATCTCATTATAATGACGCCATCTGTTCCTTAAGAAATGTGTCAGATAAGTGAATACGTCAGATAAATGAATCAAAGAAAATGAACTTTTACCCTTGAAAATTTGTGTCATTATAATGAATTTGTTAAATATCTGAGTGTCATTATAACAATGTTTTATTGTATTAGTGGTACCTGTGATTTATGTGACCATTATGACCCACAACACTGAACAGACACAAAGAATTAGAGTGCTATTTGCTTTATGTGTACAGCTGCATGTATGAAATAGCTAGGTGCCACAAAATGTATAGCAGGTACCAAAGCCTTGAAATTAACGGGAGTCGTCGAGTCTCAGTTTTAAGGTGGATACAATATTAGAAGACAGCCTGGCATACAGGACATATATTTGTTGTTGCAACAATGACTATGAGTATCTCTAGTTTAATATGGTTTCTTGAATATGGCACCAAAGCACAAGACCATCATAGTCCTCTTGTTATTTTTTAAAAGAAATTTCTTTACTCATTGTCCCATACCATTTTTTTTAACTATGTTGCATTAATATGGTGCATTGTACATCTTGTAGGGCCTGTGTTGCATTTATACTTTCTCCCTCATCCAGACTTGTTTGCATCTTAACACAGTCATCCATCCTTTGAAAGACGACTCATAGGGCAGGTCAAAAAGTGGTCACATGGAGTAGGTGGCTTTGCAATAGAGATTCAGTAACATGGGAAAGATAGCACTAATATTGCGACAAAAGTTGGTTCTTAAAGATGATTTCTCAATTGGGAGACAGTGCGCCATGTGGGGAATGATATATATTTGTTGTCGCGCGCAACGACAATCTCTAGTTACATAATGTTCCAGATTCGTAGATATTACAAAAATTATATAGGCCTACTTTCTACTTTTGCTAAAAACTCAGCTGATGAACTAGTCAGAACAACCAAAATAGTGATAGGCCTACCAATTCTCTTTTTATTTTTTGCAGAAGTAATAAAATTTGGATTTTGAGTGGTTTGACCTATATATATTGGAAACATTATAGTCTGTATTTAATGAAGAATATTTCAAAGGATGAGAGGACTGGTTTAAAACCACCAGTTGCCTTTTGTAGGTGACTGCATGTCTCAAGTCAGGAGTGAAATTTGTTTCTTCACATTGGTATTGGAAGATGAATGTTGATGCTTTGGTACCTCTGGAATCTCTTTGTTGTCATTCTTGGGTTTGATATTTATGAATATAGGTCATGTTTTAGTAAAGTAAAGTAAAGTAAATACGGCTTGGTAGGAAAATACAATTTCCAAATTAAGCCGCTCATTAGTCTATGTTACTGTCATTGTTGGTCTTAGTGGATGATCTAGAGCACGGTAATTATAAATAACAGGATGATCCTTAAAATGTTTATCAATTCTGATCTTAAAATGTTCTATATCTGGTGCATTCACAACAGTGTCCGGTAATGCATTCCACCATGGAATAACTCTGATACCGAAGAAAAACAGTCTTCTGTTGTTGACAGCTGCGATCTTTTGTAGTCTCAGGTGGTGGCCTCTAGTTCTGTCATGTCCAATAATTTGTGGTAGGCAAGAGTCTACCTCATAAATATTATGTAAATACTTATATACATTTATCAAGTCACCCCTTAATCTTCTGTAAACTAACGTTGGTAATTTCAATTTCCTCAACCTATCCTCATACTCGAGATCTTTTAGCTCAGGTACTCTCTTAGTAGCTCTTCTTTGTACAGATTCTAATAAATCTGCCAGCCGCCAGATTCGAGGAGACCATACACTTGAGGCATATTCTAGGTGAGGTCTTACCAATGACTTGTAAAGCAGGTTAAATGTCTTAATATCAATATTATCAAAAGATCTCCATATTAGTCCAGTTATTTGGTTTGCTTTTTTGGCCATTGATTGTATATGTTCGTCAAAACTCAGTTCATTGTCTACTAATATACCTAAGTCTTTTTCAGTTGTAGTTACTGCTAAATCAACTTCCTCATTCATTGCATTTGACATTTTATAATCATATTCAGGGTGGCTAGATCCTATTCGAAGAACTGAACATTTACTGAGTTGAAATTCTAGTTGCCATTTGTATGCCCATGCTGGAAGGCTCTGAAGGTCATTCTGAATTTCACCACAGTCTGTGACTGAATTGATAGCTTTGAACAATTTGACGTCATCAGCAAACATCATTAACATAGTTTTCAAAACTTCTGGCATATCGTTAACATATATAGTAAAAAGTACTGGTCCCAGGACACTGCCCTGTGGCACACCGCTTGTGACCTCAGTCCATGATGACATGACACCGTTTACACATACACTTTGCTTTCTGCCAATTAGAAAGGACGATATCCAATCAAAGACTTTTCCGGTGATACCATAGCTTTTGATTTTACACAACAGTCTCATTAGAGGAACTGAGTCAAATGCCTTTTTGAAGTCTAAATACACTACATCAATAGGCTGACCTTGATCAATCCATTTTGACCACAAGTCTAGACATGCCAGCAATTTTTTCTACATTTAAGTGTATCATACTAGAGACCTCCTTTGTCCACAGTTCACATTTTGGACTTCTTCTCCAAAAGCCTCAGCCAGATTCACTCCAAAATTGGTGAGGATGTGCCTTGGGTGGATCTTTACCAAGTTTGTTCAAATGGTCAAGTAATTTTTGGAATTTTTATGAATTTTTTTTTTGTTTGGGGGCAAATCTTAAAAAATCTCCGAAACCGCTAACTGAATTGCCTTGATATGGCACAGGGACACTTCCGGGGAATCCTAGCTCTGAATTTGTTCACCAGGTGGCGCTGCAATTATTTTCTAACTTTTTGTGCTTTTTTGTGTGTTTTTGCTATTTTTGACTCCTTCTCCACAACCATCACTCAGATTAAGCTGAACTTGGTGGATATGTCCCTTGTGGAAGGGTCAAACAAATTCCTGGAATCCTGATTTTTAACGATTTTTTCAATTCGGGTACTTATCGGTCAATGCAGCTTTCCTGTTGATTACAATGTAAGTCCATGGGCATTCTAATACTAATTCACATTTTGGACTTCTTCTCCAAAACCGTCTTCCAGATTGACTTTAAACTTGGTGGCAATGTACCTTGGGTGGGTTTCTACCAGTTTTGTTCAAATGGTCACGCTCCAGCGATTTTTGGATTTTAAAAGAATTTTTGTTCTTTTTTTGTGAAATCTTGTAAAATCTTTCTTCTCTACATCTGCTCACCCAATTGCTTTGATATTACATAAGAACCCTCCTAGGGTGTCCTAGTTTTTAATTTGTTCACCAGGTGGTGCTGCAATTTCTTAAAAAATTTTCATGAATTTTTGTGTGTTTTCGCTGCTCGTCACTTCTTCTCCAGAACCATCTTTCAGATTAAACTGACACTTTGTGGATATGTTCCTTGTGAAATTTGGGTACGAATCATTAAATGCACCTTTTCTATTGCTTACTTGAGATCTGTTTTGAGTTAGGACCTTGATGTTGCACATGTTAAAGTTTCTGTATGAAGGTCATGCTTAGACAGTACACGAGTGACCTTGACCTCGTTTCTGGGGTCACAGTGTAACATACTAGTACATGAATTTTGCTCTTCACTATAACTTGAGAACTACTTGAACTGGGGCCTTGATGTTGCACATGTTAGTGTTCTTTTATAAAGGTAAGACTTACTCAGTACATGGGTGACCTTGATCCTATCCCAAGTTCACAGTACTGCAAGTGTGATGAATGTCTAGGTCAGCTGACCATGGGCTGTTCACACAGCCCTCTTGTTCATGATTTTAATGTTTTTTGTGTTTTTTTTTTTTTTTTTTTTGACAAATCTTAAAAAAATCTTATTCTCTGAAACAGCTCACTGATTGCTTTGATATCACACAGGAAGACTCCTAGGGACTGCTATTTCTGAATTTGTTCACCAGGTGGCCCTGCAATTATTTCCTAGTTTTTTTAATGTTTTTTAGTGTGTTATTGCTATTTTTGATTTCCCCTCCAGAACCCTTACTCAGATTCAGCTGAAACTTGGTTGATATGTTCCTTGTGGAAGGGTCAAACAGAGTCGTTCAGCAGGAGGCACTGCTGAGGATTCCTGACTTCTAACAATTTTTTTAATTCCAGTACTTTTTGTCGGAAAATGCACCTTTCACATTGATTACTATATATTCAAGTCAACAGGCATTCTAATGCTAATTCACATTTTTGACTTCTCAGAAACCGTAAGTCAGATTGACTTCAAACTTGGAGGCAATATATGTTGGGTAGGTCTCTAGAAGATTGTTCAAATGGTCATGCTCCATTGCCTTTATGATTTTTTTTTGTTCTTTTTTTTTGGGGGGGGGGGGCCAAATCGTAAAAAATCTTCTCTGAAATCACTCACCCGATTGCTTTGATATCACACAGAAACACTCCTAGGGACTCCTAGTGCTGTATTTGTTCAGGTGGCACTGCAATTTTTTTTTCTAATTTTTTTGTGATTTTGTGTGTGTGTGTGTGTGTGTGTGTGTGTGTGTGTTTGTGTGTGTGTGTGTGTGTGTGTGTGTGTGTGTGTGTGTGTGTGTGTGTGTCTGTGTGTGTGTTATTGCTATATTGGACTTCTCTTCCAGAACCATCACGTCAGATTGACTTCAAACTTGCTGGTAATGTACCTTGGGTGGGTCTCTAGCAAATTTGTTTAAATGGTCATGCTCCATTGATTTTTTTAATTTTTATGATTTTTGGGGGGTAAATCTTCTGAATTTGTTCACCAGGTGGCACTGCAATGTTTCCAAAAAAAATTATGATTTGTTGTGTGTTATTGCTATTTACAAATTCTCCAGAACGATCTCTCAGATTAAGCTGAAACTTGGTGGATATGTTTTTTGGGGAAGGGTCAAACAAAATGGTTCACCAGGTGGCAATGCTATGGGTTCCTGATTTTTGAAGATTTTTTCAATTCGGTTAGTTATCGATAAATGCTTCTTTCCTATTGATTACAATGCAAGTCAATGGGCATTTCAATGCTAATTCACAGTTTTGACTTCTGTGAAACTGTCAGTCAGATTATCTTTAAACGTGGTGGCATTGTACCTTGAGCAGTTGAGTGGGTCTCTAGCAGATTTGTTATAATGGTCACTCTTCAGTGATTTTTGAACTTTTTATGAATTTATTTGTTCTTTTTTGGGGTCAAATCGCAAGGGTATATGTACATGTCAGCTGAGTAGCGGACTGTAACTGCCCTCTTGTTTATGATTTTTGTGTGTTTTGACTTTGTTCAACCTCTTACACCAAATTATTATGCAGATTGTGCTGAAACTTGGTGCAAATGTACATTGTTCAAAGTTGTAATTGTTCACGATGTGGTAATGTGAAGGATCCTTGAGCTTTTAGGAATTTTTTCAATTCAGCTAATTAATTGTTGGTTCATGCATACATTTCTATTGCTTACATTGCAAGTTCCTGGGGATTACAATGCTAAGTCACATTTTCAAGTTATTTTCCAAACTGTCAACCAGATTCCCTTCAAAAACTTGGTAGGGATGGACCTTAGGAGGGTCTCTTCTGACTGTTTTGCTCCAGTGATTTTTAGCTCAGCTGATCTGTCAATCAGCAGAGCTTATGAAATCCCTTTGTGTCCATTGTCCATCTGTCCATTAGACTAGGGCTTTTTGTCAAAAACTTGTGCATGAAATATTTTGATTTTGCTTGTGGGTGTTTCCCATATATTGTGTAGAATAAGGTGCAATGGTTATTTTTTTTTTTTACCCTCAGCGCATAAAGTGCCTGAGGGTATTGTCTTCCCCTGCGTCATCTGTCCTGTCGAGGTTATCGTGATATCTCAAAAAATACTCACTGCAGCCATACCAAATTGTTGTCACAGAAGGACTTTATGATGGACCAGGTTCCTATTACTCTGATTATTTTTAAAACTTTTGATGAACCTTTATTTATTTGAAGGCCATATGATCGTGTCATCCCTGATGACATTACCACGATATCTCAAAAAATATTCACCACAGCTTTACCAAATTTTTTCAGAGATGTTTTTTATGATGGATCAGATACCTATCTAACACCAGGTTCTTCTGATTATTTTTTACCTTTTTATGACACTTTTAATAAATTCATTTGAAGGCTGTCTGAGTGGCATCAACCCTGATGAAGTTACCATGACTTCTCAAAAACTATGGATCGCAACTTTACCAAATTTTCGTCAGAGATGTATCTTTTGATGGACGAAGTTTCTATGTAAAACCAGCTCTGTCTGAGTATTTTCAAATGTTTTATGAAACTTTTAATATATTTATTTGAAGGCTTTCCCAGTCGCGTCAACCCTGACGATGTTACTACAATATCTCAAAAAATACTGACCACAGCTTTACCAAATATTTGTCAGAGATGCACCTTATGATGGACCAGGTAGCTATATAAAACCAGCGTCCTGTTTCTATTCATAAACTTTTTATAAAGCTTTGAAGTATTTAACTTCAAGGCTGTCTGAGTTGTGCATAAGGGGACAACATTACCATAGTATGTCAACTAGGATCCAACGCAGCTTCACCAAATTTTTTATCAGAGATGCACATTATAGTGGACCACATTCTTATTGAAAACCACCTTCCTCTTATAATTTTTAAACTTGTTATGAAACTTTTGAAGTATTTATTTAATGGCCGTCTGAGTGACGCACCATACAGTGGTCTCTGTGACCAGAACTTGCCCCAAGAGCACATCCAAAAGTGCTCATTCATTTCATAGACAACAATATGGAAATCATATGGAAAGTATTCTACTGCGAAAAAAAAAGAAAAAGAAAATTGCAGAATTAAGGAAAAAGATTGTGGGTGCCGAGTGTAATCTGTTTCCTGAATGCTATTTTTTATTTTGCTGAGTATTTTGCACCTAGTTAGCATTTTTAAGGGGAAAAAATGTAGATTGAGCTCAGTTGACTTGTCAGTCAGCTGAGCTAATACAATGGTCCATCGTCTGTCCACAATTCACATTTTTGCCTTCTCCAAAACCGTCAGCCAGATTCACTTCAGACTTGGTGGGGATGTACCTTGGGTGGGTCTCTACCAAGTACGAATGATCACGATCCAGTAACTTTAAATTTTTTATTAATTTGACTGAGTAGCTATATGCCCATGTTTTTATTAAACGGGAAACCAGACAACACTATATAAACAGGCAACAAAAGTGCCAACCCATATTTGGCATATGTATGTATCATGGGGCTATTCACCGGAATGTTCCAAATCATATCTTTTACAACCTAATTGCAACGAATTGAAAGATTATATAAATCATACAATTTGTGTTAAATTTGTCAAAAAAAATCTATAATTGAACTTCTGAAGAAAGAACGCTTAAATAAATAATAATAGGTAACACGCATTGTCACTTGCAAAGTCTACTAGATTCAATGAACAATATTTAATCTTTGCAACTATACAGAATTACCTGTACAGTGAAACCTGTTTTGAGAGACCACTGTGAGGAAAGACCAACTGCCTTTTCAGACAATGTTTACCATGTCCCTTTTGCAATCTTTCCCATGTTATCGCACCTCTATTGAGAGACCACCTGCCTTATGTGACCACTTTTTGGCCTGCATGGCAAGTCTTCTGTGCTGATAAAGTGACTGAAAGAAGGCTTATCCCTACTCCATACTCCATTTACCAGAGGCAAATGAGGGTAAATTGCCTTTGTGTGTCTTGCAGACAAGCCACTCTGTGATAGGCCTGTAGGAGTCCTGTGGCTGTGGTCTTATTTGAACAGCTGCTGCCAGCCTGGGTGCTGGCCAGTAGCTTCCTCTGATTAGTGTGACCCCCTAATTTACTGGCGCCATGTTGATTCTTGCTTGTGCTTGTTGCTTTGACATCACATTTCCAGGCCGATTTGGGCAGTGTGCAAGATCTGTTCAGAAACTTAAAATTTTGTCAAAACTTGTAAGAAGTCATCTTTCATACCATTGCAGAATATGGTGTATCCAATGAGTATTTATCAAGGAGGTTACTATCTATTTAATACAAAGAGAAACTTAACAAACCTAATTCTGTAAGCCCATGAACACTATCAAGTCTGATATTCTAAGAGCAAAGTCCTATCCCGTACCATTCACTGAAAAACTGCATAGTTCTAAATCATAGCAAATTAATTTGTGAAAGGAACAAATCATATTCATAAAATTTGAAATTTAGAAGAAAGTTTTAGGCAGTATTAGCCTTCATAAAATTGGGTCATCAGCGGCAAACCAGCACAAGACTTGTTTCAGTGCCATTAATGCTATTACACAAAAATCAGCAAAACAGTTTCCCTGATAGGACTTCCCTCAAATTCTGCATCAAACATGATGAAGCCCTCAGATTGGCTGCAAAATTTAAAATTTTTCCATCAAGAGATAAGCTGTGCATTTTAAGTTGAAATGACAATCCACAGTCTATGCAATAGAGCAGTAAAGTCTGCACTTGCACAAGCAGCAGATTCCAGTCAGCAGCACAGGACATCACAGTCCTCTTGTTTCATTTTTTTACGCTGATGTGTGAGCCTGAATCATCATGATACTAGTTGAAATCAGCTGTATTTGTTGACATATTGCCAAGAAATATCCATTTTTTTCTGCACATCTGCTGTTGACTGTTACAAAAGCACTGCATGTAGACCAGGCATTATACCTGCATTTATTGTCAAACTTATGATAGGGCCTATGGTTGGATACACCTGACAATACCTTCCTTTGCCACGGCTGTCAGTCAGATAAAGCTGAAATGTGCTCAATTCATCAGTTTTCTGGTTGGCATTGTTGCCCTCATTGTTTATTCAGCTGCAGCCTCATGGGTGATTACATTTTAATTGTAAACAAACTTCAATAATAGCAGATGACTATTTCGGGTTTGCTGTCCAAACAAGAGGTTTTCCGTGTCGAAAACTTGATCATATAACAGCTGCCCAGTTTCTGGTGATAGCTTGAATGGTGCAAGTCTTCCCATTTACGGTATCGAGTTTTCAACAATTGCAGGATAAAAGCACAGAATTTTATCTCTTTAACAAGCCTTCTAATTGGTTAAGAGAAAAATTTCAGGGACACCTGCCAAAAATCTGACGGCTCGTCATTCAGTGGTGGATTTTATCGATTGTCCCTCACTGTCCAATCAGATACGTCAAAATTCCATACACTCTAGAAAGAGTTTGTTTTGCGTCCTGACCACACAGGTGAAATGAAAATTTGTGGCTGGCCATACCCCACAGTGTTGCTAGCTGGCCACAAATTTTCATTTCTCCTGTGCCCGGCCAGATGGCAAACGCAAGACATTCTATGATAAATCGTGGGACCTATAGTCATCATAACATTAAAGCTAATTATGTTATATTGCCCATGAGTATGAAAAACAAAAGTATATTGATGATGAGTACAGGTACATGACACAAATTTCCATGGATCCTTCTCATCCCAGTTCAACTGAATTCAAATTTTATATATATCCAAGGGAGTTTGCTAGTTAAGAGGACTACAGAGTGTTTGCCAGCAGTAACTGGCGTTAGTCAACGTTTCCCAGTGGTTGCCAGCGTTGAAAGGGTGTCAACGCTAGCTAACGCCAATCTCCAAAAGGCTTAATTGGATTTTGGCGTTGCCCAGCGTTACTTGGCGTTTTTTGCAGCATTTGTAATGCTGTCTCACACTGGCAAACCCTGTCTTGTGTAACGTCAGGAACCTCTTAGTGAGATGGCCTCTGGTGAGAAGTGCCTGATCGGGGGATACATAACAGTGCTAGAAATAAGGAAAAATTTTCACTTGTCCGCCAACCAAGTGGAGTCTTATTCTAATTGAACTGTATGTAAATTTTGGACAAGTGCATTGGCAACTTTACTTGTCCGTCACAAGTTTCACTTAGTACGGACAAGCGGATAAGCCCTATTTCTAGCGCTGCATAATGTTTTTTTAACAAAAAACTCACCTCTGATTATCTGGCAGATAATTTGCTTATGTAATTAAAGGTGATGACCATAAATACAGTTCAATTCAATTCATTCATTTGACCAATATAATACAGTATCGTATAATTCATAATAAGTATATTGTATCAATATGAATTAAAAATTCAATCTGATAATTTATTTCTTTAAAAATATGGATTGGTCAGGAGACTCATATTAAGATTGTTCAACAATCGCTAGCATATGAGCCACCCAAATGAAGTGTAAGTAATATTAAATGTGTTGATAGGTTTAACTTGCTAAGCCTTACTAGTGACAAACATCTGAACTGGAACCAACATCAAGAAATTATAGCTTCTAAAATATCTCAGACAGTTGGTGTAATGAGCAGATTAAAAGATTACATACATAAAGACATTCTTCAAACAATTTATACTGCATTAGTACTTTATAGAGTTAACTATTGTCTCCTTGCTTGGGGCCATGAAATTGACAGAGTTTTCAATATACAAAAAGGGAAGTACATATAATAAATCATAGTAAATATAATGCACATACAGAACCTATCTTTCAAGAAGGAAAATTGTAGAAAGTCAAAGACATATATAAAGGACAACTCTTAAAATTTTATTTCAAATATTTATGTCTCCCAGTGGAAGCCGGGGGACATATTGTTTTAGTGCCCGTTTCTTCCACTTGTTGTTGTTGTTGTTGTTCAGGTTCTTCAACACTTGGTTTCCGTGCGATAAGTCTTGAAGAACTTGATGGAATTTGATGAAACTTGGTAGGATTATGTATCTAGGCAAGACCTAGTTTGGGATTGTATTTGGATGAGCTTGACCTAATTTTCAAGGTCACAGGGTCACTTATGTGAAATTGGTTTCCGTGCGATAAGTCATGAAGAACAGGATGTATTTTGATGAAACTTGGTAGGATTATGAATCTTGGCAAGACCTAGGTTGGGATTGTACTTGAATGACCTTGAGCGAATTCTCAAGGTCACAGGGTCACTTATGTGAAATTGGTTTCCGTTCGATAAGTCTTGAAGAACTTGATGGAATTTGATGAAACTTGGTAGGATTATGTATCTAGGCAAGACCTAGGTTGGGATTGTATTTGGATCAGCTTGACCTAATTTTCAAGGTCACAGGGTCACTTATGTGAAATTGGTTTCCATTCGATAAGTCATGAAGAACGTGATGGAATTTGATGAAACTTGGTAGGATTATGTATCAAGGTAAGACCAAGGTTTGGATTGTATTTGGGTGACCTTGACCTAATTTTCAAGGTCACAGGGTCATTTATGTGAAATTGATTTCTCTGCAATAAGTCTTGAAGAACTTGATGAAAATTGCTAGAATAATGTTTTTAGGTGAGAGCTAAAATAGGATTGTAATTTTCAAGCAAACTCGGTCATTTGTAATTTGTTATCACCTGTAGCTTATTCAGAGACGTAAGTGTTCCACCGGGAGACATTTGATTTTCTGTTAGAAAATCAGTCTGTTCTAGTTTAAAATGAATTACCTAGATATTTCTTGAGCATGCCCATCATGAAAAAAAAAAGTGATATGCATCAACATGATACACGAAGGAAAAAAATTTTCAGGGTAAGAGCTGGAAATAGATTTGCCAAAAAATGTGTTCGACACCAGATTGTACAGACTATGAGTGAAATACAAGACATAGTGAAAAGTAAAGTACACACACACACAGTTATTAAGGTTTTAAAATATATATTTAAACAATATTTTGTACAAAAATAAGAGTCTATTTGTAATATCCCTAATTGTTATATATGCAATGCCTAAATGTTTTAAGTTTACATATGTCTATTCAAATGTTTAATGCCCATATTATTATCAATAATGTGCAGCAGAGATATCTGTGTCTTCGAGATATTTATATATTTGTGTGTTGTCACACATGTATGGCTTACTTTCATCAGCTGTTAAAGCAGTTGAGTGATTATTTTTGAGACATTTGCAGTCAATGAAAATAATCACACCAGTGGGGTGATTATTTTCATTGACTGAAAATGTCTCTGATGGTGCCTAAAATGGTTAAAAATACAGGAAATGAAGGTGCAAATTTCAAATCTTCTCTGCGGGGAGTGTGCCCCCACATCCCTTTAGCTACTGGTATGCTTCACACCTTCAGTGCTTTTTCAGTACCTGCAGGAGGGAGCTCTCCCACTTTTAACATAGGAGGCTCTAAATGGTCATGGTCCTTTTTTTTTTTTTCATTCTTGGATTTGAGAATTAAAATTTTAGGACGGGTAAATGAAACACAAGAATAAGTCTGTCAGGGGACATAACACACATCTGTATCAACAAAGTCTCAGTACCAATATATTATTTTCTTTAAATGATGCTGGCCAAAAAAATTCATGGGTAACATTTGTTTGTTTTCACTTTCAATTGAAATGCATAGAAAGGAAAAACATAATTCAGAACAGAAATTTACAAGGAAGTGATTCAATGGCGTGTAATGTATTTTTTTTTTGAATTTTTACCTCTGTTGACCGTATAGTCACATAGCCCATGAGATCACTTGTCTGTCCTTCCTCTCACCCATAAACTTTATTTGTGAGCACGATACAGTCCAGTTTTCAAGATATCCCTGTACAACTTTTAGGACTGAAAAAGTGTATGAAAATCTGGTTTGAATTCGGTATTGGTGGCGCCACCTGCAGTATTAATAATAATAGCTTTATGTAACCTCCAGTAAACTATTATGTAATATATGGGTCCACATGTGAAAATCTTGTGACCACTCTAGCATCCTTGATATTTCATAGATCTTCATAAAATTTGTGTGGATTGTATAAGAGGTTGAAATCTCATTTACATATGATACTAGTGGCACCACCTATACAGTGATGGAAATTATGAGCCAAAATGTGTTGAAAGATATGAAATTCCATATCTGAACAAGCAATTGAATTAAACATGCCAAATTTAAAAGATATATACATGTTGACCATGTCCGCTACTAGTATGTTGTATACTGTCAGTGACCCTATTTTTGTTAGGTCACCTGTCCTGTAAAGTTGAAAGAGGTGATTTTGTAATGGCCGGGTGTACGTGTAGTTTGGATGTCAGTGGCAGAGCCTCTAGATCAAAATTGCACTTCAGTACATCGTATCTAAAACTGTACTTGGCGACCTTCTTTTTGGTTACAATTAAGACTTGACTTTAGCAAGATAATAGTTTCTGTTGACCACAGACTGAGTTTTCCTGGTATGCACATCACTGATAAAGTTGAAGCTTTCTGGCAGGTAGCCAGGTAATCAACCATTTAAAGATTTATATACTGCACCTTTCTTAAAAATAATTCGTTGTTTTGAAATCATCCATCCTTGTTTAGACATGAGAGCTTTGTAACTTTGTCTGCCTGATGTATTTAAAAATAAATAGGCAGCCTGTTTATGCAGTGATCTATCTCCAGGTAAAAACTCCCTGATCCTGTTGTTAACACGAAATAAATAATACCTGAATCTACAGGCAGATTCCTTTATCAAAAGGGCACAATCTGTTGCTTTTGCCAAGACTAGCAACTTGGCAATAGTTAACTCTTTAAAAAGTCATAATTACATACTGTAAAGCATACTGAGTGTGATGGTAGAAGGAACCCTTATCTGTTTCAAATTAGTATATTCTGAATAACTGTAATGCTAGAAACAGCCTTGGTGTATCCACCAATTTGTCTGTATCATTGTGGAGGATTGTTACTTTTAGAAAATTGATATGCATGTCTTATATGTATTCTATGTAGATCCTAAGACAGGCATAAATTTCCAAATGCATGCCCCCCACCCACCCACATTTTCTTTTTTCTTTTGCCTTGCTTTAATTGCTCGGCTATATTTCTGATACTGAATTTGACTTTGATTCATGTGCACTGATTGATATTGTAGCATAATCCTGACATACAAACATGAACTCAGCAGTGATGTGTGTGTGTGTGTGTGTGTGTGTGTGTGTGTGTGTGTGTGTGTTTCATCTTTCTTAAGATACCTATTTTAGTAGTAATTTTTTGACACATTGCAGATATTTGTTTCTCCCAAGTTAAACATTGATCAATATGGAGTCTAAGAATCTTATGATGTGACACATTTACTTAAATGTCACCATCGAGCTCAACTGTAAAGTTTTCATCTTTTACCTCAGAGAATTTTCTTTTTGAAGATAATAGCATTATTTTGCTTTTTTTTTTTCATTTAAAAGAGTTTATTTTGTTTACACAATGTTTAGGCACTATTTATTTTTTTTTTGTAATTTCTTTTGTATCATGCTGATGGACTTCTCTGTCACATGGGATGTTGTGTCATCAGCATACATGAATATGTCTTGAACATGTAAAGGCAAATCATTCACATATATTAAAAACAGCAATGGTCTTAATGTGGATCCCTGTGTGACACCATGTTGAACATGAAGTGCATCAGATGAATAATTATTAACACAAACCTGCTGAAACCTATCAGCTGAATAAGACATGAACCAGTTTATTGTGCTTGGAGAACAGCAATACAAAGCTAACTTCTCCAGTGACCTGGGATGATCAGTGACATCAAAAGCCTTCTGCAAATCTAACCTTAATGAACCAATAAATTTTCCATCATCCAGTGCTGTTGTCCACTCATCAACCAGTTTTGTGAGACCTGTCTGACCAGAGTGACACTGGCAGAAACCTGACTGACATGTACAAAGTTAAGTTATACTGTTCAAAGAAGGACTACATATGTGTGTGGACATGTCTATCCAATAATTTAGACAGAGCGCTTACAACTGATATGGGTGTGTGTGGTGCCCCTCATCAAACATTCAACAAAAAATGGAGAGACTAATGGTGATAAGATGCACAAGGATTTGATGCTGTGTGCACATAAGCTGCACAAAATAGCTGACCTGAATACAATAATATTACTCTTGACGTACATCTTTGTCCTTTGCAGTGGACAGCATCCTGTCAGTTCCTGGGGGTGCATTGATTGATAAAGCCAGGAGAAGTAAGTCTACCAGCCATAAAGCAGAGTGAAAGTCAGACTCAGGAAGAATTGCTAAGCGGTAAGTATTGCCTTCACTTTGCCACCTGTTGGACAGAAACAATAACAGGTCATGATTGTATACCAAACTGAATGTTTGAGGGCCCTGGGGGAGATCAGGAAAATGTACTTGCATTAACCTGACTAGGTCACCCTCAAAAGATATATAGAGCTGCTATGTAAATAGCTAATTTTACGTGGGGAGAAAGCTGCCAATAGATGGCTGTGGCCTGGAAGGCATGAGTCACATAAGGGGTCATGTGATCTGTGACTGACTTAAAGGTCTAACTGCCCATGCATGGCAGTGAGCCCTGATTGGCCAACAGCCAGCATACCGTTCCCTTCCTTCCAAATTCAAATCAGTTCCTATTCTGATTCTACTTTCACGGAGAACCGACGTTCATCAAAGCTTCCGAAATTTGGACAAGCACTTTTGTTAGGCTCCTGGTCAAAACGTACCCAAGTCAAAACGTACCTCAGTCAAAACGTACCCAAGTCAAAACGTACCCAGGTCAAACTCCTGGTCAAAACGTACCCAAGTCAAAATGTACCCAAGTCAAAATGTACCCAGGTCAAAACGTACCCTGGTCAAAACGTACTCAGGTCAAAACGTACCCAAGTTAAAACGAACCCTGGTCAAAACGTACCCAGATACGTTTTGACTCATCAGAATTTACCCAGATCGAAATGTTCCCAAGTTGAAACGTACCCAGGTTAAAACGTACCCAGATCAAAACATATATACTTTCCACAACAGTACTCCATTCTTGTAAGCTCCCTTTTTTATTACGTAATACTGGATGCATTGTAAAAGTTTGTTGCTTGTGTGTGTTTTATACCACACCATTGTGCTCGTTCATTTCAAAAAAAAAAAAAAGTCCGGGGAAGCATGCCGCCGGATGGCCCTAGAGACGCTTACGCCCACCTTGTCCAGGATTCCGACTTTCCAGTGTTGGCAGCTCTGAGAATTGGACTTCTTCTGGATATGTATATTTTCTGTTACAAATACCACGTCCTCGGTCATTTTTACCGGCTACATATATTTTCATCTTGTGAGTCATTGTATATTACCATCTCATTGTTTCATAGTACCTGTGGCAAAAAATAGGTAGTGCTTTGGCAGTTGTAGTCCTATTCGACAATGGAACATGCTTCCACGTGCTGTTTGCAATTCAGAAGACGTAGAATTATTTCAAAGTAAACTTGACAGTGACATCCAAAAAACCAACGAATTATTTTACATAGGAAAGAGGAGATTAAACATTTTACATGCTTGAATCAGGATGGGTTGCAGCCAGTTGAACCACGACATGCACAAAATTGGTTTAATTAGTTCCCCTGCATGTACATGTGGTGCTCCTTCCGAAACTTCTTTCCACTTTTTCTTTGAATGTCCGAATATCACCGTACATAGGAATTCTCTACAGTCAGTAGTAATACCCCTGGCTCCTTTCACTTTAAATACCTTACTATATGGAAGCAAAAGTTGATCAAAAGCAAACAACAAAATTATCGTTGAATCGGTACAAAATTTTATCCTTCTGTCAGGCAGATTTAAACCTCCGTAAACTAAATTACATTAAATTCATAAAAGACATTATCATTATCTTTGTTTGCATGTGTATCTGTTTAAATATGCACATGTATATATATATATATATACATACATACAGATGTACATGTATCTGTATTAGGGTATATATGCGCGAACCTGAACACGTATATGTATTTTTTTCACCGAGGATTAGCTGGAAGTCCCCTATCTGTTCCATAAATATCGTGGGTGTGTACCTTCTAAGTGTTGTGTCTGCGTCATTGTACCGTCTGGTGTCTCGTAGTCTTTGTTTTTCCTTTTTTTAATCTTTATATATATATATATATATATATATATAAAGATTGGGTCAACAGCTTTCCATGGCATAGTTCCCAACCCATGCCAAGGAAAGCTGTTGACTCAGACTTGATTCAAGGGGGGCAAAGGGTTAAATAACAGATACTGTGACATGCGTGATCTGTTGATGGCATTACATGCAGGTGAACATGTGTGCACCATGACTAATGTAGCTCTCAGTATACAACAGTCTCTTTGGAAGTTGAAGTTATTACATAACAAGTAAAATTAGTAAAGCTGCCTTGAGAATGATGGGAAAAATGCAGGTATGTATTACATAAATAAGTTGAACTCACCAATACAACATTGATGCAAGCTGGGGTGGGGGCTTACATTTTTGTAAAGAACAAGCAGTGCCTAGAAAGACCATGCAGTTCTGACTGCTGTGTTGCACATGTTGATTTCTTGTGCCTGATCAGATAGGCCCAAGCCAGCTACTTGTTTTGAATAGAAGCCTTCCACAAACAATCTTGCTGTTTCACCTAAAATTCCAGATTCTTCAAAGAAAAACCACATCAGCTCTCTCGAACTGTGATACAGTTGGTCAGTGAAGTATGCTGACAACTCAAACATTGCTTGCAGGGCTTTGTTTCAGTAGCAGCCCAGGAGTTTGTGACCATCTGCCATTAATTCAGGCTATCAGTAGTCTCTCTCAATTAATCAGACTTCTTCAATTTTTCTGACCAAACAGTTTGTTCCAAATCTCTCATTTTACAGGCTCAAGGACCGTGTTGTCAGGGAGATGGTCAAATGTTTGGCTACACAGTTGAGTTTGTGGTCTTGGTTGTAAACTGCTTGCTGCTACTTACCTACTGTCTGTTTGCTGCAAAACATAAAGAAAATAAAAAAAAAAAACAAAAAAAAAAACAAAAAAAAACAAAACATAGTGCCAGGCAACCTGCCATAATCAGTGGTCATTACTGATGTGGAAGTAGGTCAGTGGGGAGGTCAGTGGGGAGGAGAAAAGAGGATAGGTTTGAAGAGTTCAATTTTGAGCTCAGTTGACTTGTCATTAGGTAGAGCTAAAATCAACAATTTTGTGTGATGGGTTTTCATTTGTCATTGCTGTATCCATCCACCATCCATCCTTCCATCCATCTTTTGGCATCCACAATTTATCAGCCAGATCCACTTCAGATTTGATGGGGGAGATACCTTGGGTTGGTTGCCATGACTACGCTCTCATCGGCTGAGAAATCAATAAAATATCCCAATCAGAGTAATTTTTTATGGCCATGATGACATACAGAATCATATGATGACTAGTCAATGATGTGTATGTAAGGCCTTAACAAAACTGCAAGTAAAAGAATCTAAAGCATTGAATTCGTGGTTAAAAATTATGAAGAAACCAACCAGGCAGGAACAATAAATCCACAGCTTGTGACAGAATTGCAGAGAAGAATGGATTTGCTGCAGCAAAAGTGAATTGGGCAGTCTTCTTTTTCAGGACTTGGTACCACCTGACACTTATCTTCTCACTCAAAACAAAATCTCCGCATTGTGAAACATACGTGAAATGGTTTGCCTGGAAGGCTGTCAGGCAGAAACTCAAAATGAGATCAATGAGCAGCATTTTATATATCTAGAATTTGGTTTCTTGCTTCCAGTGAAAATGAAATGTTGTTATAAAGTCATTGGATTCTCCTTCAGTGAGAAAGTTTGTGGTCTATTTCTTTAAAAGATAACATTTTCCCGTTAAAATTTATGGAGATGCATCTTGCGAAAGTGGTGGACTACAACATGTACAAGGATTACATTAGGCAGCATTGATATGTTATAATGAACTTTCACATGTGAAGTCACTCACAAACTTTAGAATTGACTGATAGGGGTGGCTATCATGAGAAATATCCACATCATGATACTTTTCAGTAGAGAGCCATGTATCCTAATACGCCCTACAATATATCATGTAAGTGTATAAAGTGATGACAGTTTGTGAATCTATACATAAAACTGTCAGTATGACAGTGACTGTGCTGTATGACAGTGACTGTGCTGGTGTTGTGCTATATCACTCTATCATATCTACATAAACCAGCAATAGAAGGAGTTGTCAGCTGGGAAAAACTGCTTTATTGGCTGTTGATCTCTGTGTGGATGATTTTCTTCTTATTAAATTTACAGATAGTGGTGAAATTTAAGTTTTTTTACTGTATCATGAAAATTTGACACATAAGGATCGTATCACGATGTGATTTGGTACAGGGTTAGTATCACAATATACAGGTATTTCGATGTATGGTCCCAACTGTATTTACTGATACGTATTTTTTATTCCAACTGAAGCTACATGAAAATAATACTTTCCTTGTTGCTTCAGTTTGAATAAAATGTACATAACCCATCTCCATAGCTCTGTTGTTTTGTCATTTTAAAGCTCAATTTCCATCATATAATTTATCAAATATTTAAGAATGTCATGGGGTCGAAATCACACAGGCTGTGTAACAATACATTTTCCTGTACAAGAGGTTTCTCTGCCCATATTCAGCTGTGGCCAATTGACGTATCCCAGAGGCTGAAAATTTGTACACATTCTTTATGGGTTTTCCGAAATTACAATGTGGCCAGAAAAATTCTAAATAAGTTTCCATACAAGAAAACTTCAATATTGATTAGGTATCAATGTTTTACCCAAGTTACCACGACATGAAAGTGTGTGTAGAAAAAGTTTCTAGGGGACTTCAGAACTGGGAATTACATGTGAAAATGTGTCATAGAAACATCCTTTATACAAACATCCACATGCCCAATCTAAATTCAGTGGTTTTCACTTGGACTAATGAGCAATGCTGCACCTTCCCAATGACAACCGGAGCATGACATGGAATACCAAAGGCAGTAACATGGTAGGGAATACCAAAGCTAATAACATGGTAGGGAATACCAAAGCTAATAACATGGTAGGGAATACCAAAGGTAATAACATGGTAGGGAATACCAAAGCTAATAACATGGTAGGGAATACCAAAACCAGTGATGTGGTAGGGAGTACCAAAACCAGTGATGTGGTAGGGAATACCAAAACCAGTGATGTGGTAGGGAATACCAAAGCTAATAACATGTGGAAATGTAGGATATGGGAATGTTAAACAAACTTGTTTACTAAGAGGTGATATTCTGGATCCCTGATTTTTGACATTTTTTTTTTAATTTGGGTACATATGTCATTTAAAGCATACATTCCTATTGATTACTATGCAAGTCAATGAGGATTGCAGTGGTAAGTCACATTTTTTACTTCTCCAAAACCGTCAACCAGATTCACTTCAAACTTGGTGGGGATGAACTTTAGGTGGGTCTCTACCAAATTTGTTTAAAGGGTGTTGCTCCAATGATTTAAATATTTTTTTAACAAATGTTCTAATTTTTTTGAGAAAATTTTTAAAAAAAATTTTCTCCAAAACAGCCAAGCCAATTGCTTTGAAACTGCATAGGGACACCTGTAGGGATCGCTAGACCTTAATTTATTCAACAGGTGGTGCAGCAATTATTTTTCATTTTCTTTTTGTGAGTTTTTTGTGTGTTTTTGCTTTTCTTGACTTTTTCTCCAAAATGATGAGTTGGATCCTCTTCAGACTTGCTGGGAATGTACTTGGACTTGATCTCCATGAAATTGTTCACTACATGGGGTTGGTGTCGTTTTCTGATTTTTAACAAATTGTCATTGTTGTATGGAATACTTTGCATTTACACACAGATGCTTCACAGGTGGACTTCACTAAATTTGTGAAGGAGATGATAATACAATAATTATAACTGCATTCTCTGGTAGGGGATGCACATACACACAACTTTG
This sequence comes from Hermodice carunculata, assembly GCA_964020975.1. Taxonomy (NCBI): domain Eukaryota; kingdom Metazoa; phylum Annelida; class Polychaeta; order Eunicida; family Amphinomidae; genus Hermodice; species Hermodice carunculata. The sequence continues at coordinate 112,829,104 of OZ026614.1, read as the reverse complement.
GAAACATAGCGCCACCTGTTGGTCACACTGTCATACTAAATGAATGGGGGCGATGCCTTCACGCTCAGATGAAAGACTTATGCAAGTCTATGTCTGTATCCCGTGAATGGGAATGCAGAAAAGTTGTTGAAAGAACTATAAATATGATATGTACATGTACTACCTTTTTGTTTGAATAGAATGACCACCAATTACAGTCGGTCATATCTATGAACTTATTTTGTCTGTAATAAAGAGCAATTAGCAGTAATTTGGTGCATTTTGGGAGAGCCGTTTGCCTGTTAGACCAGCTGCCCTGATAGTGGTACAACATACTGAATGGACATTACAGCTGTAGCCTGTGCTGGCATTTGTTGTGATCGATTGTAAGCTTAATTTCAAGGTGAAAGAATTAATTAGTTGCACTGGCATTTTACTTCTGAAGGTCAGATAAAATGAAACCTGCATACTTGTGAGCAAAATCACAAGAGGAATGCTTATCTTTACAGAGTTTCTATCCATCTAGTTTGGCAGGTCTCGCTACATTGATAAATGGTTAAATGACTGAATAGTCATGATGGCGGCAACACTTGATGGCTCTACCTAGAACAACCACAGACATAGTATTTTCTTATTTTTCATTGTTCTTTTTGATTGACCAATATTCAAAATAATTTCCATTTCAATAACAGAGTGCAAAATAATTTCCATTTCAATAACAGAGTGAAAGTAACAAGCATTGTGCTGTCCCTCACTGCAAGCAATTAAGTCCCCGTAACCTGTTGCGTGACCTATTTGCTACTGGCCCTGACCATCAGCTGATTGTGCCTGTCAAGAGAATCCATCATCAACTTTATCTCAGAAATACATCATAGCTTTCAGTGTTGCTGATGCTTCCCTTATTGAAAACACTCACACCATGAAAGAAACATTGCATACTTTAATGGATTCAGCAAGTCAGAAGACATCCCATCCCAAACATGGTTCAAAATAAAGTAGTGAAGTATGGGCATTTGCAGCTTGCTATGACCTCGCACATAAACAAACATCCCACAGGAATGCAGGTAAAAGTTAACCCTAAAATTCCATAACTATTTCACTTTATAGCTTTTAAATTTTTACAGACATTAAGGTAAACTTACAAGGGGCACATAACCACAAGAATAACAGGAAGAGTTCTCCTTTTCCCACATAAATCGACTTGATTCCGCATTGATGAGTGTGTTCAGTATTGCTGGCCATGCAATCGGTGGATAAAATAGACAACCCTCACCCCGCATTGAAGTTTCACGCTCTGCCCCTGGCAGTGCCAGGAGTTCCGAAAGTTGTATACATTGTTTAGCAGAATTGTTGCCTTTTGCTGACTCAGCAAATCTGACATACTGGTTTATATGGTGGGCATGGTGGATGCTAGATCCCTGGTCACTACAGTGTACTATACATTAATGTCAAAATACCATGTGGTTTCTTTTGGTGTTGTTAATTTTGACCTTGAGGTCTCTTGAAAGGTCTTCCTGACATTCAATTTGGCTTATATCTTGGTAATGGTAGTTCCTAGACTCATAGATACTGTTTTCTATCATGATGTTACCCCGTAACCAAGGACCATCCAATTGGAACACAGTATTGCCAGGTCGTAATACCAGTACAATGACCTCCCTGGATTATTACGACCTCCCAGACTATTTGTTCAAATAGAGAGCAATGACAGGTTTAATTTTTTAAATTGAGCTTTATTCATGTAAAAGTTATATAAGATAAGCATAAATTTATAATTTTTGGAAAGTGTTGTGCATATGGGGGTCTATGGCAGGCTTTGTCAACATGGCTACCAAATGTTTCTCTTGGGTCCTGGAGCATAGAGTTGGTGAAATTGTGCATTATAAGGGGAGGGATCACATGATTATTATCTCCATAATCAATGAATTGGGATTCGACAGCTACCAATCAATGAATCTGGACACTGGTAGCAGTATTAGGGGGCATATATACAAACTTGACAACAGGACAGTCCATGGTGAAGCTCTCCTACTACTAGGCCTACTCGATGCCGATGGTGTTTCGATGGCCGAGTGGTCAGGCATGGCCGACATGACGAGACAAACAGCCCCTACGAATCCATCGGCCCCTCCATCCATACAGATTGAAGGATTTGTTTGCCCAAGCAACGAAGAATTGAACAATATTGCTGGGCAATGTACAGCAAAGTCCACTGACAGGCAAACTGCTTGGGGAGTAAAGCAGTTCCACGTCCATGTTTACATGCTTGCCGCGCCATCTGTGTGAAAATATAAATAACTGCATAGCCTTGACCTTGTAAATCATGTTCAAAAGTCACATTATAGTCATGTTCTCCTTTGAAATTCGTTGACAATAAAATGTCCCAGTGCTCCTTGCAGACATCCCTTGTTCTCTGCTTGTGAGAAAGTGCTATAGTGGTGAAGTACATTCTTAAAGTTCACATGTCTCGTGTGAAATCAACATGATCCTGGAGCTATGAAAAGTTACGTTGCCATGCACTGCGCCGTTGTTATCCGAGGTAGTTCTTCCAAAAATAGCCGCTAGATGGCAGTAATCTTCATCTACAGCCTGCTGGGCCTGGACGTGATGTTGATGTTTGTGTGAGTGTGATTTTTTCCAGCCTTTTAGGCAGTTCATCATGATAGAAAAATGATTAAAACCTTTAACTCGGGGTTTGTGCATGTACCCTGACCTGCCCGCCAGCAAAACACCCTCGCGTTTGGCTTGGGTGTTGTGCTGGTGGCAGGGTCAGGGTACAGGCACAAACCCCTCGTTGGCAGTATTAATCCCTAAAACACATAAATAGGAAGGTACCTATAGGGTTTCTTTTGGCACCGTAAATTTGGACTTTGACCTTGAAAGATCAAAGCGACCTACTGGCTTATATACTGGTCAAGTATTGATACCAATACCTCACATGTAACAGAGCAGTAAAGTCTGCACTTGTAGAAGTAGCTGATTCCAGTCAGCAAAACATGGGAGCATCATGGTCCTCTTGTTGTGTAGTACAATAAAACCTCCCTTACCGAACACCTCTATATACCGAACACCCCCTTATACCGAACAGTTTTTCTCGGTCCCAATTTTTTTCCCATATGCTTCCATTATAAGCAAACCTCCCTATACTGAACACCTCTCTACAGTGAACATGAACACCCCAAATGAACACCATTTTCCCAAAAAACCTCCCTATACTGAACACACATTCAGCATATTTTTGTGTATTTGCAAGGAGTAATTACTGGTAAGGCTAAAACTAACCAGATTAACTTCAGAGACAGGCTTAATTATTGCTTATACCAGCAGCAATAGAAACAATCCACAGGTAAGCTGTTGAACACCTGTTGTCACTTCTATAGATGGCAACAACAGGGTGGAGGGTGAAAGTGTCAATGTCACTTAGCACCTTGGTCCTATCCTCTCAGGGATGATTGGAGCAGTTTTGAGTGTTTTCTTTAATCATTCTAACGAACAATAACTTACAAATTAAGTTATTATGTTTGTCTCACCAAAGCCAGGGGATTTAATTTCAAGGAGTACCAGTGTACTGAAATTAGCAACAGCTCTGCTAAAATAGGTGCAAGGTCGTAAGCATGTTATTTCAATTTGAACATACACTATATGTCATAATGTTTTTTAATAATTATATAGACATGTGCATGTATACATCTGAACTTTGCTCTATCATAGTCAGTACATCTTTCCCAAATGATAAAACAATCAAAAATTACTTCTTTGTTGTTCATTTATTTGATGATGTACATGTAGTTAACATGAGTATCTCCGCCCATAATGATCTCAGCTGGTATCTGTATAGCACGGTTGGTAAGACATGAGGCCACAATGTGGAAACCTCCCTAAACCGAACACCTCCCTATACCGAACACTTTTGCTCGGTCCCATGGGCGTTCGGTATAAGGAGGTTTCACTGTACACTGATGTATCTTCATGGGAGAGGAAGGATTGATGTTAAAGTGGACCATTTCAAAATATAAAGTGTCCTCTTGGAACCTATATACCTGTGAACTATTGTTAATTTGTACTGTCATCTGGGATATCATCACTCAGATGCCTCATAATTAGGTACATGTAATATATTTTGTCCTCAAAAGCATGATATATGTACATGTACATCTAAATGTATAGTTCAAAATCTACCAGATAATAGTTTTCAAAATTGCCACCAGATGGGCACTATGTGCAAAATACCATAACTTGGTCAAGAAAACTTGCTGTTAACACATCAGTGCAATACAATAATGATGCTGGTAATTTGTCAATTAGCAGAGCTTTATGAAATCTGTTTGCAGCCCTCGTCCATCCATCTGTCCATTAGGCTTAGTACATTTTTTACCTCAGAAACAGTAGTGCGAATTGTTTTGGTTTTGCACAAGAAAGTTCCCCAGGTGGTCCTGTACCAAGTTTGAAAAGGAGATGATAATGCAATAATTTTAGCTCTGCAGATTTGTCAGTCAGCAGAGCTATTAGAATCAATTTGCATCCGTCATCTGTCTGTCCTTCCGTCCGTCCTTCTGTCCGTCCTTCCGTCCGTCCTTCCGTCCGTCCTTCCGTCCGTCCTTCCCTCCGTCCTTCCGTCCGTCTGTTGTTAGACTTTTTACATTTTTGACTGCTTCTCAAAAAAAAAAAAAAAAAAAACTGTATGGAATGTTTGATTTTGCACATGGATATTCCCCAGGTGGACCTGTACCAAGCTTGCAAATTTTGATGATGCAATAATTTTCTATTTTTTATGAGTTATTCAATTAATTTTTATCTCAGCTGACTTGTCAGTCAGCTGAGCTTATAGGATGGTCCTTTGTCCTTCGTCTATCCATCCACAATTCACATTTTTGACTTCTGCAAAACTGTCTGCCAGATTCACTTCAAACTTAGTGGCAATCTACCTTGGGTGGGTCTCTATAAAGTTTGTTCAAATGGTCACCTTTTGTTGATTTTTGTTTTTTTTTACCATTTTTTGTTGTTGTTCTTTTTTGGGGCAAATCTTGAAAAATTCTTCCTCTCCGAAACCGTTCACCCGATTGCTTTGATATCACACAGGAACACTCCTAGAGACTCATAGTTCTTAATTTGTTCAATATGGTGGCGTTGTGATTTTTTTTCTATTTTTTTAATGATTTTTTTGTGTGTTATTGCTATTTTCGACTTCTTCTACAGAACCATCACTCAGATTAAGCTGAAGCTTAATGGATATGTTCCTTATGGCAGGGTCAAACAAAGTTACTCACTAGGTGGCAATGCTGGGCATTCCTGATTTTTAACAATTTTTTCAATTTGGGAATAGTAATCTCCCGTTGAGAAACTGCCCCTAGTGCCACCCAAAAGATGGTCACATAAAGCAGGTGGTCCCTCAAAGGAGGTATAAATAACGTGAAAAGTACTACAGAAAGACCCAACAACTGTGGTCTCTCAAAGGAAGTGGTCTCCCAAAGGAGTGGTCTTTCAAAGGAGGGACTACTGTGCTTATTGGTCAATGTCTGAGTAGTTCCACAAAACTGGGTGAGGCTCAGAACTTTTCATCTAACCCTAGTAGAGCAGACTCATTATCCATATTAAGGAGAAGATCAGGTGCAATCATGATGGTTCACTTTTGATGCCGATTGGAGGTGGTGAGAGGGTCAAAAGGTCTAGCATCAAATGCTGTCAAAGCAAGTGACGTGGCCTTTACCTAGCACTAGAGGTACATTCCTTATAATTGTTGCCACCTACCTACCACAGGAAAATACCCACTGCAAAAAAGAAATTGTGATTATTGTAAATTACTGCACTTCCATAGCATTTGGTCTGATGCACACACTGCCAAGTGCAGTGATTTACAATAATCACAAATGCACTGTCAACTCTGTCTGCCCAGACCCTACATGTAGGCCTGTATGTGTCAACACACACTATTCTGTTCTTTCTTTTTCTTTCTTTCTTTCTTTCTTTCTTTCTTTCTTTCTTTCTTTCTTTCTTTCTTTCTTTCTTTCTGTCTGTCTGTCTGTCTGTCTGTCTGTCTGTCTTTCTTTCTTTCTTTCTTTCTTTCTTTCTTTCTTTCTTTCTTTCTTCTTTACCAGTGAATTTGTCTCACTGTTATACATAGAAACTTCAAACTTGGCATGATTGTACCTCCATACAAAGAGCTTTGCTTTTTAATGCAAAGAAATGAAGATGTTTAAATTTATGCAAATTAGGGGCATTTTGAATTTTAAATCTTTAACATCTTCAAAAGTATAATTTATGTCGAAAGAGGTGTCCTTCCAACTTCTATTACAGGGTTATTGACCATTGCACATCTAATGAGTTTTAAACAAAAGTTGTAGCAATTTGAATTATAGCTAATTAGCAGCATTTGAAATTTTAAATATTGAATAACTTCAAATCTGTTATAGATAGAGATGTTATTTTAACTTCTACATATTGACCATTGTGCATGTAATGAATCTAAAAAAAGTTGTAGCAATTTAAATTATGCTAATTAGCAGTATTTGAAATTTTCAATGTTGAATATCTTCAAAACTATAATAGATAAAGATGTCATTCCAACATCTGCCAGAGGGTTGTTGACCATTGCACACCTAATGAATAAAACCCAAAAGTTGTAGCAATTTAATATAGTACAGAAAAACATGATCCATATTCATTAATTCAAAACCCAACAATGACAGCAAAGAGATTCCAGACTTGCCAAAACATCAACATTTCTCTTCCAATACCAATGTGAAGAAACAAATTTCGTTCCTGACTTGAGACAGGCAATTACCCATAAAAGGCAACTGGTGGTTTTAAACCGGTCCTCTCAACCTTAGAAATATTCATCATTAACTGCAGACACTAGTTCTTTTCCAAATTGTATAGGCCTAACCACCCAAAACACAAATTCCATTACTTCTGCCAAAAATAAAAAGAGACCTGTTAGGCCTATCACCTTATAGTTCTCCCGACTTGTCAGTCAGCTAAGTTTACAGCAAAAGAGTAAAGTAGGCCTACATCGTTTTTGTGATATTTATGAATCTGGAACATTATAAACACACTCTACCTACACTATAACTATGGGTCGGAGAACAAAGCCCACGGCACAAAATAGCCAATGAAGTAATTTTCAAATTAAATTATGCTTAGTAGCACCATTGGATATATATTAAATCTTGAATAACTTCAAAGCTATAACAGATAGAGTTGCCATTCCAACTTCTACCCCAATGTTATAGACCAGTATGTATCTGATAAATTGGTTACGTAAGCTGCACAAATTTAACTTATGCAAATTAAGGGCATTTGAAATTTAAAATCTTGAATATCTTACTTGATAATTTACTTTATTCTTTATAGTCATGCTTCACTAACTCCGTGAGGCTCAGAACTTTTCATCCAACTCTAGTAGAGCAGACTCATGGTCCATATTAAGGAGAAGATCAGGTGTGATCATGACAGTTCAAAAGTATGCACACAAACAGATTTGTTAAGGAGATCAGATGTGATCATGAGGGTTAAAAAGTCTGCACACAGACAGATTTGTTCAGCTGTCTGACAGGTGGTGACAGCTGGTGAGAGAAATGAAAAATGCAATCGAGTCTGAAGGTTGACTCTGTCATCAAAATATAATAATATTAAGATCTACCATTAACTTCCATTTATATCTGCTATGACTGTGTAGCTGATTGATCCAGTTAAATGAAGTGAAATGAAGCAAATTCAGTTTCTGGGTGTATGTATATGTGCATTGGATCTGAATTGGACATGTTGGTAAAAGTGGAACGATAGGGTAGGGGTATGGTGGATGATGCAATGTGGTTTTGAGTAACATACTGTCTTTACCTGGAAGGAATAGTAACAAGTGAAATCCAAGAAGGAGCTTCATTTACATGTGCACAACCACCGGTAAAAAGTCAGGTGGGGCCACCCCTCCATCTACCCCCTCACTAGGTACCTCAGCTGTGACAGAGCTCTATTTTTTATGTTGCCAATTAGTATGCTTAAAAGTTGCATAACTTCTGTATGCACACCGGCAGGTTGTGCCTGCATCACATATACACCAGAGCTTGCACACAAGCTTGGCTGGGCTGTATAAGACATACGGCTGGGATTACACAGATGTTTATGTAGTAAACTTAAACTTAAGTTGAGTTAAAATACGTTTAGGCAATTTGAAAAAGTATTTTCCATCATCCAAGAGATAAGTTGGGTGCATTGAAGTAAGACTTGTAGCTTGTTACACTGAGGCAGCTGTGTGTCAAATATGTCTTTCCAACATTGTTCTTGAAAACCAGTTGATTATGCCAACTGGTTGTATCTGTTATGCACTGTAGTGCTGAAGTAGCCATTGTAGACTATCATAACATTGTTGTATCGATCATACTCTGTAGTACTGAAGCATCATTGTACACTGTCGTAACATTGTCCTACAGATCATACACAGTTGTACATGAAGTACCCATTGTACATTGTTGTACCGATAACATACTGTAGTACTGAAATACCAATTGTACATTTTCATACCAATATGCTTTGAAGACACGCACACTGATATGCTATGCATAAAATCATCTTTTCTAGTTTTGATGTTCAAGTTTTGCATTGGAGAATTTGTTTAGACAAAGGACAAAAGACTGAAGAAATGGATTGTCTCAAAAACAAATTATGTAATAGCCAGTGTTGATTAAAAAACAGGTGGATATTGCTATAAGGCCAGTGAGGGGTCTGCAGGTTCTTTATATAGTCACTAAAGGCAGTGATCCACTTGATCAGGCACCTTGCTGTACTCTCTTATTGTCAATACTTACATATATTATCATTGTGGGTCTAGTGCTAGCAGGAAAAACTAGAAAAGAAGATTTAATTCACAGCAAAACTGTCTGGCTGCCTTCAAATGCAAATTTGAATTTAAATTTTGTGTCTATCTGCAATATTTTGGAAGATATAGAGCTTTTACACTTTTGATTGCCTCTAATTAGCATAATTTTAACCATCATGACTATTCCAAATGAGATGCACATCTTCACTGGTTAAGTCAGTTACCATGACAAGTTGGTGGTGGCTTTCGGAAGAATAAGGGTTAGAGAAAAACACCAGACCAACTTGGTAAGAAAGAAAGGAAGGAAGGAAGGAAGGAAGGAAGGAAGGAAGGGAGGGAGGGAGGGAGGGAGGAAGGAAGGAAGGAAGGAAGGAAGGAAGGAAGGAAGGAAAAAACAAATGTATGGGTTTGCAATCAAACACACAATTCCAGTGTTTACTTGTACAGTGAAAGCTCTCTACAGTGGGCACCTTTGGACCAGAGATAAGTCACCCTTGGGTTCAGAGAAAAGTGCCCACTCCTGAGAGGGTCAGCCCTTCTGGGCAGTATGGATGAGTATATGTGCATGTACATGTACTTTATTCATGCATGCACATACATGTATACATGTACAGTGTATACATATTATAATTCAAGGAGATGTGTTTTCTTGCAATACAAAACTGTCTTTGTTCCTTTAGTACATAAACAAATTGTAACAGACGCTGTCACAAAACTACAAGTCTGGGTGCACCTGCAGTGAACATCTTTTCCTTTTATATGTAAATGTGATTGTGATTGTCTATACAATGAACTTAGACTATACTTCTGTATTTAAAGTTTATGTCAATAAAGTTCTTTTTCATGTACCTGTGAACTGAGACAAGCACTATACTGTCTCACTCCGTCACACGGTTAGCAATAGGATTTTTTTTCAGGGGGCCTCTCAAACCCTTTTTGTTTCTTTTGAGGGGTCACAGTGAGCTGTCAAGGGGTCACAGCCACAGTGGCCATGATAAGTTCCAAAAAAAATCAAATTTGAAATTTTATATGATGTTGAATTTACTGTCTTGCAGGTTGATTACTGACAGTACCCCTGGCATAGACTCAGGGCTAGACAATTTTCTGGAAAATTACTTGTCTGCAGGGCACGTATATTTCAAAATCCACTCGCCCATATGCAAAATCCACTTGCCCGAATATAACTTGATACTATAAACCAACTTTTTTTCATCAATCCACAGACAATGGCCAAGACAAACCATTTACCCTAATACGCCGCTTATTGTCGCTTGCAAATTTGCAAAAATATGTCAAATTTTACCACGATTCTAGCTACGACTGTTGACAGTGAAACAGGCAAAATGTTAAAAATACAAATTGAAAAGTGTTGATGAAAGCCCGGCCCTTTGTGTGGGGTGACTTGCCATGAAAAATACAGTCCAATTTTGGGGACTATAGGAGTCACTGTCCCAGGTAAACTTTAATAATAATAGTAAAGATTTAAAATAGTTGCATTGGTTTCAGGATCCCATTTCTCGTTGCCTCTGATGGGATGCACATCATTTGAGTACCTACCACGAATGCTGTCGGTACATTGAGTACTCAATTTGTCACTGGGAATCTGGGAATTCCTCGAGCTGATTTCCCTTTGACATGGCCAGATAGTCGGATCTCGAGTATTTCCTTCTGCCTGCGGCTTGTGCCATGAGGCACACCAAAATTGACAGGGGTAGCGCCTCTGCTGTTTGACTCAGGTTCAACCCATCTGACCACCATGACACATAGATTATAACTGATTGTTTGAAATACAAAGCAAGTAATGGCGAAAAAGTTGTGAAAAACAAGTAAAGGCGAGGCTGGCACCAGACAAAAGTAAATCTAAGATAAAAGGACTATGGGAATCCAAGGTGGAACTGGCGAAACCTCCAATATCGCCAGGGCAATTCAATATTTTGATATTGAAACAAAATATATAAATTTGTGTCTACCATATTGTCAAGTTCCTCACAATGAACAGTGTTCTTAATTCAAATTCAAACAAAAAATCTTACAGTTCAAATTAGAAACTGAGTGTGCACACCGTCACCATCTTTCCTACCACTGTACACAAACAGCTGCTTGGCCATGTGGTCTCATGCACAACACATCACCTGATTGGTCAATTGAGTCACATGCAAAAATGAGCCAATCATGGCTCATGTTACAGAGTGTTCATCATGGCTTCCTCCCAGTGAACATGTGTAAATCTTGTGTAATGTACAGAGGGAATACACAAATGGGAAGCCTTGTTTATATTGCACCATGTGAAAATAAAGATTCCAGTGTTTATAGCAACAATTATTTGGAGTCATAGGTAAATATGCAGGTAGGGGATAGATGGAACCACCGAATGTGTCCCAAATCAGTCCGTGAGAGTGGATCATAAGTCCACGAAAATGCTCAGTTTACCGGTCCGTAGATCTACTCCATGCTGTCACTTGCGTGTGACTGGCAGTTGTGTGCTGTTTTTGCACGGTAAGTAATCTCATATCACTTATGCATGATCTTTATTTTTTTCCCAACTCTGTAAGAACTAATAGGCTCAGCATGTCACAATTTTTTAAACCATAAACACAGAGCAGCATGTTCGGAGGATTATTTTAGGGTGCTAATATTGTTCTGGTCTGAAGGATTGGATTTTTTTCCCTGTGTCAGAAAAACGCAGGGCTGTGTCAATCAGAGCACTATTATTTGCACAATTTATGCACATTTGTGTGTTATTGCTAGCCCTGTATCAGTATTCCTTGTCTTGGCTATGAAGAACAGGCTTCATGTCGCTGGTTAGAAGAAAACAAAGACATGAAAGTGTCCACTGAGATGTCACAAATTCAAAACACTGTTTCAAAATTCACAACATTGTGAAAACAGTCCTGGAGGACTAGAAGACCGTACTTTGAAGGATCTAGCCAACTCAGCACTGTATGTAGTCTATTTTTAACAGAGGGCAGACCCAGGCTTGTTGTACCTAGAAGTCCAGTGCCTGTGCTGCCTTGGGACTTATAAGCCCAGCAGACTCATAGCCTCAGGCAAACATAGACCAGCTAGGACACCAGTCTCAGTCATGGTGCACTGACAACTCTTTCGAGTACTAGTGGAAATATAACCTGTCTGGTACATAAAGCCCCGTGGCGCATATCTGTTCTTGCATGAAGAGAAAGAGATTCTCTGTATTTTATTGAGGGCCTCATTGTACAGTTGTTGGGAGTCACCCGCCCCATCCCATTTGCTACAAGACCCAAACTCTCCAAACAATACACCTAGCAATGCATTGCTAGAAGACTGCCTATGAGACAGGTTCAATCTAATTTATTATGAATGCAAAATGGTTGCCTAGCACCATGGAGGTCCATTTAGCTTGTAACAAGCAGTAGAAGCCCTGGATGTATATTTTTGGGAAATTCAGTGAATTTAGCATACATTGAAATTCCATAACTTTTTTTGCATGCTATTGGATTTGCCAGATGTCTCAAACTTACATGTGTAAGCTAGAACTTTATGTCTATCTATAATACTTTTGAAGATATAGAGCTTTTAAAAATTTAATTACCCCTAATTTGCATAATTTTAAACATCACAACAATTCCAAACCAGGTGCTTAATTTCACTGGTAGGTCAGTCATCATGGCAAGTTTGGTGGTTTTTGGAGTAAGTGTGTCCGAGAAAAACTTGGTTGTAAAGAGGGAAGGAAGGAAGGAAGGAAAGAAGGAAGGAAGGAAGGAAGGAAGAATTCTTGGAGAAACGAAATGTCTGGGTTGGCACTCAGACAATAGCTCATGCACTGCTAACACATCCACCACACAACCAGCGTATTAAACTCTTTATTTGTGACCAGACTTTTGACATTGTTGATAAACGTCCTTGTTAACATCTTGTAAGGACCAGGGTAGAATGCTCGCATAATGCTGATGGATAGTAACTGAAAGTAAATGAACATTCTGTTGATGATGAAGTCATACTTCAGTTGCTGAAGGAGGAGCAGGGGCATGACATACCATGCAATGTTAAAAGCAAAGATTCAGAAAGGCACGTGGATGAATTTGCACATGATGCCAGTCAACTTAGCTTGTATCCAAATCACAGGGAAACAACTGGATTGTAAGTGGCCAAGATGTGCAACATGCAGTCATGTATACGTCTGCAGGCAGGTCTGGCACTATGGAATGCTGCAGGCTTCATTTGTTATAGCCCTGACCAAGGACAGCTACATGTATTTACCTCAGGCAATTCTCAGCAAAAAGGTTGTCTATAATAACATGACATTTGCTGGGAACATTAAAGCAGACAAACATTGACATGTAGGGGCTTTTGGGTGGTTTGAGTTGGAAAGTGTTCAAGTGCAGACCAACACTGTGAGGTCTTGCTGTGGATTAGTTACAATCAATAAGCCACCTGCCACAGTTTGTAGTCTACCAATACAGACTGCTCAAGGCAAAAGCTGTGGGATTTTGTTGGGCAGTGTGCTAAAGCATGTGATGGTCATGACATGCGTTCTTGGTGAATCTTTTTGGCTACTGGTTGTCCATCAAACATGGTATCATGTGAAGTTTAGTTCGACAAGAGTATAGTGTCACATATAGTTTACCTGGCCAAATATCCACCTTTGTACATGTAGATCTGACCTTTATAAGATAACATGGCCAAGATCATTAGCGTTTCTTGGCATAAACCTGAGTGTGGTAACAAGTAGGTTTAATGACCATCAGGTACATTAAGATCTCTGTTGATAACATTACCACTTAAATAGTCAACAATTTACATCATGTTTATGCATCTCCATAGAAACACAACATACTGCTGATATAAAAATCTTTATGTAAGCAACATCACACATTATCAATAATTTTGTTTGCATTGTTGTGTTTCATGATGGAAATTCAAACTATTATTGCATCTATTGCCAAGGTTTTCATTTATCAGTGTTTTACTTTGTTTTCAGCTCTGCTGACCACAGGTCCCAGCTCATGGGATCACATGGCAGTCTGTTGGTCCATCCACCATTCTATCTTTCTATCTGTCTGTAAACTTTGCTTGTGAGCATAAGACATTCCCAATCCACTGTTTTCAAGATAGCCCCATATGACTTTCAGGACTTGTCACGTGTACAAAAATTCTTGGTCAAGTTTGATACTGGTGACCACTCCAGCATCTTTGATGTTTGATAGATCTTCGTGAAATTTAGGTGATTTGTGGAACAGGTCAAAATCTCAGTTGCATGTGATACTAGTGGCGCTATCTATATTTTGGCCGAAATTATGAGCCAAAATATGTTGCAAGATATAAAGTTCCCTATCTCAAAAAGAGATTGAATTGGACATACCAAATTTATAGGATATATAGACTATGTTCAATGCTAGTATATTATGTAAGATCAACGACCTCGACCTATTTTTAGCCCAGCTGCCTTGTCAGTATCTGAGCTTATCTTATGCTCCTTCATACATTATGGTTCGACATCCGTCGTCAACAATCAACTTCTTCTCCAAAACCGTGGGCCAGGTTCACTTCAAACTTTTAGGCAATGTACCTTGGGTGGATCTCTAGAAGAATGGCTCAAATGGTCATGCTCCAATAATTTTGGATTTTTCATGATTTTTTTTTGGGGGGGGGGGGCAAATCTTACAAATTTTTCTTCTCCAAAACCGCTTACCCAATTGCTTTGATATCACACAGGGACAGTCCTAAAGACTTCTAGTTCTTAATTGTTCACCAGGTGGCACAGCAATCTGTTTCTATTGTTTCATGATTTTTTTGGTGTTTGTTCACTATTTTCTACTTCTTCTCCATATCTGTCATGCAGATTAAGCTGAAACTGTGTGGATATGTTCCTTGTGAAAAGGTCAAACACAGTTTTTCAACAGGTGGCACTGCTGTGGATTTCTGATTTTTAACGAGTTTTGCAATTCGGGTACTTTGGTAAATGCATCTTTCCTGTTGATTACTATGTAAGGCAATGAGTATTCTAATGCTAATTCACATTTTCTACTTCTTCTTTGAAACAGTCATCCAGATTGACTTCAAACATGGTGGCAATATGCCGCGGGTGGGATTTTACCAAGTTTGTTCAGATGATCATGCTTCAGTAATTTTTGGAGTTTTTGTGAATCTTTTTGTGAATTTTTGGGGGCAAAGATTAACTTTTTTTTTCTCTGAAACCACTCACCCAATTGTTTGATATCACACAGGAACACTCCAAAGGACTCCTAGTTTGTAATTTGTTTAGCAGATGGCACTGAAATTTTTTAGCTCAGCTGACTTACTTGTCATACAGGGGCAACCAGCAGAATGGTTGTCATCATATTCTGGTTGATACGAACCCATTTATAGGCCTACTCACCGGCCGAAAATACTGATTAAGGTTAGAAGGGAACAAACAAAAATCGGCGCCCCTCACGTTGTTTTCCTGTTTTAAACACCTTCTGCTGCCAGACGCATATAATCTGAATACCAAAAGAGTTGTCACAATCCACTCCCTCAATCCCTGCCTCAAAATTGAGTTTTCGGACATATTTTAGCCCACTTAGACCACTTTATTCCTCACAAAGCGTCTTGATTCCAAATGAGCCCCCTCTTCGTTAAACAGAAGTGACCCCTGTGTATGGACTCAAATTTCTTCTTCATTCTGATGGGCCACCAGTGAATAAATTTGTACTTTCATTTACTAGCCAGTTTGCTTTAATCGCTAAATTGTTCACACATGTGTAATAAAATGATAAAGTAAACAAAAATACAAATTAAAGTGAAGGAGAAATTTGAGTCCATAAATTTTGTGAGAAATTACTTTATTTATAATTTTCCTGTGTAGATTCTATGTCAATCTATCCCCAAACTTGGAAACCCAAGAAGTAAAGAGTTAGATATTGATTTAGGGCACTTATTTTCTGATACAAACAATGATTAAATTTGCTTAAAACATTCATATATTGCTCTTTACGCAAAAATTGTCACAATCTTCAAATTCAGTACAACTAAACATTAAACATGTTAGAGAAAAAACTTAGAAAGAAGGAAAGAAAGAGAGAAAGAAAAAAAGAAGGAAGGCAGGAAAGAAAGAAAGAAAGAAAGAAAGAAAGAAAGAAAGAAAGAAAGAAAGAAAGAAAGAAAGAAAGAAAGAAAGAAAGAAAGAAAAAGAAAGAGAGAAAGAATTATTCAGGTTTATTTTTTATGTATTTACTGATTCACTCATTTTTTAATTATTTAATTTATATCTTATTAATAATTTAGTTTAGCAATTAAGCCAAAGTTTAAAAATTTTGTGAGAAATTAGTTTATGTGTATTCCTGTGCAGTTCCCATGTATCTTTATTCCCAAACTTTGAAACCCCAAAAGAAGAAAGGTGATCTTGATTGTGGTCACAGATCTTCTGATACAAACAAGGATTACATCTGCTAAAAACTTTCATAAACTGTTCCTCAGAGAAAAACCACACTCTTCAAATTCCATACAAATAAAAATTGAACATGTAGTAGAAACAGAGAGAGAAAGAAAGAAAAAATAAAAAAGAAGGAAGGAAGAAAGAAAGTGGGATTATTTTTGTTTGTTTGTTTTGTTTTATTTATTTTTTTTTTCTTATTTTTTTTTTATCTGTTTATTGTGATTCAGTCAAAGGTATCATCATGAATGTTGTGAGCAATTACTTAATTCATTATTATATTCCTGGGTAATTTCTATGTCAATTTATTCCCAAACTTTGAAAGCCAAGAAGTAATGTAATTTGTAGCCACAAATTTTTTGATATGGGCCGCACAAATGAACTGAGTATATAATCCTTTCAGCATCCCAATGGGGATGATCCATATAGTCATTCATTTGGCTACAGGCAGCCAATACAGTTGTGAACAGATGCTGTATTCATGTATGGGCTTCCACACAAACAATAATCTCAAGCTCCAGCCATACTCTTGCTTTGAAATTATTGTTGTCCACGTGGTTGTGGTTGATATCCATCATAAAGAGAGCACTCAAGCATATCTTAAACTTACAGGAATGGTCTTTTTAGCTCAGCTGACTTGTCAGTCAGCTGAGCTTATATGGTGGTTAGGCATATATGTCATGCGTCCTTTACCTCATAACACCTCTAGTCAACTTTATGGTGCTAAAAATTGTGTTACTATTTCCCTGTTTATACCAGTGTTGGTATGCTGGAATAGTGTATGAAGCTTCTAAATATCAAAGGAGATGTCCGTTTGTTTCCTCACTTTGGTATTGGAAGATGAATGTTAATGCTTTGGTAACTCTGGAATCTCTTTGCTGTCATTGTTACGTTTGATATTTATGAATATGGGTCATGTTTTTCCACATAAGTGTATCATACTAAAGACGTCCATCCGTCGGCATCCACGTACAATTCACATTTTTGACTTCTACAAAACCGCTGGCCAGATTCACCTCAAACTTGGTGGGATTGTACCTTGGATGGGTCTGTACCAAGTTTCTTCAAAGGGTTATGCTCCAGTGATTTTTGGAATTTTTGTAATTGTTTTTTGTTTTTTGGTTTTTTTTTGGTCCTTTTTTTGTGGCAAATCTTAAAAAATCTCTGAATTGGCTCTCTTGATTGCTTTGATATCACACATGAAAATTCCTGGGGACTCCTAGTTCTTAATTTGTTCACCAGGTGGCAGTGTGATTTTATCTCCTTTTTTTTAATTATTTTTTTGGGTTTTTTTTTTATGTTATTGCCATTTTAAACTTCTTCCCCAGAATCGTCACTTAGATGAAGCTGAAACTTTGTGGATAATGTTTCTTGTGGAAGGTCAAACAAATTTGTACACCAGGTGGAACTGCTGTGGATTCCTGATTTTCAACATTATTTTCAATTTCGGTACTTATCAGTAAATGCACCCTTCCTATTGATTACTATGTATAATAAGTCAATGGATATTCTAATGCTAATTCTCATGTCCAACTTCTCCAAAACCGTCATGCAGATTGACTTCAAACTTGGTGGCAATGCACCTTGAGTGGGTCATTACCAGATGGTCATGCTCCATTGATTTTTTGAAAAAAAAATTATGAAATTTTTTTGTTCTTTTTGGGGGCAAATCTTAAAAATTCGCAAGGTTATTTGTACATGTCTGCTGAACATAGGACTCTCACAGTCCTCTTGTTTTTTTTACCCTTCGGCCTTATGAGACTGATGGGTATTGTCGTACCCAGCGCCATCCGTCTGTCCGTCCGTCAGTCCCGTGGATTTACCACCATAACTTCAGAAATTTTTTAGACAGGACTTTTAAATTGCACATGATACTACATTCTTATATGGCCTACTTTGTTTGCAAGCATAATTGACCTGGACATAATTCTCAAGGTCACACAATGGTCACATATGCTGAGCAACGTTACCACTCTAACTATTGAAAGCCTGCATCTAGCAATCTAAAGCTTGCACACAAAAAGCTTCATAGAGTGATCTAGAAGCCTGTGGAAAATGGAGGTCATAGCTCTATATTTGACCTACTTTTTGAGGTCAAAGGTCAAGTGCACAATGGTGGTATTGGTATAAGTAAGGAAGTATTTAAGTCAGTTACATGAAATTTTATACACATATGTATCACAACCAAAAAATGTGTCATGAATCAAAAGTAGGTCACTAGGTCAAGTATCTGGGTCACAGTGACCTATTCATTGAAATTTTGTTTACCCACTATAACTTCAGAAGCTTTTGAGACAGGACTTTCAAATTGCATATGATAGTACACCACTGCACGCATAATTGACCTTGACCTAATTTTCTAAGTCACACATGGGTCACAAGTTTGCTGAGTGACGTGCATCTAGAAATCTAAATCTTAAAACAAAAGAAGCAACACAGGGTGATCTAGAAGGCGATTGAAATTCAAGGTTATACCTCTATATTTGACCTAATGTTTTTGGAGTCAAAGTTCAAGTGTACAATAGTAGTATTTGGGTAGGTAACTATACCTTATACTATGGGACACTATTCCTATTCACTTACAGCAAAAGAGATTGAAGGGGGCCGAAGAGTACTGCGTTCTTTGAACGGTATTTATGTCTCCCGGTGGAAGCCGGGGGACATATTGTTTTAGTGCCCGTTTCTTCCGCTTCTTCTTCTTCTTCTTCTTGTTGTTGTTGTTGTTGTTGTTGTTGTTGTTCAGGTTCTTGGTTTCCGTGCGATAAGTCTTGAAGGACTTGACAGAATTTGATGAAACTTGGTAGGATTATGTATCTAGGCAAGACCTAGGTTGGGATTGTATTTGGTGACCTTGACCTAATTTTCAAGGTCACAGGGTCACTTATGTGAAATTGGTTTCCGTGCGATAAGTCTTGAAGAACTTAATGGAATTTGATGAAACTTGGTAGGATTATGTATGTAGGCAAGACCTAGGTTGGGATTGTATTTGGGTGACCTTGACCAAATTTTCAAGGTCACAGGGTCACTTATGTGAAATTGGTTTCCGTTCGATAAGTCATGAAGAACATTATGGAATTTGATGAAAGTTGGTAGGATTATGTATCTAGGCAAGACCTAGGTTGGGATTGTATTTGGGTGACCTTGACCAAATTTCAAGGTCACAGGGTCACTTATGTGAAATTGGTTTCTATGCGATAAGTCTTGAAGAACTTAATGGAATTTGATGAAACTTGGTAGGATTATGTATCTAGGCAAGACCTAGGTTGGGATAGTATTTAGGTGACCTTGACCCAATTTTCAAGGTCACAGGGTCACTTATGTGAAATTGGTTTCCGTGCGATAAGTCTTGAAGAACTTAATGGAATTTGATGAAACTTGGTAGGATTATGTATCTAGGCAAGACCTAGGTTGGGATTGTATTTGGGTGACCTTGACCAAATTTTCAAGGTCACAGGGTCACTTATGTGAAATTGGTTTCCGTTCGATAAGTCATGAAGAACATTATGGAATTTGATGAAACTTGGCAGGATAATGTATCTTGGCAAGACCTAGAATTGGATTGTATTTGGGTGACCTTGACCTAATTTTCAAGGTCACAGGGTCACTTATGGTTTCTGTGCGATAAGTCTTGAAGAAATTAATGGAATGTGATGAAACTTGGTATGATTATGTATCTTGGCAAGACCTAAGTTGGGATTGTATTTGGGCGACCTTGAGCGAATTTTCAAGGTCACAGGGTCACTTATGTGAAATTGGTTTCGGTTCGCTAAGTCACGAAGAACAGGATGGAATTTGATGAAACTTGGCAGGATTATGTATCTTGGCAAGACCTAGGTTGAGATCATATTTGGATGACCTTGAGCGAATTCTCAAGGTCACAGGGTCATATATGTGAAATTGGTTTCTGTGCGATAAGTCATGAAGAACTTAATGGAATTTGATGAAACTTGGTAGGATTATGTATCTAGGCAAGACCTAAGTTGGGATTGTATTTGGGTGACCTTGATCAAATTTATAAGGTCACAGGGTCACTTATGTGAAATTGGTTTCCGTGCGATAAGTCTTGAAGAACTTAATGGAATGTGATGAAACTTGGTAGGATTATGTATCTAGGCAAGACCTAGGATTGGATCATATTTGGGTGACTTTGACCAAATTTTCAAGGTCACAGGGTCACTTATGTGAAATTGGTTTCCGTGCGATAAGTCTTGAAGAACTTAATGGAATTTGATGAAAGTTGGTAGGATTATGTATCTAGGCAAGACCTAGGATTGGATCATATTTGGGTGACCTTGACCAAATTTTCAAGGTCACAGGGTCACTTATGTGAAATTGGTTTCCGTGCGATAAGTGTTGAAGAACTTAATGGAATGTGATGAAACTTGGTAGGATTATGTATCTAGGCAAGACCTATGTTAGGATTGTATTTGGGCGACCTTGAGCGAATTTTCAAGGTCACAGGGTCACTTATGTGAAATTGGTTTCCGTTCGCTAAGTCATGAAGAACAATATAGAATTTGATGAAACCTGGTAGGATTATGTATCTTGGCAAGACCTAGGATGAGATCGTATTTGGATGACCTTGAGCGAATTCTCAAGGTCACTGGGTCACTTATGTGAAATTGGTTTCTGTGCGATAAGTCTTGAAGAACTTAATGGAATTTGATGAAACTTGGTAGGATTATGTATCTAGGCAAGACCTATGTTGGGATTGTATTTGGATGACCTTGACCTAATTTTCAAGGTCACAGGGTCATTTATGTGAAATTGGTTTCTCTGCAATAAGTCTTGAAGAACTGGATGAAAATTGCTAGAGTAATGTATCTAGGTGAGAGCTAAACTAGGATTGTAATTTTCAAGCAAACTTGGTCATTTGTAATTTGTTATCACTGTAGCTTATTCAGAGAGGTAAGTGTTCCACCGGGAGACATTTGATTTTCTGTTGGAAAATCAGTCTGTTCTAGTTTTGTATTTTTTTTGTTTAACCAAAATGATAGGATTTGTAATGGAAGAATATTGTATTTCAAGAGTTGCCTTTACTGGAGTTATGGGGTATGACTATGGAATGAAAGAATACATCATAATTAAAAGTAATTTGGAATTGCTTCAGGTACAATTTGGTGCAATCTGGTAAGTAGCGCTCTACTAGAGGCTCTATCATCTCTGACAACACAAGGCGAAAACCTGTGCCACACCCCAGAAAGCACTAAGTTAGATAGATAGATAGATAGATAGATAGATAGATAGATAGAGAGATAGAGAGAGAGAGAGAGAGAGAGAGAGAGAGAGAGAGAGAGAGAGAGACAGTGCTGCGGTGAGAAAGTCCTTACACGATAATTTACATCAAGGTTGTTACACATGTTATCCATATAATGGGATGCAGTGTACTGTATAGCACTCATCGCCTTTATCTTCATCATGCAAAATGGCTTGCGGGTTGGCTCTTTCTTTGGCAGGGATGTCCAGTGTATATAATGTTGTCTGGTTTCCCGTTTAATGAAAACATGGGCATATATCTGCTAGGTCGAAAACCAACATAACGATACATGGCTGTGTAAAATTAGACACGCACTTGGCCACTGGAATGAATTGACAGGTTGTTTTACTTCAACATTGTCAGATAAGGAAGCAAGTGAAGCTTATGGGACAATTGAATCGAGTGAAACAAATGCATAACAGATCCAGGACTAGACTTGAAAGCATTGGGGAATTCACGTCATTGATAGTGCTTCTGCTGATTGAAAAGCCCATTCCGTTTTCAGTATTTCGATTCCTTTTTACAGTTTGTTCCACCCGTAGACATTTTGCTATCTAGGTCAGAAGCAGTCACCATAGGTCAACGTGCAAGGCACCACGACAAAAACGGGGTTCTGTATGCCAACCTTTTCTGCAAACATGTCCCCAAACAGGATGATGTAGTAGGTTAAAGTGGGGTCTTTATGGGCAGATTTTTTGTACAAACGCCGGAAGCATGTAAATAATTTTGAAAAGTACCTTGCGGAAAAAGTATTAAGTTCTGCAGTAATTTCTGCAATTCTGGATACATTGCCATTGGACTTATTTTTTAACTATAACAAAACAGTGATTATAGAATTACTGAATAGATAATAAGGCTGTATAATTAGCTAATTATCTCATTTTTCTTTGTTTACAAAAATGACCACTCATTGTTTCGCTTTTGACTTTCATGGAATATCATTCAAAGCTTAAAAATGTGTCTTGTAGCCTTTTACAAACCAAATTAGTCTGAAATTACTGTTTTTTTCTCTGAGCTAATTTACTGATCTATTTTTATGAGATGAATCATTACATTTTGGAATAGTTTGCCATCAGGTCATCATCAGTTCTAAATGTATAAAGAAAATAAAAGAAAGTATGTATAGGTATGTTTTAGCTTCTGAAAATTGAATATGTTTTGAACCGTATTGGGCCAACCAATCTAAATTAACAAAGAAAATCGAAGAAATACGTATGAGTACACATCTGTTTTTGAAAGCTGACAAATTTTAGTATGCATTATTACACACTGGCTGAATACTGGTAGAAAGGGGCGGTGTTTTGACCCATTATTTTTACATGTTGCATCTGCCTGTATTGGAGGCATGTTGGCAACAATGGGTGCTGGTCCTAAGGATATGGAATAATGAATGTATCATAGGCAAGATTTACTGCAAGATCCACATATTTTTTCCAACCCTTCATCATGGATTTCAGTGGTTTCTAGGTAACAAATTTGCTCTATTCAAACATTTCAATGTAACTATTATAACAAATTTCACTTAAATGCTTCAAATTCAATAAGGCGCATCCCATCTGGTCTTCATTGTGGACACCTATCAACGCAACATATATTTACATGGACAGTTACATGCTTCAAATTCAATAATGTGTCCCATGTGATTTTTATTGCAGACACTGATCAACAACAGAGTATGTACGGTGTATCTAGATTTACATGGAAACTTCGCGTCAACGTGCACTGCGTATTCCTCTGCCTTCCTTCATTTGTTTACACTCCTGCCTTATTTTGTGCTCAAGATTTCATGAGTTAATGGTGTTAAAATTTGGTATGTGGGACTAGGTTCAATAGTTCATGGCAGCACAGGTCCTATTGGCTGTCTGGCTGGCACATCAAGCAAACTCTTGGCATGGAGCACATGCAATTTGATGCATTTGATTGGGCGCTGAGGTGCATGTAATCAAATCCACAAATGATGAGCTTTTTTTCATTTAATCAAGTTTATTCATCAAAAATATACATTCAAGTTTCATGGGCACAATTAGAGAGTAGAAACCCTTACAGGCATATGTAAAAAGCTTGGATTCTTCCGAAGGCGTTTGTAATGATGATTCATCAGATTGCCCGGGGGTTTTTTTTGCTGGGGTTTTCCTTGCATTTTTTTCTGAACCGATAAGAAAGCTTGTTACATATAGAGATGGAAAGCAGTGATTTTATCATGTCAGTCATTGAAAAGAGTCAATCACGCAAACTGCAAGTTTTTATGTAAATGTGAGGACTTGCATCACTCAAATTATCACCAGAAACTGGGCAGTTGTGTGGAGTATATTATCATGCTTCTGGCAGGAAAAAAATCTGTTCTTTTTTTTTTTCAACAACATGACCGAAGTGGCCCTCTGCAAATATTGCAGTTTGTCTAAGATAAAATGTAATCATGCATGTGTGTAAATAACAGGTAGGCTAGTGGATCTAGCAGGCGCAGATTTGGGGGGGAGTGCCAGGAGCGCCTGCTACACCCCCCCCCCCCTCCCCGGCCCCTAAAAAAAAAAAAAAATGTGGCGCCTCCAAAAATTGTTGGTCATCTCCGGTCACACGAGAAAGCATGGGGGGGTTACCCATTATAACTTTGGTCCGAGCTTTCCGAATCACCAAATTTCAAAGACACAGAGTCGATTAATCAACGTGGTGTCAAAGATCCTCAGGCTGACAGGCACAAAAACAACAACAAATACTGCAGCGCCCTCTGTCGGGTGCAGGAAGACTGGTTCCCAACGTGAATGCATAAGCCAGAGTAGCGAATCGCAAGGAGCCAGGCTATTTTACTTCCCGCCATGCATTGTAAATTTCCGGTTTGACGTCATAAGTTCGGGAAGTTTGCCATTTAAACTTGGGAATTTACATGTGCGTCCAATAAATAGATAGAGAGACATTATTTCTTACGACTGTTTTGACTGTGTTTTTGGAGATAAGTAACTAAATGAAGCAGCAAACAGAACTGCATGATGGATATACGAAATCCCAAATGAAGATAAACCTGATATAATATATTTCTTACTGTGGTCCCCTGTGTAAGGCCCCTCTCACCAGAGGCTACTCCTCTTGAAAAGCCACCATTCTTGTGCAGAAAGTGTAACATTTTATTTTATATATTCCCCCTCCAGAAGGGGCCACCCCTCTTACAAGGCCACTTAGGCTGCATTTTGGGTGCCTTGTAAGAGGGGAGCCACTGTATTTGATTGACAGAAAAAAGCAGTTTATGCCCCTTTAAATGCATTAAAACGCTGGAGCTTCGGGGGGCTCTGCCCCCCTTAACCCCCCGGCAGGGCTCTGCCCTGGACCCGACGGGGGCCTGGGCGGCCCCCGGACCCCCGGCCTTACTTGCTATGTTCAGCTCCCCCCCCCCTTGACAAATCCTGGATCCGCACCTGTCTAGTAAGTTTCAGCTTTATCTGACTGACAACCATGGCGAATAATGTTCAAGGTGATATCAGGTGTATCCATTAACAGGCCCTATCCTAAAGTTCAACAATAAACTAGAAAAGAAAGATTTGCTTGAAAGCAAATCTGTCTGTGTATGTGAAAAATATGCACAATTACAAAAACATGCAGTGTTGCAACCCTTATACAATATCTATAATTTGAGCCCAACTTGATCAAAATTGGATTAAAAGTGGCCCAGTTATAGCTAGATGAATATTTCAAAGGTCCAAATGACCTTGATCTTTAACCTCTAGAGGTCACATGTAATTATAAAAATGTGCAGTGTTACAGAAGCTACAATTTGTGTCCAACATAATCAAAATTGGATGATAATTGACCGAGTTATAGCTACATGAATATTTTGAATGGCAAAATGACCTTGACCTTTGACCTCTAGAGGTCACATGTAAATTACAAAAATGTGCAGTGTTACAGTAGCTACAATTTGTGTCCAACATGATCAAAATTGGACGGAAATTGACTGAGTTATGGCTTGATGAATATTTCAAACGTACAAATGACCTTGACGTTTGACCTTTAGAGGTCACATGTAAATCGCAAAAATGTGCAGTGTTACAATATCTACAATTTGGGTCCAACATCATAAGAATTGGATGAATACTTTGTAAGCCAGAAGCAATTGCATTTTTTTAATTAATTGCCCTAATTTGCATTATTTTCAAAATCTTAACTATTCAGAACAATATGCAAAACTTCACTACAGGTACTATAGCCATGCAAAGTTTGAAGTTTCTAGCTTGCACGGTGTCTGAGTTTAAGACGATACAAAATCTGGCGGAAAGAAAGAAAAAAGAGAGAGAGAGAGAGAGAGAGAGAGAGAGAGAGAGAGAGAGAGAGAGAGAGAGAGAGAGAGAGAGAGAGAGAGAGAGAGAGAGAGAGAGAGAGAGAGAGAGAGAGAGAGAGAGAGAGAGAGAGAGAGAGAGAGAGAGAGAGAGAGAGAGAGAGAGAGAGAGAGAGAGAGAGAGAGAGAGAAAGAATATTGGGTAAAAGACATAATAAAGGTATTATGCCTGCTTCATACATGCAGTGCTCACAGTCAGTGGCAGTTGTTGGCTGTAAATTATAAATAGACAGAAAGATCTACTCCAGAATATACAACAGTGCTACAGGAACTGCTACTTGTGGTCTTGGCTTGTATTTATACAAATTGTCAACTTTGCCATGAAAATTAAAATGGGAATGTCATTTTTTGGCACAACAATGAAGCAAAAATACAGAACCACACACTATTGACAGATCATCAGGTTTTATTTGCTGTTCATTACAATGTGACAAGATACAGATATTAAAGATTGACAGATCATCATGGTTTATTTGCTGTTCATTACGATGTGACAAGATACCGGTACAGATATTAAAGATACAGGACTATTTACCAGGCAACGATTAAGCAGAGAACAGGGTGCATCCTTAATTCATGCAAAAATATTATTTTAATAATAATTTGATGTCATGTGAAAGTAGAACAGTTTCAGACTTTGGTATTTTGAAACACTTGACATATACAGCTATTCAAAAGAAAGCTACAACTGAGACAACTTGGTTTTTGTATGACCCAAACTCCCCTCCAACAGTCTAACAAATGTGACAGCTTCCTCTGATGGCCTGCAAAAATAAAAGTATTAATTTCTGAGCTGGTCATCATGTGTTGTATGACAAATTACTCTCATTTGAGATGGCAGTTTACACCTTATGAGAGAAGGTCCAATTTAAATTTCCATCAAACAAAAAATTTAATGGCTCACATATTTTCAAGATGCCTTAATATTAAATCTTTCAGTGCCAAGTTTTGGACCGAGTCAACAGCTTTCCTTGACATGCTTTGGGCCAATTGTGCCCAAAGGGAGCCTAGGAAAGCTAGCTGTTGACCTGAACCATGATATTACCTGGAGCTACAAGCTGCTGGTACCTGAATGGAAAGTCTTTTCACAAGGAATATGAATCTGGCACCCTTATGAGAATTGAGAGCAGTTCGTCTTAAAGTAGTTTGACTCTAGTCTTAGATGGCAGTGAAAGAGTTATAATCCACAAGTATAAGAATCAATCAAAAAGGGACTAGCAATAATAGATGCTCCCTGTATTCTGTGTATAGAGGGCACTCGTTCAGGCAGTTCACAGTTGTGTATTCCCATTAATTTCCGTTGTAATTTGCAACTTTAGAAAAACATATAAAAACCACTGCATGTAAGAACACAAAATTTTGTATGGTCAATTAAGGTGTAGAACTTATATGATTTTCTAGTTTACATGTAGTTCAGTTAACCTTGAAAGTAAGCATTTGTTTTACGTACAATATTCAGCAGGCATATCAGGCCACAATAATTTGGTGGACTGGAGTTGTATACAGTGGTCCCCCTCTTATAAGGCCAACCCAAGTACATTAGAAATGTTGCCTTACAAGGGGTAGCTTCTCTTGAGGGGGGAAATAAGATGATAATACCATACTTGATGCATGGAGAAGTGGCCTCATATCTGTAGAGGTGGTGGCTTTTCATCAAGAGGGCTTTACACTAGGGAGACTTTATGCCCATTGGATTCAGCTGAATACACATGAAATTGTTTATTGTGACCGCCCTCCACCCCCCTTTAGTAGGCCAAAAATATTGCAGTAGCTTAAAGTTTGATAGGAGATTTTATAACCTGGCTTCTGATACTCAAGACTGGCAAAGTTTTGAGAATAGATTAATTTTTAGGAACTGCTCACCTGCACCTGTCTGCTCATACCTGTGGCTTTTAGTGTCTTGTCATACACCCTCCTGTGCTCCTTGCATGGACATTTATGGAGCCATGTTGATGCACGCACAAATAAAACTAGAAAAGACGATTTGCTGCATAGCAAATCAGTGTGTGTTTTCAAAGCATATTGGTATGGCAGTGTACAACTAGTCCATAACATAGATGTAGAAGTTAGAAGGGCATCTCTTTCTATTATAGCTTTGAAATTATTTAAGATTTAAAATTTCTAATGGGTGCTACTTAACATAATTAAAATGGCTACAACTTTTTTTGTTTTACACTCATTACATGCGCAATGGTCAAAAACCTAGTACAAGTTGAAATGACATCTCTATCTATAATAGTTTTGAAGATATTCAAGTTTTAAAATTTCCAATGATGCTAATTAGCATACTTTAAATTGCTACAACTTTTGTTTTAGATTCATTACATGCACAACGGTCAATAACCCCCTAGTTCAAGTTGAAATGACATCTCTATAATAGTTTTGAAACTATTCAAGATTTAAAGTTTCAAATGCTGCTAATTAGCATAATCTAAATCGCTAGAACTTTTGTTTTAAATTCATTAGATGCACAATGGTCAATAACCATCTAGTAGAAGTTGAAATGACATTTCTATCCATTATACTTTTGAAGATATTCAAGATAGAAAATTTCAAATGCCCCCAATTTGCATAATTTAAATATCATCATTCCTCTGCATAAAAAAGCTTAACTTCTTGTATGAAGGTACAATCATGCCAAGTTTTGAGTTTCTATGTATAATAGTCTTGGAGAAAAGTGTCGGACAAATTCACTGGCAAAAAAGAAAGAAAAAGAAAGAAAGAAAGAAAGAAAGAAAGAAAGAAAGAAAGAAAGAAAGAAAGAAAGAAAGAAAGAACAGAAAAGTGTATGTTGACACATACACTTTAAATATTCAGCTTATGAGAAAAGTAGTTCAGTACATGTATAGCTGTTTGTGAAGCAGGGATGGTGGAAAGAGATTATAGATTATATGAAAGGTTTAACAAAGGCTGCAACATGTAACATATCTGATATCAGGTACTACATGCTGCGGTCCACATGGTGGAAGGTGTTGGACAATAGTGTTATGTGTTTCTCACCTGTTTATCATGTACAGGATGAGGCATTGATACCCAAGTCCAAGACGGAAAGAGTACATGAATTTATTGTCATTCAGTATTCATACTGTCCAGTTTACTAAGGGAGGAGGGTAAGGGGTTTTCCATATTAGCAACTGGTTATATTTATTTGCCATGCTTACATACTGGAATCCCTTGTAATTTCCGTACTTCATACCAACCATTATTTGTACATTTTCATATTTTCCATACTCTGTACTAGGGCAAAATTATTGTTTGTACCAGGGCACCAGGGTTACCCCCCTCCCCCACCAACTACTGATATGTGCTTGTTCCTTGGTGATGTCTGTTTGTTCTTTGATAACTGTGTTAACAGAGTAACCATGGTTCTTGCTGGTCAAGGCTTGAAGTCAAAAGGAATGCATGTGTTTTTATATACTATTGTGTTTATTTTGTTGTTGCGGTGCATGTTCCTTCAGATTGCTACAGTAACGGGCACAACACTCGATGTGACTGTTTTCCACTGTGTGATGAATCCATTGAGCCTTTGTTATCTCAGTGAGCAATGAGTACAGACCGGATTCAGTTGTCATGTAATTTATATGAATGACTGCAGGCCGGGGTGGAGTCTGAGTGTTCAGCGCTGTATGGTATGTGATGACAGTAGTATAGCTGTATAGCAGTGTATTGATCTGGGTGGCAAAGGTGACTGCCCAGGTGCACAGCCAGACACAGGCCCAACCCAGTGGTCAGTTGAAGCAGTGGGTGGCAGCCTGTGGTGGCAGCATATTGCCCTGCCTGTCATTTGTAGGCCAGTGGCAGCCTCATTGCATTGTGCAGCCTTGCCAATATCAGCATATGCTAATTACTGTTTACAAATGGAGGTTCCGCTAAACTTGCCAGGCAGTGTGCATTCCCTGTAGCCGGCTCTTGTGTGTTCTGCGTCTCATCACATGACCAAGAAGGATGCGTCTAGGGAAATAGATCATCTGCGGCTCATGTCCATGCAGTATATTGCTCAAGGTGGCAATGCCCTGATCAAGCTTGTCTGAGTGCGATGCACCAAGCACTTGTGGCTATGTGCTAGTGCATGTTGGTGATGGTGTGTGACATGATGTAAGTGTAGAGCCAGGGTGGTCAGACATGGCCCGCCAGGTAAGTGTCTCTTCACTGCTGTACTGCCCACAGTTACCCGCCATACACCACAGCTGCCATAATAACATGCACCACTATTTATCGCTATTTTTGGTGGTTGATGTGGTTACCATGGAAACAGTTTTTTGTCTCTCTTTGTGGTACATGCAAATATAGCTTTTGGTGTTGATCTTGAATTTCAGTTAAGCAGCATGGATCAAAGCATGGTTTCAAGTATTAAAAAGTATCATACATACACCAATGGGGGTAGGGGACAGCCTCTTATCCTCTGGTGTGTATTTCCGAATATAAATAGAGTAAATGTCAGCATCGTAACAATTATCGTATGATCCTGATAAATAGAGTACTTACACTTAATTATTTCATTTTTAAATTCAGAAACTGTATAATATGACTAAACTAGTTGTCAGAGCTCCTTTACTGCCTGATTGTGTTTACAATGATGTGACCTGATGATCATGTGTGGGGCACAACTGTACCGAAGGAGACAGCCTGCCATGTCAACCACCATGCAACCCCTCTTTATTGGGGGGGGGGGGGGGGGGGGGCAGGTTGCCCATCATTTCCAGGTCACTGCCATTAATGATAACAATCTACTAAGTATGCATTGTGATTAGCAAATACTCCACAGGATACTTGCATAGTTATCTGCATCTGTTTACTTAATAATATGTTCTTAATGGGTTGATGGGTAAGTTGTCCTCATTGTACATGATTAGTAGGATTTTTGTATCTGCCTAATGTGCATATGATTTTCATTATATATTTATGTAAACAGTGAAACCTGCTTTGAGAGACCACTGTAATGAAAGACCACCTGCCTTTCAAGACCATATTTCAAAAGTCCCTTTTGCTATCTCTCGCATGTTATTGTACCTCCATTGAGAGACCACCTGTCTTATGTGACCTCTGTTTGGCCTGCTCTAGGGGTGGTCTCTCAAAACAGGTTTCACTGTATATGTATATATATATATATATACTGGTATATATATATATATACAGTAAAACCTCTCTAACCGAACACCTCCATATACTGAACACCTCTCTATACTGAACACCATTTCTCTGTCCCAAATATAGACTTCCAATGTAAACAAACCTCCCTATACTTCACTCCGGTCCCAAGGGTGTTCGGTACATATATATATATATATATATATATATATATATATATATATATATATATATATATATATATATATATATATATATATATATATATATATATATATATATATATATATAAGGGATGGGCAGATATCATGATAAAAGTGTGCTCTGGAAATTTTTTTCATCAAAGTATTTCCTTTGATATGCAAATGTACCAAAGATTAAAGAAAATCTTTTCAACCTATAATCACTTTGATACCAGCATGATATCACACGATATGACAGCATATAACAGCAGAGAGGAGGTCTGGCTGATTGAAGTGAGAGGCATTAATTTGCATAAAGGATAACAATCTCAGCACATGCTGTATCAAAAAATTAGCACTTGGGTGGTCACAAGGATCAGACCTTGATTTCTGTTTAGGCACAGGGAAAACCAGCTAACCAGTTAACCATGAAGGAATATTTCTACACATTCTGGTACGAATGTGTGGTGCTAATATTAAGTTCAAAAGATAGGCAACATGCAATATGAAACACATATGTTTTACACACTTAAAATGACTGTAGATCTTTGAAAAATCTGTATGAACAGATGGAAAAATCCTCTGTGTGATATTCATTTTACATGTACGCGGGGAGGGGGGAGTGTATTTCCTCAAATTTTTGGTGGGGGTGTGCAGCTTGACCTTTCAAAAACCCACCCTTTATATATATATATACACATATATATATATATATATATATATATATATATATGTATATGTATATGTATATGTATATGTATATGTATATGTATATGTATATGTATATGTATATGTATATGTATATGTATATGTATATGTATATGTATATGTATATGAGAAATAATCAGGCTAACTTAATCAAATGTCACAGCATATGTGTATCATATCTGAAAGTATGATATTACATAATATGGGTGACCTTGACTTGCTTTCTCAAGGTCACTGAGGGAATACATTTCAGGAGATAATATTCTTGTGATGGTCATTTTATCTATACACGTGAACATATATGCATTTTACCATTACAGGAATACATCTGTAATATACAGAAAAAAGTCCTGGTTGCGCTACTGTTGGTTTTCAATGGAACTGATATAACAGGTGTAAAAAAGACATTAAATTCAGTATTATGATCATAAATAAAGATGGAGCTTTGAAACTTACACCAACAGTGCATTGGGTCAGTGGTCAACTTTTGTCAATTTTGGATGACCTTGACTTATTTTTTGAAGGTCAAAATGCAAATTGCATATGTCATTGATAATTAAGAAGTACAAAATGTAGATATAAGTGAGCTAGGGTTACTAAATTGATACAAAATATGCATTGTACATGAGTATTGACATTACTCTATATATGACCTGTAACTTACTTTTTAAGGACTCTAAATACATGCAACTGTTTTAGAATAAAACCAACTTTGGAGCTGGATAAAGTACTACTCACTGATGCAAAGACAGCTAAGTATATATTTTTGGATTGTATAATCATGACCTACAGGTGCATTAAAAGAACAATCATTTTTCTTGTCTAATTGTTAAATAAACACAGTGATAATGAAAGGGTCACGTTTTATGCTGTTTTCGTCTATTTCTTCTATGACACAAATGATAAAACTGTACAAATGGATTTGTTAGATTCCTAACAATATTATAAAAAATGGCCTTATTTTTTGGATAGCTTGTTTAGTTTAGGAAATATAGCCTTGTAAAGCTGAAAAAATCGACTTTCTCGTGTTTCTCGTGATTTTCTTTGACAAGATAGATTTTTCAACTTTGCAGAGCGATATTTCATAATCTAAACAAGATATCCAAAAAATATAGCTGCTGTTTTTGGGCAATATTGTCAGGAGCCCAATACAGTTTTGCTATTTGTTCTGGAAGAGAAATAAACATCAATAGCATAAAACCAGGCCATTTCATGATCAGTGTATTTGTTTAACAATTGGGCTGGGACAAGTGTTGATCTTTGCACCAATCTGTAGTCCATGACCTACCAACCTAAAAATATATGCTTAAGCTACCATTGCATTAATAAGTAGTACCTTAGACGGCTGTTCACTTGGTTTTCTTGAAAAATGGTCCCATGTATTTAGAGGTCACTGATGGCATAAAAGTGGAAAAAAGCTTATGGACATGGTTAGGGTCCTTAATTTGTCATGGAACTCTATGCATTGTGATAAGAATGTTGGGGAGGCAAAAATATTCAAGTATCTTGGAACTGGTGGTGCCATCTGCAAGTCAACGCAAAATATCAGGAAATGTGTTTTGAGACAAGTATAATTCCTTATCATCAGAAAGAAGAAGACAATGATGATTCTAGATGTAGATGTATTATAAAAGTAAACCACGTGATTTTTCTATATTACACAAGACAACACTTCAAGAACTGGATTTTATGTTACAGACTGATAAAATAATGTGTTTGCTTCGTAGAGATGCCTTTATTTTCGTCATATGTCCAATAGTTTTCTAACAGGACACGATTTTTGAAGATAAGTCTTGTCGTACATTTTCAGAAGAATGGAAGCTTTCCAATGGGGGGTTAGATTCGAGGGGGTAGCGGACTGCTTTGCAGTTATTGATGGCAATATAAGTACCTATGCATTAAGGGACCTTATGGAATTGTTAAAGTGTGTGTGTCAAGACACACTTTTCTGTTTTTCCTGACATTCTTTCTTTCTTCTTTCTTCTTTACCACCAAATTTGTCCGACACTTTCCTCAGACACTATTATACATAGAAACTCCAAACTTGGCATGATTGTACCTCCATACAAGGAGTTTGACCACTTTATACAGAGGAATGAAGATGTTTAAAATTATGCAAATTAGGGGCATTTTTAAATCTTGAATGTCTTCAAAAGTATAATAGATAGAGATGTCATTCCAACTTCTACTAGGGGGTTATTGACCTGTGCGCATCTAATGAATTTAAAATAAAAGTTGTAGCAATTCAAATTATGCTAATTAGTAGCATTGGAAATTTTAAAACTTTAATATCTTCAAAATTATTATAGATAGAGATGTCAATTTAACTTCTACTAGGGGGTTATTGAACATTGCGCATCTAATGAATCTAAAGCAAATGTTGTAGCAATTTAAATTGTGCTAATTAGCAGTATTCGAAACTTTCAATCTTTGAATATCTTCAAAGCTATGATAGATAGAGATGTCATTCCAACTTCTACTAGGGGGTTGTTGACCATTGTGCACCTAATGAGTTAAAAATAAAAGTTGTAGCAATTTAAAATATGCTCAATAACACCATCAGAAATTTTAAATCTTAAATAACTTCAAAGCTATAATAGATAGAGATGTCATTCCAACTTCTACTCCTGTGTTATGGAATAGTACATTCCCATACCAATATGCTTTGAAGACACACACATTGATTTGCTTTGCAGCAAATCATGTTTCCTAGTTCGGTGATTGTTGTTGTAATATTTCACTAGGTTCCAGGTGTTCATTCTCTGTGGTAGCAGGGCAAACTGTTGTTAAAGTACTTTTAACAGGGTTCCCACAGGTCCTTGAAGTGCTTGAAGGTACTTGAATTTGCTACATTCATTTTCAAGGCCTTGAAAACTTTGAAAATCCAGAATTCTGGACCAAGGTTATGGAAAAGTCCTTGAATTTTATTTTTAAGCATCACCCAATGAGGCAAGTTCTACTGTTGCCAAGAAATATGAATATTTTCCACAAGCTTTAGCATTTATGAACTTGAATCACATTTATATGAACATATTCTGCTGTTATTTTCCTTTGAAGTGGCTGGCAAATTCCATTTGTCAAAATGTAACACTGCAAATTACAAAGTATCTTTTTGTTTTTAACCCCCTTTTAACCCATGTAGGTTTGACAGTTCTTATAAAATCTGGCCTAACCAATTATGTGAGCCTTATTTACATGTACAGCCTACTTTCAGGAACAAATACACTGTATCAAACATAGAGGTAATAAAGTACATCACCTTCCTAGTAAAAAACTGGGGCATTCTTGTGAAAAATGTGCATGGGGATAGGTACATCTTCCGGCCTAATTTTACCCTTATGTAGTAGTAGCAATTTTATAGACTAGATAGAGTCAATTTCAGGAATACAACCCATACTGGCTGTAGGCCTACATAAGTCACAGTAAACTCATAAAATAAGCCATATTGAGCTTATCTTTATAAATTACTGCCTATTTATGTCACCCCGTGCAACGGATATACATGTTGTTTTTGCGTCCGTTTCTTCTGCTTCATCATCATCATCATCATCATCATCATCATCATCATCATCAACATCATCTTCTTCTTCTTCTTCTTCTTCTTCTTCTTCTTCTTCTTCTTCACACATTGTTGCGTGCATTGCAGATGCCATAACTCAAGAACGAATTGACTTGGGAAGTTGCAATTTTTTGTGAAGATGTTCCTATATAAAACCTTGCTTGGGATTGCAGATGGGTGACCTTGACATTTTTTTCAAGGTCACATGGGCATGTCATCTAAAATTGATGTGGATGCAACAACTCTGTAAGGATTTGACTTATGAAGTTGAAATTTTGCATGATTATGTGCCATAATATGAACTAGGTTGGGATTGTAGATGGATGACCTTGATGTATTTTCAAGGTCACATAGCCACTTTTTAAAAATCATTGCAGATGCACTCGAGAAAGATTTGACTTAAAGAGGTTGACATTTTGTGTGATTATGTTTCTATATAAGACTTTTGTAAGACCTTGCTTGTAACTGCAGATGTATGACCTTGACCTAATTTTCAAGGTCACGTGGGCATTTCATCAAAAATCAACGTTGATGTGATAACTCAAGAAAGATTTGACTTGGGAAGTTGAAATTTATATAAGACCTTGCTTTGGATTGCAGATGGGTGACATTGACCTATTTTTCAAGGTAAACATGGGCATCTCATGTAAAATGGATAACTCAAGAAAGATTTGACTTGGGAAGTTGAAATTTTATGTGAAAATGTTCTTATATAAGACCTTGCTTGGGAGTGTAGATGGGTGATCTGGAGCTTTTTCAAGGTCACATGGCCACTTTTTCAAAATCATTGCAGACACACAAGTGAAAGATTTGACTTACAGAGATTGAAATTTTGTGTGATTATGTTTCCATGCAAGACTTTTAAGATCTTTCTTGTGACTGTAGATGTTTGACCTTGGCCAATTTTTTTAAGGGAAAGTTAATTTGTCGAATAAATGTAATGTACGATATAGGATGGGACTTTTCCAGCGTTGGACCCCAGAGTAGGGATTTTGTGTCAGATACTGAAGTCGCTCTGAGGCGGTGAATTAAGCAGCAGCACCAGTAGGACCCGTCACGACCCTCTGGTGTGTGAAAGATGGAGCTTGGGTGAGAAGGTGGCCCCAATAGTGGATACAGGTCTGAAAGTACCCGCGGGTTTTCGTATAAGTGGTAGTAATCTGGGTGACCTTGAGGTTCTGTCCCAAGGTCCCTGAGGACATAAAGTTAAAGGTCAGCTTGATTGAATGGGCACCACAAATTAGAAAGTTAATGTTCAGGGTTGTTAGAACTCATATCTGAAAATAAAAATGTTAAATTGCACTTTCGAATAGTGTTTTTTTAGCTCCAAATGCACCACATTTGCTACATGAAAGTTCAGAAATTTTCTCTGATCATGACCCGATGTGGGAAAGTGTTATTTACATCACAGACACAACCCACTGCCTAGGGTGAATATGTTGTAAGCCAGAGTGCCTTCAGTTTGTCAAGAGTCATGACAAGTACAGCACAACATAGTGATTCTGGACAGTCTGAAATAAGTTCTTCATGTACGTGATCTGATGAGGATGAAGAAGAAACAATAAGAAAAGCTGTAGCAACAGAGGAAATGATCATTCAGACTTACAGACATGAGCGAGATGACCAGAACCCTGCCGTCACTACTGGTACTGCAGCCGTGGGACAGCCAGATACCATAGCAATTAACTCTCCCGTTTTCACCAGTAGCCTCCCATTTTGGGGACTCAATACAAATTGATTAATTTCATATGGGTATGGAACAAGATTGGTCCTCTAGAAATTGAATCAAACTGGTTAAACACTCTGACGTTTAGTTACAATGAAATACTTTGTAATAACATTCCACACTGGCATTGTCACTGTGACAGTCAATTGATAATTATGTAATACTTTAAACAGTTGTAGAACTCCTATCTAAGTTTTGAACATGTTGAAATCAGAATCATGCTGAGGATTAATTTGTAAATACTGTAAAAAAAAATGACGACTCATTGTTCCTGCATAGTTTTATGAATAATACTTAACTTGGCTAGTTTCATGAACCTGCCAAACCTATCCTAAACATATTTGACAAATCAAAGTCGCTTTCCACAAAGCGTTCGTTACATAGGTAAGATCAGTTCCCAGGGCCTTGCCACATGTCCCTTTAAAACTTGACTGCACGGGTCCATGTTCCCATAATTTCAGGTCTTTGGGGGAATGTAAACAAGCTGTAGAATTTGTATTGCTACAATTTGCGGCAACACAACGACCCATCCTGGGTGGGAACATCGACGAAAATTAATATTTCCGCATGCATTGTTAATCTGGTCGATTAACTATTTGCCTCCTTAGTAGTTTTTCTCTGGTCCCCAATGAGGGGGTGAACAGTTTATCACCCTCCTGAAAGTCTGTTTAGCAGGCAAATGAAGTATGAATAAAATGTGTGTTTAACTAAGTGATACTTGACAGCCATAGCTCGCTAGCATGCTCGGAATCTTCCCTGTCAGCCAGCGGTGTTGCATTTGTGAAGTCACTAACCTTTGGCGCCTTCAGAGTGTCAGAAATGAACGGAAAGTGATGATTGAAGATGCTTTGAGTTTTTTTTAATAAAAACCTGAACAAAAGTATTATTTTCACATCTAAACTTTTTCAAAGTGCATCGTATGGTTACAACGACCCATGAGTCACCTGTGTATTCATTTGAAACATGCCCAATCAAGATGACCTTTAAGGACTCACTCATTGTTGTCTTGGCACATGTATGCAACAATATCCATCACAGGAATTGCACAAATAAGCTACGATTACATGTGGAGCAAAGTGCCATCTGGTGGATAAGTCTATTTGAGTGACTATTTGACAGGGTTGTGGCTGTCATGTTTGACTATTTGACAGGGTTGTGGCTGTCATGTTTGACTATTTGACAGGGTTGTGGCTGTCATGTTTGACTATTTGACAGGGTTGTGGCTGTCATGTTTGACTGTTTGACAGGGTTGTGGCTGTCATGTTTGACTATTTGACAAAATGAAGTTGTCAAAGTTTGATTATGACAAGGCTCTACTAGAGCCTCCAAACTAGCCTATGTTAAAGGTGGGAGATCTTTCTCCTGCAGGTTCTGAAAAGTGGGAGGGCAAGCGCCAAAGGCACGAAGCATAGCTAGGGGGATGGGGGGGGGTAGGGTATGCCCTCCCCCCCCGAAAAAATTTGAAATTTGTACCTTCGTTTCCTGCATTTTAAACCATTTTAGGCACCATCATAGACATATTCTGTGCATATATAGTACAGCAACACGGCAAAATAATGGGAGATTTCCCACTGAGGTGGGAGACTTGGAGGTTCTGCTTTACATGTAGCAGTCATGTTTGACTATTTTATAGGCTCTTATACTCATGTTTGACTATTTTTACCCCTCGGCTTTTAGGCAGGAGGGGTGTTGTCGTCACCTACGCGTCTGTCTGTCTGTCTGTCTGTCCATCCATCCATCCATGTCTTGTTAACAGCATATCTTAAAAAATACTCACTTTGTAGAGACCAATTTTTTATCACAGGGGGCCATTGAGGTGCTTCAGGTGCCTATCGAAAAGCAGGTCACTAGTTCCAGTACTACATTAAAGAAACAAACAGCATTAACACAGTACTTAAAAAATATTGAATGTAGCTTCATCAATTATTTATGACATTTGGTCCTAAGGATGCCTCAGATGCTTATTGAAAACTAGGTCACTGGGTCACATATTTAGGTCACAGTGCTGCATTGAAGAAAAATGGCCGTACCATGATATCTTCAAATATGAAATTACTCGTTGTAGCTGCACCAATTATTTATGACAGTTGGTCCTAAGGATGCCTCAGACACCTAGTGAAAACTAGGTCACTGGGTCACATATTTAGGTCACAGTGCTGCATTGAAGGAAAATGGTCTTGCCATGATATCTCTGCTCATTGCATTTGCACCAAAGCTTTGTCATTAGGTCAAACAGAAATACCCTGGACCCACTGGAGAGGTATTGTTGTCACCTATGCGTCTGTCCGTCCTGGCCAAGGGGTTTTCGGTCACTGATTGGCTTCTAGTATAGGCTGTACTCATGTTTGACTATTTTACAGGACAGCTGTCATGTTTTCACTATTAAAATGTCTTGAGCTGTGGCTGTTGTGTGACTATATTGTAGGTGTAACAGTTATGTTTTGACTATTGGCAGAGCTGTAATAATAAATCATGTTTGACTCGTTGACAAGAATATAGCTTTCATATTTGACTGTGACAGGGATGTAGCTGTTTATTTAAGGAATTAAGTGTGGTGTGGCATTGATTGTTGCCAATATATCACTAAGGCAGCAGTCAGATAGAAGTCA
This sequence comes from Hermodice carunculata, assembly GCA_964020975.1. Lineage (NCBI taxonomy): Eukaryota > Metazoa > Annelida > Polychaeta > Eunicida > Amphinomidae > Hermodice > Hermodice carunculata. Next base: position 112,789,470 of record OZ026614.1, on the reverse strand, counting down.
GATCACGAGCCAATAGGTGAGCGATCTGACAGAGTCTCACTGCTTCCTGAGTGATATATTGGCCACAGTCAATGCCACATCATACTTAACTTCTATTATAATATGGTTTCAAGTTGAAAATCCCCAAAAAGGGATTGTCTGGCCTATTTTCACCAGTTATCATCCCTTTTGTTTATGCCATTCCCGTTTCCTTGCGTACTCCCACCACAGCAGAATTTACCCTTTTGGAGATGAGCAGGGCCCTTTTGGGGGGCCATAGGTGTGAAGATTGTACTGCTGTAAGTTACAACCTTCTAAATAGGCCTAGGCTCAAAATATTGATCATAAAAACAGAGACCGAAGTATGTCATAATTGTGTCTTAGGTGTACATTTGGCAGTCCTGCAGAAATAGCTTTTTGGAATGTAAAAAACCTCATAGGGCACCCCCAGATGAATGATGTCCAACAAATGTGATTCGCTGAATGAGGTCATGTGACAAATCAGTATATCATGGTTGAAAGTGATAGTGAATGATGATTGCAAGCAGGCAAATTCGCCATGTGCTGTGTGATTTTCGAAAGAATTCTTGTTCTGTTTGGATGATTTTTACGGGACAGAGGTTTCTTCAGTGCAAAACCCATACAACAATTATGACAGTACTTAGCAAAGTTCATTTTGGGTGTGGAATCGGATGCCATGGCATGGGTAGGCCTACTTTAAGTCCTAGTACTAGGCCTACTCACTGACACAGTGTCTTGACACTGGTTCAGTGGCTGCGGTCATCTGATTATTTATCAAGTGTGTCTATGAATGCACTTGCATCACCTTGTCCTTACATGTTAATAAATGTGGAGTAATGGCATTATCAGGTTTGTCACTGAGGTACATTCACTTTTCAGAGCATTGATGGCAAGTGTGGACAGGGAGCACAAATGCACTTGGATTGACTCCTTTCACAGAACCAGCAAAGCATAGACTTTTCTCACCTCCAGCTGACTGGAGAGGGCATCGCGGGGGTGAACACTTGTGGGCATAGGGTAACGCATATTAAAACTACTAATCTTCAAAGTAAATTTGAGGTTAATTATAGAAACATTAACATAAATTCTAAAACCTTTTTATTAGTATGCCTGTCAACATCAGTAAAGTACCAGGAAATTTTCATTTGAACATGTTAGAAACTGTTTACAGGCAAAATTATTGAGACCCTCATACGGTAGTCCGTATCTGTGTACTGACCACTCACACTTGCATAGGTGTCAATTGGTTTCTGACACCTGTGGCGTTAATCAGCAGAGTAGTTTGTGAAACCTTTAAACTGAGTACATTTTGTCTGTGCTCATGATGCCACAGCATATTATGGCTATGTGGGATATTACCATTCATACAAGTGTGGTGTTTAAAGGGCAAAACACCATTGTTTCAGTTATGGCAGACACGTCACTGATTAGGCAAGCTTTACTGCCGTAAAATAGTCTTAACCCATTGTAATAAGTTCAAAATTTCATGAAAGGTTTCATTAATAGTTTAGAGGCCATTTTCTTGCCAGAATTAAACTTGCTCAGCTGAGATTTTCGTGATATTTTACCATGTAAACCTTGCTCTGTGGAAAGTGGGTATGTTAAAACTATACAATCAAGTAGTCTTACCCCAGCAAAGGGGATTTCTGTAGGCATTGGAAGTGAGAAAATCACTGGGCACAGTGGTCTGCCTGTGTGGGAAAGTCCTGAATTATAAGCATTAATCTGTGACATTATGTGCTGAATGCTCTACTGTAAAGAGAGGGGAATAAAACTAACATCTTCAAGGTGTGGCTGTCTTTATTTCATGCATGCATGGGGAGAGGTGATTCTGACACCTTTGAGTCATTTACCTGCATAGTTTTTGACACCTCTGCACTGAGTACATTTTGACATTCAGGAATGTCTGCTCACTATCATGCAGCAGCAAAGTCAACAGTAGTCACTCAACAGTCATTTATGTATGTGTACACTCTGAAAAGATCAACTCAGAACAAGGTTCTTGCTAACATTTCAATGAAGAAATGCATTTTTTTTCCCAAAAATTGCCGTCCTTTGCTGTAATCAGTTTCCCTTTTCTCACTGTTGTGTAAACATTGCTGCAGCTGAGTTGCCACACTCTTTTCATATACACAGATATCTGAACATGCATTCATATTTTCCCATCACCCGAGGTTTGTTCCTGGATCGGTGCCCATATTAAAAGTATACAAGCAAGCAGGCTTGCCCCCCAAAGGGGGTTCTCTTGTGAATGGAGACAAGAAAGCAGTTGTGCACAGTGGCTCCACTTGTGGGGGAGAGTCCTGAATTACTGCGCCATCTATTATCAACCATGGTAACTACCATAGGAATAAAGAACCAAAAGTAAACATTGCATTTTCTTGAAAGATATTTTGTGGACATTTGCTGTAATTGTTTTATTAAATAAATTTTATTAATGATGGTGAAATAGAAATCCAGGGTGGTGATTCAGTGGGGGTCAGCACAGCAAAAAGAAGGGTGATAGTGATATATCAGATGTGATAGCATGGCAAACAAAGCGTTTTATATTACAGCAGCCTCGTTTTCACACTGTCTACTATATTATAATTGACTATTTAACCGGGCCATAGTCATGGTGTTTCACTATATGACAAGGCTGTAGCTGTCATATTTGACTGTCTGACATGCCTTAGTCATCAGGTTTCACCACATGACAGGGTTGTAGCTGTCACGTTTAACTATTCAAGAGGGCTAAGGTTCGATGTTTCACTATATGACTGGGTTGTAGTTGTCATATTTAACTATTTAACAGGGCTGTGGTCCTATGTTTCACTATATGACTGGGTTGTAACTGTCACATTTAACTCCTTAACAGGGCTGTAGTCATCATGTTTCACTATATGACAGGGTTGTAGTTACCATGATTCACTATTTAAGAGGGCTGTAGCTATCTTGTGTGATTATATGACAGGACTTTAGCTGTCAAGTTTGACAGGGCTGTAGTTGTCCTGTTTGATTGTGTGACAGAGCTGTATGTAATCTAACATGTTGGACTTGATGACAGGGTGGAAGCTATCTTTATTGACTGTAGTTGTTATGTCTGACTAGATGAGAATGAAGGCTACATGCCAGGTTTGGTCATTTGAAGGGGCTGTGGCGGTCATGCCTTGGCTAAATGTCTGGACTGTGGCTCTCATGTTTGACAATTTAAAGGGTGTAACTGTCATGTTTTGACTGTACAGCAGGGTATGGGTGTCATTTTCTTCACCATATGACAGGTATAGGTGTTAATCATGACTATATTATGGGTAAAGCTGTCAATTTTGACTACATGTTTATTATGGGTATAGCAGTCATGCATGAGTATTTGACAGCTTGTATATAGCTGTTATGTTGGACAATTGGACAGGGCAATGCTGGTAGCAGTCAATGTGTCCAGGCTAAGATGTGGTTATGTGAAGCAATATTCAAAAATGTACAGATTTATTTTCATATTGGAAACTTGCCATGATGCATCAGCACCCAATACAGATTTTGAGGGCCTTACAGATGTGGTTGCTAGGATGGCAGTGTACATGCTACTGGGCTGAAATACAAAGCTGCTTTCTACGTCCATATGAGTTAGTGAGTGAGGATTGCATGCATGGCCTCCAAGGCATTTCAAAGAAAACGCATAATTTGGACATAAAAGGACAACATTCTTTACATGCTGTGCCACAAAGTATGTTGTGGTGGGAAGAAGCTGTCATTTCGTGTGTCTCTGAATATCAACTTAAAGAGCCAAGATGCATTTGTACTTGCCTGTAAGATTGATACCCAGTTATTGTGGAATTAGATCCCCACATAATGTGCAGTCTATTCATAAGTGAACAGGAATAAGCTGAGTGGCATGATTAAAGATAATAAGAACAATGGCATGATGAAAGATATCACTGACATCACAGGTATAAGAACAATGGTATGATGAAAGATATCACTGACATCACAGGTATAAGAACAATGGTATGATGAAAGATATCACTGACATCACAGGTATAAGAACAATGGTATGATGAAAGATATCACTGACATCACAGGTATAAGAACAATGGTATGGTGAAAGATATCACTGACATCACAGGTATAAGAACAATGGTATGATGAAAGATATCACTGACATCACAGGTGTAAGCTAGCACAATGGTATGATGAAAGATATCACAGGTGTAACCACAATGGTATGACAAAAGATATGACTGACATGACAGGGGTAAGCACAATGGTTTGATTAACAATATTACCTGCATATGCAGGGCTCAAGAAGAGTAAATGTTTACAAGGCATCCACATTAATTTTCTGATTGTTCAGTAAATATCAATTTGCCTACTTTGTATTTCAGGAATACAATATGCGCTGTGACAGTGGTATGTACTATAGTTTATATATGTAACAGATATATTTGTGATCAGCAGGAGTTCAATGCATTAAATTGTTTACTTCAGATGAGGCATTTTCCCACATGCTTGGTTCTTGTCTTTGTCCACACTTGATGCAAGTAAGACAACAAGACGTACAAGACAAGTTCAGTATTTGAAAACAGCTTCCAGGGCTAGAAAATTCATATGTTTGATTGTGCGGGACAAGCAACATTTGGTGCAGGATATGTGAAAATTCAGCAAAATAACATGTTAATTATTAGAGCACTTGTCCTTGGACAAGGACACCTATGATAGATTTTTCTCACCCTGGCTTCTTCATTATTTTTTTACTAATCTCATACATGTAAAATACTGCGTGATAGACATAATCCAGCCAACATGGCCATTAAAAGTCATTCCATGGTGTGAAGTAGAGTGCTTCTTGCAGTCACATGTAGATACAAGTAATTTTAGTGCCATCAGATACTTGTAGTGATTAACAGTATGTTGGCTTCCAAGCTGATAGAAGTAGCGTCATGCATGCAGTCATTAGTTGGACTGTCTGCTGTGACAATGGTGTGTCTGTCAGAATGAGAGCAGTCAAGAAGGCAATGCAGATACCCAGGTGAACATGACATCATGAAACATTACAGTAGGCATGCTGCTTCACCTCAGGTAATCCGAAACTATTTCAGCTCTTCAAAGATGGAAACTAGAAAAGAAGATTTGCTTCAAAGCAAATCCATCTATGCGACTTCAAAAGTTGTACGTATGGCTAGATTAAAATTTCAAAGTCCAAATGACCTCGACCTTTAGAGGTCACATATACATTACAAAAATGTGCAGTGCTGCAATACCTGCGATTTGAACCCAATATGAATGAAATTGGATAAAAAATTCAAAGGGGCCAAATAACCTTCACCTTTGACCCTTAGAGGTCCTATGTAAATTACAAAAATATGCAGTGTTACATTACATATTATATCTACAATTTTAGCCCAATATGATAAAAATTGGATAAAAATTGACAGAGTTATGACTAGAAGAAAATTTCAAATGGCTAAATGACATTAACCTTTGAATTTTAGAGGTCACATGTAAATTACAAAAAATGTGCAGTGTTCCAATACCTATAATTTGAGTCCAACATGATTAAAATTGGATAAAAACTGGCCAAGTGATGACTAGATAAAATATTAAAGGTGCAAATGACCTTGACCTTTGAGCTTTAGAGGTTACATGTACATGATGAAAATCTGGAGTTTGCATTACCTACACTTTGGATCCAACATGGTTAAAATTGGTTGCAAATTGACAGAGTTATGGCTAGATGAACATTTCAAAGGTCCAAATGACCTTGATCTTTGACATTTAGAGGTCACATATAAATTACAAAAATGTGCAGTGTTACAATATCTACAATTTGAGCCCAACATGATTGCATCTAAATCAGACCCAAGCGGCATATTTTGTCTACTCCGCTGGGGTCTGCCTTTCTTTGACAAGGTCACTGTTTTAGCATTGGAAAAGTGACTCAGTTTCTACTTAGCTGTGGTTATTTACAGTGGACAGGCATGAAACAGATCAAACTAGAAAAGAAGATTTGATTCAAAGCAAAGCTGTCTGTGTGTCTTCAAAAGTTGTAACTATGGCTAGATGAAAATGAAAATTTCAGTTGACCTTTTGAGGTTACACATAAATTACAACAATGTGCAGGGTTGCAACACCTCGCTTTGAGCCCCACATGACTCAAACTAGATTAAAAATGACCAAGTGATGGCTGGAGGAAAATTTCAAAAATCAAAATGACCTTGACCTTTGGCCTTTAGAGGTTATATGTAAATTACAAACATATGCAGTGTTGCAATTACAACAATTTGGGTCCAACATGGTTAAAATTGAATAAAAATTGACAGAGTTATGGCTGGATGAAAAATTCAGAGGTCCAAAAGACCTTGACCTTTGACCATTAGAGGTTACATGTAATTTACAAAAATTTGCAGTGTTGCAATTCCTAAAATTTGGGTCCAACATGTTTAAAATGGATGAAAATTAACAGAGTTATTGCTAGATGAAAATTTCAAAGCTGCTAATTACCTTGATGTAAATTGCAAAAATGTGCAGTGTTACAAACCTATAAATGGAAGTTTGGTTGGTTAGCTACACCTATAATACTTTTGCAGATATTCAAGATTTAAATTTTCAAATGGCCCTAATTTGCATAATTTTCAAAATCATCACCCCTCTTCATAAAAAGACAAGACTTCATGTATGGAGCTATCATCATGGCAAGTTTAGAGTTTCCAGATATTCAAGATTTAAATTTTCAAATGGCCCTAAATTTGCATAATTTTCAAAATCATCACCCCTCTTCATGACAAGACAGGAGTTCATGTCTGGAGCTATTATCCTAGCAAGTTTAGAGTTTGAAAGTGTAATGGTGTCTGAAAAAATTGTTGGACAACATCTGAAATGGTGATATAGACCCCTCTGTAGTGAACAAATTTGTGTTTAGGGATAAAATTGATTTTATGAAATGTAATGGAATTTTGAAGTTGGTACCATGATATCATATAGTTTCTCCATTTTTGTGCGCCAAAAGTCATGGAAGAAAGAGTTGAAAAGACCAATTCAAAATATGTTTCCTAAGTTAGACATATATCTTGCATTACTCTTTCATTTTGAGATGGTACATTATCCATTTTTGATGAATGTCATTTTAAAATTCAATATTGTGAAAATTGACTTCTGAGAAAACCAGTTTCATAGGTCATGGCTCTGATTTTTACACAGAATGGGCCATCAGGTGAACATTGCGTGTTCCCTCTGATGGAACTTTTTAGTATGAGTGGAGTAAATAAGAAGCTTCAGCGTAGGTGTATTCCTGCTGACAGTCATTGTTGGTTCGCTGTAGAAAAACCAAGTTTTTCATCTCAAGTTTTGTCAAGCCACCCACATGGTTGCTTTAATGCTTGTGGTTTTGCAAGTTGCTACCGAGGATGAAAGGGAGAACATAAGACAACACAGGGTCACCTGACCTTGACCCAAACAACACCTTAGGTCAAAATGGCTGACCGCAAGTTCGAGTGTGCTGCCCTTTTGTTCCTTTGCAGTTATGTGATTTGATCATTGCTAGGGCCAGTGGGCACTGCTGGTGGAGGGTCAAACATTGTGGAAAATATACCATACCACAATAATCAGAAGGTAGGCGTACACTTGCAGTGGGCTGCTGAAGCATGCCATAGTTTATAACTGATTTTGTAATATAAATATTGATGTTTTTTGAGCAATATTTGGTGACCACATACTTTAGGTGTTTATCTTTCACATAAAGAACAGAGCTGCCACAGACCAAACAATCCTGGTACCTTAAAGCATAGACCAAACCATCCTGGTACCTTAAAGCATTAGGGCTAAACAGACAGTTGATCAAACACACTGAGTGACAATAGTTACACTGTCCTTGTATTTCATGCTGTTATGTACCTGGAGAACTCCGTTGAGCAGAAAGGTGTCTCCCTTAATGAGGAGTCTGTTGATCCTGATCATATTTACATCTGCACCTGGCCCAGTCACAGGTGGGGCAGTTACTATCAGAAAATGTGTGCAGGGAAGTGGCATTGTCTTGTGTCTTATTATCTGCAGTCTTTTGAACCCCTTTATAGTTGTGTTCAAAGGAACCCATGCCTGCTTAAAGATATCGATCTTGATGATGTCTAGATAGTTATCACGTGCTAATTTGATTTGTATATCTATATCATCATTGCGAAGACAGAAAATGAAGATGTGGCCAGTCACTCAACAAGTTCTTTGGAAGAATGTTCCACCACATGTCCAAGACAAAGTGTCATTTCAATAAACCTGTTCTGAGTTCTGACATCTCATACACCTTGAATCTTCAGATGGATTTTGCAATTGTGAACAAAAACACAGGTCTTTCTTCTTCATTTGTAGTGGTGCAGATGATTATGGCTGAATACTTGCTCTGTCAAAACTTTTCCTGGATAATGATGTGGATTTACAGTAAACAATGTTTTTCAAACAGACATATGACACAATGACCTTCAATGTTGGGGTGGGGTGGAAGGAGATACGACGTAAAGCATTAATTCAAAATTGTGTCTTCAGCCAGGCACAGAACTAAGCTTAAGACCCTTTTGTATTTAATGCCTTATAAAACACAATAGCTAATGAATATTATAGAAATACATGAGAGGGCGGTCATAGCATTGAGGTAGAATGGGCGAGGCCGTTAAGTGGTCCTGGGGAGGAGTGAAGAAATGGTCTTGTACCTTTGGCTGGGTTCTGGTCGCATCAGTTCAGTGGCACTGCCGTGCCAGTGAAAAAACACACCCGCCAGGCAACAGCCACCCGAAACATGCAGGTACACTTTGATAGCAGGTGTTGCGGCAGGCTGGGTCACAGGGCCATAGAGACCATGAACTGTGATGGCAGCTGTGGTACAGAGGTATGTAGAAAGACTAAGCTAAGCAGTGTGGTACAGAGGTATGTAGAAAGACTAAGCTAAGCAGTGTGGTACAGAGGTATGTCGAAAGACTAAGCTAAGCAGTGTGGTACAGAGGTATGTAGAAAGACTAAGCTAAGCAGTGTGGTACAGAGGTATGTAGAAAGACTAAGCTAAGCAGTGTGGTACAGAGGTAATACTATGTCGAAAGACTAAGCTAAGCAGTGTGGTACAGAGGTATGTAGAAAGACTAAGCTAAGCAGTGTGGTACAGAGGTAGTAGAAAGACTAAGCTAAGCAGTGTGGTACAGAGGTATGTAGAAAGACTAAGCTAAGCAGTGTGGTACAGAGGTATGTAGAAAGACTAAGCTAAGCAGTGTGGTACAGAGGTATGTAGAAAGACTAAGCTAAGCAGTGTGGTACAGAGGTATGTCGAAAGACTAAGCTAAGCAGTGTGGTACAGAGGTATGTCGAAAGACTAAGCTAAGCAGTGTGGTACAGAGGTATGTAGAAAGACTAAGCTAAGCAGTGTGGTACAGAGGTAGTAGAAAGACTAAGCTAAGCAGTGTGGTACAGAGGTAGTAGAAAGACTAAGCTAAGCAGTGTGGTACAGAGGTATGTCGAAAGACTAAGCTAAGCAGTGTGGTACAGAGGTATGTAGAAAGACTAAGCTAAGCAGTGTGGTACAGAGGTATGTAGAAAGGCTAAGCTAAGCAGTGTGCAAATTTGTTAATAACTTCTCCAGTCATAGACAAAATATGTTTTTGGTCATGGCCAGAAAAGTAGGTCAAGGCTATCGCATATCAGGCACACAGCTTTAGTGTGCTTAATTGCTACACCTTCAGTATACTGCAAGGACATCGTCATACCTCTTATGGTGTCTCAGATTAGAAAGCCATTTTTTTTCTTAAATTCCATTTTGTGGAAGTGACCCTGCAATCTTGACCTTCAATGCAAACTAAGATACAATGGATCAATGGTGTCAAACTTTCATAGACGGTATCTGTTTGTCTTGATTGGTTTTTAATTGGTTCCTCTTTTTGGTAGATGACTAACATGGGAAGTCTGAAAGTGGTTACATGAAGTAGGTGGTATCTCAGTGGAGGTGAAATAAAATGGAAATGATAGCATAAAGACCTGGTACATGTGGTCTTAAAAGGCAGGGTCTCTCAAAAGAGGTACGACTGTATAACTTTTCAAGTTATTGGATACAATTAACTGAAGTTTTTTCAATGTGCAACATTTCATAGCAATTATGTTAGTGTCACAAAGGTCAGGAGTTCTCCATGTCGGCTTAATTCTTTCAGTGCTACATTTTGCACTCAGTCAACAACTTTCCTCAGCATGCTTTCGGTGCAATGCAGTTCATCGACGGAAGTTGTTGACTTGGCTCATTCTATTCTCTAGACCTGTAGGCATGCTGCTACTTGAATGAAAAGGCATTTTGCAAGGTCTGTCCATCTGGCATCCTTGTCATAGTCCAGAGCAGTTCATTTTTCAAGTAGTTCCACTTTGCTTTCAGTCAGCACTGACAGAGTGAAGGTAACACATCAGTTTGTAGGTGCTAGCTGTTGCCAAAATACAAATTGTAGAAGCTGACAGATGCAAAAAAAAAAAAGAAAAGAAATAGCTAGGGTGAATTATAGTCCCGAGGTTCCAATGAGCTTTTGAATAAGGTCAATTAATTGCAAAAAGAAACTGTACAGATCCAGTAAGCCACCACCCTGATCTGGGGGAAGCAATAATCAATTGTGGATTAGCCACTGCCCAAACATTATACTTTTGTGAGGGATCTTGAACTAAAATTATAGAAAATATGGTCAAAATTGGTATGAAAAGTACTCAATGAAGAGCATCTGGACTTGAATTCAGGATTTTTTTCCCCCAATTCTGGGCCAATTAAAGTGAATACTACCTTTATTTGGGGAATTTTTGCCAAAACACAGGACCTTGTTGCTGTATCTATGCACCTAGAACAACAGGTACCCACTATGGTCACTAATGGGAGCACACCCCCCCCCCCCAGCAGTGACTGAAACAGAAAACCACATGCTCCCACTGTTTCTGTGGTGAATATAGACCATATGGTTTCAAGCTCATCTAAAAAAAAAAAAAAAAAGGATTCCTTCACTGCCTTATCACTTTTTCTAAATAGGACCTCGGAGGATCATTTTTCTGGATCCATTACGCCTACATTATGTGTATTATGGGATATAGTTGTTAAGTTTAATTCAGGGACAATGTGTAAACAGTTCTTGTTACCATGGTTTACCAGCTCAGCAATGCTCTTTGAAGCCCAGTGGTGCAGCAATGAACAGTAATATCCATATGCATCATGCATGAAGCCCTGTGTATATTCAAAATCTAATAAGCATCTTGTATGTAGAGGAGGTTTGATCCAGCTGAGGTTTGCTGAGTGGCCACAAACATAAAAGACCATGCTTTACATGTACATGTATGTTTATATATATTCATGTGTCAAGATGACACCACATCAATCTTTCAATGTGTGCACAATTCTCTGAACTAGAGCAAGGGATATAATCAACTTTAATAAAAAATGCCAAGAATGTGGTTCGAGGTGAAGTGACTAGCAATTAGCTCAGCTGACTTTTCAGTCAGCTGAGCTTAGAGGATGGTCAGTCATCCATGTATCCTATGCTCTTTAAACAATCATGATGAAACCAAAATGAACTGGAAAAATCAGAACTTGGTCGTCTTCTATTTTTGATTTAAATAACTGACATAGTTAATATTGTTAACTCATCAGTTTGATTATTTGGAGATGATACAATTCTTTATGTATGCGTGGAGAACCCAGTCCTTGCAGTGAACACATTGAATTCTGATCTACAAGAAGTGGAAAATTGGGCACAGAAATGGCTGGTGTCATTTAATCCAGCTAAAACTAGTATCATGATCGTATCCAGGAAACATATTTTAACAAACCATCCAGATTTGTTTTCGTATGAAGGAACCCTTACAGAACGAACAGCAACACAGGCACCTGGGATTGGTTTTACATTCAGATTTAAGTTGGTCAAGTCATATTAATAATTTGGTGACTACATGTATGAGTATGGTCAATATTATGAAGTATCTACAGTTTCGTTCAGTGAGACAATCTTTAGAAATTTGTATTTCTCTTTTTTTCATCCAACTCTAGAATACTTGGCCACTGTAAGAGTAATTACAGCAGCCACAGTTGGGACTAATCATGATTTGATTTATCAGGAATCTGGAATTGAAAAATTATCAGAAAGAAGAAGGAAGAATAAATGAATTATTTTCTACAAAAAATTTTAAATGGTGATGCACCTCAGTATTTCAGATATTTACTGCCAAGATCTGTTGGTCAGCGGCACTGGTACAATGTTAGAACAGGTTATAACTTTTTTTTTAACTCGAGCCCCGACCAATCTATTTAATGCATCCTTCTTACCATCAGTTGTTCGTCTTTGGAACAACTTTCCCCCTGCCACTGATGATGCTGAGTGTCTAGATGATTTTAAAAATAAATTAAACCAGAAAAAGTGAAAAGAAAATGCATTATTTTATATTGAGATGAGGCGAGTAGCTGTTTTACATGGGTGTTTGTGCATGAAATGTAGCATGCTTAAAGCAGACCTGTCTAAAAATGGTCTACTTGACTCCCCTAGGTGTGCCTGTGGTAGTGCAAATGAGGATGTTTTTTATTATTTTCTTGAATGTGCAAATTTTAGTACAATCCAAGATAGACTGCAAAATTTTGTAATCCCTTTGGCACCATTTAGTCCAAACATGGTTTGGTTAAAAAAAACTGTACTTTTAAAGAAATTGACTAGAGGTCCCGAGTAAGGCAATTGGACAGCTTGATGGGAGGGAAGGCCCTGGTTCTAGTTGGCAACAGTGAGTGATTATCACCTGCAGCCCTTGAAAAACTGAAATTAAGGGACTGCAGTGGTGCACTGTAAATCAGATTCACTGCCTGTAGGAATGCAGCCATGAAGGACATCATAGGGACAGCCAAGCACTGTATTTGGAAGGTTATAGCTCTCCCTCGTCAGATGGTGCTGTGTGTACTTTGCAACTAGAACCAATTCAGGGCTTTCCATCAGCCCAGCCACTTATTTGTCCTCTGGATTCTGTACCTACCGACCAGCCACATTTGTCTTTTGACCGGGGAATGGACAGGTTTTATGACCAGCACCCGTCGGCACCAACTACCATCATATTTCATGATCACTTTCAATTTTTACCATGATTTTGGGACAAAATTACATGGGAGCTGGACTTGTAGAGGCTAATCTGACTTATACAGCTACTTCCTATGGAATACCATATCCATTGAGACATCACAATTAGTCATCCCAAGGGGCAGTCTTAAATGTTCAGGTTTCATTGTGGTACCTGATTCTATAAATGCTAAATTTATTTTGCTGCAAAATTAGCTGGAAATAAATCTGATCAGCATATAATTTCACTAGATTTTATTCCTAGTAAGGGCTGGGAATCAGACAGCTGGCTTGCTGCCATTGGCTAGTCTTCACCAGATAAAAAAAAAATCAGCCACACCAAGGAAGACTCTCCTACATGAACCACGTACTGTCCTGATAAGACTGCAATTGTTTTTTCATTTATATTGAAATAAGTTAGAAAATGAAGCCAACATTTGGCCCCCAGCCAATACCAGACATGCATATATTAATTTCCCACCACAAAGCATGGGGCTAGCGCCTGTCAATCACGAAGGACACACTGGCATATCACTGTCACAGACAGGTCTAGATACCCCTTTCTCACAAAAATAGTTTCTTTTAGACAAATTAAAGTTTACAAATACGAAAGTTGCATCCACTTAGTGCTTCCTACCCTGGTTACAAAATAAATTTCCATTTGCCTGTTCTAAGTACATGTATTCTTTATTTCCAAAATATCAGTAATATCCAGCTTCCCTGCACTGGCAACAGTCCTTATCTCCCCAGGTGAGACTATAGTTACTAAGACAACCAGGTATGCAGTTGTGGTGGGAAATTAATATGCGTATCTTGTATGTAATAAGCACAGAATTAAGATTTATATTTTAAGACAATAAGTGTGAGATATTGTGTGGGTGGCAGGTTAATATGATGATGACCACATGTGGCAGAGTGGACTAGGTTGTCCCAGTACTGGCTATGACCACCCATACAGTGTCTCACATATAGTCTATGCCTCGTAACTTTTCCTGTGCCAACTGCAACTAAAGTTGAACAACTTAACATGAACTGTTCTGAATTATAATAATTAGGGTGCTACATTTGTGTTCGTTGTAAAAAGACATGTCATTGGAGTAGCAGCCAGTAATGACATGGAAGATAATAGTCCAGGTCAACAGCTTTCCACGGTGACTACAGGCGCAATGCACAGAAAGCTTGCGGAGGAAAGCTGTTGACTCAGTCAAAAATGTGGCACTGAAAGAGTTAAATGATATGATTTAAAGCCTATGAAATTATATTTATTGTCATGTGACTTGATGTTTACAACTGATTCTGTTGGATCAGTGACCCGAGGCAAGGAGGTTGTTCTGAGGACTATTGCCGGCTTCACTTTTGTTATAACACACCACCATAGAATGCATGTACTTTTGTATCTTCTAATGTGGTGAACTCAATTATATTTTGCAGGACCCTGCGACAGTAGGTTTTGCAAGTACCCGGGTGCACCCAATGGCCTCTGTGTCCACTGCCAGTGGCAATGGCAGCACATTGCAGGACACTGTGTGGGCAGAGAAGACCAAGCCACCGGGAGGTTCCGACACCATCGTAGTGCCACCTGTTGAACCAATCACATGTGACAGCATAGGATCATGTGAAACTCTGCAGCAGGCCATGTCAGAGCGGGGAGAAAGTGCAACCACAAGTGCAGCTGCTACAATGGCCAATGACCATGCAAAGAAAGAGCAGTTCAACATTGATTTTTCCAATGTTAATGATTTTAACACTTCATCACCGACAGGAAAACCTATGATAGAGAACCATGACAAAGGAGGTCTTTTCCCAGTGTTGACAGCTCCCTATAGGAGACTAGACCATCCAGCAGACAAGAGCTTAATGCTGTCATTTCTCATCAGTATATTTTTCCTGATATCTGCCCTGGTGCTGTTTGGGCCTGTCATGGGGGCAGTTATTGTCTTTCTACCATTTGGATTCTTGCTCAAACGTTGCATGGCCTGTTGTTGCTGTTGCTACCCAACACGTGCATGTGCCTGTTGTTGTTCAAGAGTGCTCAGCCATGCAGATGCACACTGGCTTCACGATACCTCCTTCAATCGAATGATCATGCAAAGCCTCATTACTCTTGAACACGGTCTGGATATAACCCGAATATGTGATCTAGTCAATGCAAGACTTGTGTCTGCAGAGAGCAAAGGAGGGGAGAAATTATACCCGCGCTTTACACAAAAGGTCGTGCCACTATATTCTGGGTATGCCTGGACAGGGGACAGCTCCTTTTGTATGGATAATCATATATTTCCAATGCCAAGTACAATCAATAATCAAAATGATCTCACTCAGTATATTTCAGAAATGGCTAGCAAAGAGTTGTCAATGGAGCGCCCTCTATGGGAAATGCATGTATTAACAAACTTTGGAGAAGATAAGGATACTTTGGTGCTATTCAGGATTCATCCTTGTGTTTCAGATGGTATATCACTTATCCGCATATTATTCCGGTCGGTGGTTGATAGTCACACATCATGTAGTCTTAAACCCCGGTTTGCAAGGGGTGCATTTATTTTAAATGCCTTGCGTGCCCTAGTTGTAGGGCCCTTGGTATTTGTGCAGAAATGGATATTCACCCGTAGAGATTACAATATGATGCACGGTCCTGAGCTGTCAGGCAAAAAAGTGGTTGCGTGGTCTGAACCCTTTAGCTTACCATCAGCAACACGTATCAAGCAAGTAACGCGCAGCACATTAAATGATGTCCTGCTTTCAGTGGCAGCTGGCTGCATACGGACGTATTTACAACTTAGAGGAGTGCAAAATCCTTATGACATGCTAGTCACCATTCCAATAGACCTTCGCTCAGATGGACCCACTATCAAAATGGGCACAGAGTTTATATTGGTAGATATACCAATTCCATCAAATACTGAAGGTGCTATTCCTCGACTGTGGGAAGTAAAACACCGTATGGATGAATTAAAAAATTCAGCTGATCCTGTGGTAATGTACGGAAGCCAGTGGATTATGTGGAACATGTTACCAGAGTGCCTGTGTCACAGGATATGGAGTACCATTAACAACAGAACAACATGTCTCATCTCAAACCTACCTGGTCCAGATACAGCTCTGACTTTTGCTTCAAGGGAAGTCAAGAGCATCCTCTACTGGATTCCACCAAGGGATGAAGTGGCTGTGTCAATCTCATTTCTTACCTATGCAGACCAAGTGAGAATGGCTGTGTTAGTGGACCAGGCTGCAGTTCCATGTCCTGAGATTATTGTCAAAGACTTTATCTTTCAGGTAAGTCAGTGGTGCACACAGACTCTCCAGTGAACTGTATGATCTGTGTTCATGATGTTGGGGGCAGTCTGTCTAAGTGAACTGAATGATCTGTTTTCATGATGTTGGGGGCAGTCTGTCCGAGTGAACTGTATGATCTGTGTTCATGATGTTGGGGGCAGTCTGTCCGAGTGAACTGTACGTATGATCTGTGTTCATGATGTTGGGGGCAGTCTGTCCATGTGAACTGAATGATCTGTGTTCATGATGTTGGGGGCAGTCTGTCCAAGTGAACTGAATGATCTGTGTTCATGATGTTGGGGGCAGTCTGTCCAAGTGAACTGAATGATCTGTGTTCATGATGTTGGGGGGCAGTCTGTCCAAGTGAACTGTATGATCTGTGTTCATGATGTTGGGGGCAGTCTGTCCAAGTGAACTGAATGATCTGTGTTCATGATGTTGGGGGCAGTCTGTCCAAGTGAACTGAATGATCTGTGTTCATGATGTTGGGGGGCAGTCTGTCCAAGTGAACTGTATGATCTGTGTTCATGATGTTGGGGGCAGTCTGTCCAAGTGAACCGTATGATCTGTGTTCATGATGTTGGGGGCAGTCTGTCCAAGTGAACTGTATGATCTGTGTTCATGATGTTGGGGGCAGTCTGTCCAAGTGAACCGTATGATCTGTGTTCATGATGTTGGGGGCAGTCTGTCCAAGTGAACCGTATGATCTGTGTTCATGATGTTGGGGGCAGTCTGTCCAAGTGAACTGTATGATCTGTGTTCATGATGTTGGGGGCAGTCTGTCCAAGTGAACCGTATGATCTGTGTTCATGATGTTGGGGGCAGTCTGTCCAAGTGAACCGTATGATCTGTGTTCATGATGTTGGGGGCAGTCTGTCCAAGTGAACTGAATGATCTGTGTTCATGATGTTGGGGGAAGTCTGTCCAAGTGAACTGAATGATCTGTGTTCATGATGTTGGGGGGCAGTCTGTCCAAGTGAACTGTATGATCTGTGTTCATGATGTTGGGGGCAGTCTGTCCAAGTGAACTGAATGATCTGTGTTCATGATGTTGGGGCAGTCTGTCCAAGTGAACTGAATGATCTGTGTTCATGATGTTGGGGGGCAGTCTGTCCAAGTGAACTGTATGATCTGTGTTCATGATGTTGGGGGCAGTCTGTCCAAGTGAACTGTATGATCTGTGTTCATGATGTTGGGGGCAGTCTGTCCAAGTGAACCGTATGATCTGTGTTCATGATGTTGGGGGCAGTCTGTCCAAATGAACTAGATGATGCATGTTATGGTCAGTCTGTTTTTCAACAGATGTAGGTAACTCATCCAATAAAACAGTGGGAGACATGCCAACACTCAACATGCATATACTGAATATATATCATCTGCTTGACACTTTCACTCCGAGGTCTGCACATTACACAGATTCCTGTCAGCCTGTGTTGGTGTCAGGTCCACGTATAGTGCATACCCGTATTTTTACTCATTTTTTGCCACATACTCAATAAGAATTGCATTTTCATGAATTAAAATACATAACAAAAGACATAAACTCGTCATTTTTGAGGTTGTAAGCTGGTTCTGAATGCTGTGGTGTCAATACAACAGGGTTTCAAGCAAAGTTGGACCACCTGTTCATTTTGCCATGTCACACAAGATCATTCAGGGTCACATCACAAGGTGGCTACATGGAGAAGATTCCTTATGCTGGAGTTTGTAGGTATTTTCATCACTGAAAGCTCTGAAGTATAGGACAGCTGATAAATAATTACTTGATTGTCATGTCTCCTGCATTCTTCGACACTCAAGTGTGTTTTGGGGGATTCATAGTATTTTACAGTCAAATGAAACAAAACAATTGCTAAAAAGAGCAAAAATACAAGTTTGCAGCCATGTCACTTGACCTTAATTGACCTTGACCTATTTTTACCAATAAAAATGAGAGAAGGCCTGATTTGGCTCCCATTGTGCTACAAGTTGGAGATCACCAGCCATTTTGGTCTTTACCCTTGGCACATAAAGTGCTGGAGGGTATTGTCGTCCCCTTCGTCTGTCCGTCCCTCTTTTTGAGGTTACCGCAATATCTGAAAAAACATTCACTGTAACTGTACCAAATTTTTATCACAGAAAAACCTTATGATGGACCAGGTTCCTGTCGAATACCGGCTTCCTCTGATTTTTTAAAAACTTTTTATGAAACCTTTAATGTATGGGGTCAACTCTGACAGCATTACCACGATATCTCAAAAAAATATTGACTGCAGCTTTACCAAATTTTTGTCAGAGATGTATCTTATGATGGACCAGAACCCTATTTAAAACCAGCATTCTTTGATTATTTTAAAACTCTTGATAAAACTTTTAATGTATTTATTTGAAAACCATCTGTGGTTTCAACCCTGAAGATGTGACCATGATATCTGAAAAAATATTGGTCACAGGTTTACCAAATATCTGTCAGAGATGTATCTTATGATGGACCAGAAACTTTGATTGACCATAACCCTATTTAAAACCAGCTTCCTCTGATTATTTTTAAACTCTTTATGATACTTTTATTATATATATTTGGAGGCCATCTAAGTGGCATCAACCCTGACAACTTTACCACGATATCTCAAAAGATAGTGGTCACAGCTTCACCATATTTCTGTCAGAGATGTATCTTATGATGGACCAGAACCCCTTATAAAACCAGCTTCCTTTTTGTATTTTAGACTTTTTATGAAACTTTAAAATATTTACTTGGAGGCCGTCTGATTGGTGCACAAGTGGACAACATTACCTTAATATCTCAACAATGATCCAACACAGCTTCAGCAAATTTTTTTGGAGATGCACATTATAGTGGACCACATTTCTATTAAAAACCAGCTTCCTCTCATAATTTTTAAACGTGTTATGAAAATTTTGAAGCGTGTATTTGAGGGCCATATGGGTGGCACAGAGTACAGTGGTCTCTGTCACCAGGACCTGCCCCAAGAACACATCCAAAAGTGCTCTTTAATTTCATAGTCAACAATATGGAAATTGTATGTAAAGTATTCCACTGCGAAGTCTCAAAAAATGCATAATTGAGGAAAAAAAGATTGTGGGCGACGAGGGTAATCCATTCCCTGAACACTATTTTCTAACTAATGAATGTCTTTTACTTTAAGACAGCTTAATCCTTTCCCCCTTGAATAAAGACTGAGTCAACAGCTTTCCATGGCAGGGGTTGGCACTAGGTGCCCAACCAATGCCAGGGCAAGTTGTTGATGTGGGGCCTAGGATCTTGTCTGATTTGCCATTCTCAGTCAAATTGTGCTTCGTTACTGTTGATATTTGGTATAAAGACTGAAGCATACATCTAACTAGCAGGTGGTTTTGGCCGGTTTAAGGGGCAAAGGGATAATTCATTTGGCAATGATGGAAAGTACATTGTGACTAATTGGCCAGTGAAATCATACAAGCTTACCAAAATGGTTGCCATGGCAACTGTACCAAATGATACGTGATACAAATGTGTATTTTGTAAAACCTAATGCATAGATGTGTTTGTCATCTGAGTTGTTATGATCCAAGCACTAAAAAGGTTATGAGTGCAATATTGCTCTTACTAACAGCTTCTATGGTGCCAAAATGTTTTTTGATTAAAAAAATCAGAATATGAAACAAACCTTTTGTTGCCATGGCAAGCAAGTGCCACACAAATTATTTTTAAGCTAAGATTTATGTAACTCAAGAGTATTATGTCCACCAAAGATATTGATATTTTATGAATATAATTTGTTCCTTTCACAAATTATGATGATTCAGAATTATGCAGTTTTTCAATGAATGGTACCAAATAAAACTTTGCTCTTAGAATATGGGACTTGATAGTGTTCAAACAGTACATGGGCTTACAGATTTAGGTTTGTTAAGTTTCTTTTATGTTAAATATAGTTTTTTAGGAGTACATGTAGTAATATTTTGGATCAAAAGTGATTGAGGTCAGACATTCTGAATTTGTGCTAGACATCACCTGACACAGGCTACATCAGCTCTGCAGTCAGCCCAGACTTGAAATAGTGAATTATTTGTCTGGAATATTCAAATTCCTGATATAGGAGCATTCATTCAGACATGATCAGATAGCTGCCACAGCAGCTGTATACAAGTCTCGTTGCCATATTGTGACTGTATCTTCTAATTGTCCTGTGACTGTATACTGTAACTGTGTATTGGTGCAGACAATCTCATTGCCATAGTGATGCTATGTGACTGTATACTGTAACTGTGTATTGGTGCAGACAGTGTCATTGCCATAGTGATGCTATGTGACTGTATACTCTAACTCTCAATTACATTCTGGAGACTATTTAGTCCCAAGGTTACTCCAGAATGACCCCAATACACAGCCAATAACCAACTATCATTTCTGTTGACCTCTATCTGACCCTTGCATTGTTGCTTTTCCTTATAAAGCATATGCCATCTCAGAATGCTCATCAACACATGTCTGAAACACCACTGACCACCACGTCCACTGTGATTCCCGAGGTTAACACTGTGACATTGATGTCATTCCCGAGGTTAACACTGTGACATTGATGTCCAGTGCCAATAACTTATAATTAATATCTAGCATGTTTGCAGGAGCATGTTTTAATGGCCCAGTAACCGTCAATGTCAAAGTGACACAACAAGGAGTGACTGAATCACTGGTAAAAGCATAAGTGCTCAGCCTATCCACAGACATTAATGTCAATGACAGTCCTGAAAATTATGCCTGTTTCCTATTTCATTTTTTACAAGATATCTCTTTCCCCACTTAACTTTTTATAAGAGAATGTTTTTTCACTTCACTTTTTAATGAGAATTTTTTGTTTTCACTTCACATTCTATAAGGAGATCTGCTGATACCACCTAAGTTCTCTCAAGATGAGCACCATCTTATTCAACCATCCAAAATCACAAAAGCTTTATATGTTCAGAAGCCACTTGAGGACTCGCAACTTTGAAATGAAGATATAGGTGCAAAATAGCCATGTGCCAGCAGAGCATTAGGCCCATGGGCCTCTTGTTATAATTGAATTGCTTCACTTCATTCAGTATTTGTAAGCTTCATTTTTTGGCTTGTGTACCTTTTAAAACGCTAACTTCAGATTTTACACTTTTTTTCAAATGACTTGGCACTTTGTATTTTACCCATGTGACAGCGTTTCTGTCAATAAATATTTGCATTCATGCGAATATAAATAAATATTGGCCCATCTTTGACATGTTTTGTTTTGGACAACACCTTGACTTCTTGCTGCGTGGGGATTTGCTTCAAACAGCATGGCTCGAAATGGGAATATCGGAGCCGGTAGATCTTCTTAATGCATCTGCGTTAATCTTTATTACATTGCACAACAGCCTTTGGCGACGTTACCTGCTGCTATAAAAAGCAGTGTAATTAACAGTGTTTTCACTACTCCCTGAAGAGCTCACTCCTGAAAGAGCAAAACCGGTTCGAGTTTATATAATTACTGTTCTAGTTTTGACTGCCACTGGCCTTGCTTGGTCTGATTGATTGGAAATGGGAACACCTCTCGTTGTTCCTTAAAATTGTCAGACCACATCTCTTCCCATTTCAGGCTCAGATTGTGGCATTGGCAAAAAGTCAAGCCTTTTCAGTTAATCACACTTTATAGAACTTTATTAAGATAAAGATCATCTGAAAGGGTTACTTATGTATGTTTGTTTCCAAATTTAAATGCCTACAATTATATTTTGTACTTGTATTTTGAGATATTTGTCCAGTTTTCCCAAACAAGTGCATGGAAGGTTATTGTACTGTCTGAAAGGTTATAGTACTCTCTGGAAGGTTGTAGTACTCTCTGGAAGGTTGTAGTACTCTCTGGAAGGTTGTAGTACTCTCTGGAAGGTTGTAGTACTCTCTGGAAGGTTGTAGTATTGAAACTTGAAAATTTGACTATTTTAGCTGGTTATCTGTATCAGATACATGTATCCTGAAACTCTTGCCTTGGGATCTCAATATGTATGTTTTTTAATGTTGCAACATCCTTTGACTCAAGCTCCTTTCTCATAAACACTGTTTTCCTTCTCAACTTCTGCTATGCGTTCACTATCATTGGGGTCCTCCATTGTAATAATGGCGACTTCAAACCCCTAATTTGTTGAGCACCACCAAGCAGCAACTATTGTACGAAGTGCTGGTAGCACTATCTGGTGTTTACAAAAGGTCGATTGGACATGTTGTATGACACATTGTGACAGAAGTTCAGTGTTAGCTCACATTTTGTCTGCTTTGTATGATTCTGATCTGCTTGAAATTGCTTAAATTCTATACAGCTTTCCTGTTTCTGAAAGAATTGACAAGTATGTGAAATTTGAGATGTGTAACTTTCTTATTTAGCTCTGCTGGCTGTCTGTCTGTAAACTTTTTACATTTTTGACCTTTTCTCAAAAAGCTGTCATGTGGGATGCTTTGATTTTACACATGGCTGTTCCCTAGGTTGGCCTCAAACAATTTTGTGAAGGAGATGAGGATCCAACATTTTTGCTATTTTTCAATAATTTTTTAATATTACTTTTGAAAAAAAATCAAACGTTTATTTAGGGCTGTAACGATACACCTTTTCACGATACGATACGTATCCCGATACGGAACTGACGATACGATACAAAATGATACAATTTGATACTCAACCATAATAATACAGGGGTCACATTATTTCAGTACGGGTTCGTTGGACCCATCTTTCTTCTTTTTCAGGAAAAATAGTGGGTCCATGAACTGAATCGATGGGTCCAGTCTGAAATTGTGCAATCTAGACTTTTGATGTAATTTGATTAATTAAGTTTGATTGGTATGATCAACATACATCAAAATGATAAACAAATAAAACATGCAGGTAACTTAGCCTAGAAAAGAACATAACATAGGGTCTATATGCTCATGTAGGTGACACATTATTATAAAATTTAAGATTAAATAAAAAGTTACCAATATGCCAACTTGATGTAAAAGGGTCTAAAAGTTGTTGACTGTACCAAGGATGGATTCAATCTGCCCAGGGACCTGCTGTTAGGACTAAGTCTATAACACATCCCTGATCTACCAAAAATTGATTGTGAAGGGGGCTTAACCCCTAGCACGCTGCCATTGTGCCAGTATCTGGAATCGCACAGTTTTTAACTAGCTTGCATAACAAGCGGCATGCATGATTGAACATGCCTGGGCTCTGTAATTTTTGCGATTGATTGTACGTGATGAAATGGTCAGAAATTACATGATTTATATTTCTGTGCACTTTCTATTTCAATATACCTGACAAATTTGATGCCATAGGTGGTGTTAAGAGTCTGATCTTAATTGCGGTCACTTTTTTCATCAAGCAACACGGTAGGCCTACAACTTGACATGCCATGTAACACAAGCGAGTGTACACAGCCTGTCACGGGCATGCACCCAGGCATGGTTTTCCGCTATGTTGAACATATATTTTTTCCGGCCTTCGATCATAAATTTCATTCCTGCCTTGTTCTGTCATACAGATTTGTTCCATTCAAACATTTCAATAAAATCAAAACAACTAAATTTTGTTTAAAAAAAAAACAAACAAAAAACACCAATAACGGCATGCCCCATCGGAGACAGTTATCAACAACATCGTGTCAGGCTTAATGCAAATTTTCGCTTCGTTCACATGTGACCGTGCGATGACTAATGTGCGTACTTTCCTTGCCGTCCGTAATGAATTTTCACTCGTGCCTTTGTTTCTGTCTACATTTGTTCGATAAAAGTCTTCTTTGTGAAAATATGATGTGAAAATTTGACATCTTGGTCCAATAATCTTTGCGTAATGAGACTTGTACCTTCCCAGCATTGCGGGCATGAGACAGGCACATGGGCAAAACGAATTTGATTGGACAGTAAGTGGCACGTGATCAAATCCACACGAGGAGCCTGGAAGTGCTCTCAGCGCATTTATAATGAGATGAAATGACGTACATCCATTCCCATTATGGGAATTTTTTGGAGGGATACCGCAGGAATATTTTTTTCTTAGCAAATAAGAGAACTTGTTACATAAAAAGACGAACATCAGAGGATTCCATCAGTATAATACTTCTTCATGATACTGATAATGGTCGATGCAAAACACCGTGACCGCATGGGGTAATTTTTGCAGTTGTGTCATTCAAAATGCATCGCGTTTGTGCGTGCATCCATAGCGACGCGAAATGACAATGTTTTTATTAATTTCCGGGCGTCTTTTCTTTATTTTTTGCGTCTATGACGCAGGACGCAAGCTTAATGTGACCCCTGATATAATGAGCGTGCTGCTTTTTCTCGCCGGGCACAGTCATTTTGCTGACCTAGATTCAGACTTTACACACAAGGGTATGACATAGCGCCACAAAGCGTCATGCATATATGATTATGAAAGGAATCCCAAAACACTTTTGTAGGCAAAAATAGATCATAATCAGAAGGCCAACGAATGGTTGGTCAATTGACGAGTTTACCTTCACAAAATTACGGTAAATCTTAATAAATTATGGCCTTTACTTCCGTATTTTTTCTTTTTAGAGCTAAAATTACTTATATGATGGAATGTATCGTATTTTACGATACAGGGGACCTCATTTCGATACGTGCATCGTGGATTGACTGCACCGTGATGCACCGTTATCGTGGTATATCGTTACAGCCCTACGTTTATTGCCTCCAGAACTACTGGCCCAGTTACTTTCATATTGCATACAGGGTCACCATGGGTCACTTTGTTCTCATTTTGGCAAGCAGGTGGCCCTACTCTGTTTTGCTACTTTTTGATGAAGTTTTGTGTGTGGAGGCTATTGTTGACTTGTCCAAAAAATATGCAGGGAACTGTTTGAAAGTTTGTCAGAGCATTATTTCACTCATGCACATGTAGATTTCAGAAAATGGTGAGGATACATTAGCTTTTAACGAAGCCTTGGCATGTCAAAGTTTAGGAATTTGCCAGTGAGCATTGTTACAATCAACTGTGGAAAGATTGTGACCTGCTCTTGCCATATGTCATTATATTTTATGTCTGGAATGAGTGGGATTCGAACCTGCAACCTTTTGCACCAGTCGCTTAGCTGAAATGGGAAACTCACATATCCACTCGGCTAAATCCCCATTCTCAAAAAAGAATGGTTCAATAGCGGTAGTTATGTGCGAATGCCGTATCAACACGGTTATGCAGATAAGTACTGAGTCTGCATTTATTTCCAGCATCGAGGACTTAAATCCACCAGCATTCAGGAAATGTCGAAAATATATATTTTATGTTTGGAACGAGCGGGACTCGAACCTGCAACCTTTGGCACCAGTCGCCTAGCTGAAATGGGAAACACGTATCCACTCGACCAAATGTAATCCAGCCTGCTTACATCAGATGGAGGAAGTTAACTGCATGCACTGAAATGTCTCAGCATTGTTGGGCCCATGATACTGTCCACCTAGCCGGCCTGTTATATCTTGGGGATCACTGATAAAAGGAAGACCATCATTGACCTTTCGTAATTAAAGATTTTTTCTCGGACACCATTATACATAAAAACTCCAAACTTGGCATGATTGTACCTCCATAGAAGGAGTTTGACCATTTTACACAGAGGAATGAACATGTTTAAAATTATGCAAATTAGGGGCATATGAAATTTTAAATCTTGAATATCTTCAAAAGTATAATGGATAGAGATGTCATTCCAACTTCTACTAGGGGGTTATTGACCAGTGCGCATCCAATGAATCTAAAGCAAAAGTTGTAGCCATTTAAATTATGCTAATTAGCAGCATTTGAAATTTTAAAACTTGAATATCTTCAAAAGTATAATAGATAGAGATGTCATTCCAACTTTTACTAGGGGGTTGATGACCATTGCGCATCTAATGAATCTAAAACAAAAGTTGTAGCAATTTAAATTATGGTAATTAGCAGTATTCGAAATTTTCAATCTTGAATATCTTTAACACTATAATAGATAGAGATGTCATTCCAACTTCTTGTAGGGGGTTGTTGACCATTGCACACCTAATAAATTAAAAATAAAAGTTGTAGCAATTTAAATTATGCTAAATAGCAGCATTAGAAATTTTAAATCTTAAATAACGTCAAAGCAATAAAAGATGGAGACGCCATTCCAACTTCTACCTTATGGAATAGTTGTACATTGCCATACCAATATGCTTTGAAGACACACACACTGATTTGCTATGCAGTAAATCATCTTTCCTAGTTTTATATATATCAAAACATGTACAAGGTACAGGCTGCTAGGGTAAGAGAGTCCAGTGCATCCTTGTACATGGCAGCCTCCTCTCCTCTCAGGCCTGACCTGTCTGCCCTGTATTTTGGCCAATCAAGATTGTCCAAGCTGGGAGTTTTGTTTATGTAAATTTGGCATCTTGCCTTACCAGGTAAAGTAAGTCCCCCTTTGGGTAGTACACTTTGGAAAAGCTATTTACTACTTTAGGATTGAAACTTGGTGAAACTAGCAAAGGGGAGGGCTGGAGCATGCAGGGCCTGTCCCGAGTGCATACACATGTACATGTATATCTATTGTGTCTTGTCTTATAACATGATGCATGGCCTGTCCCGAGTGCATACACATGTACATGTATATCTAGTGTGTCTTGTCTACATGATGCATGGCCTGTCCCGAGTGCATACACATGTATATCTAGTGTGTCTTGTCTACATGATGCACGGCCTGTCCCGAGTGCATACACATGTATATCTAGTGTGTCTTGTCTACATGATGCACGGCCGGTCCCGAGTGCATACACATGTACATGTATATCTAGTGTGTCTTGTCTACATGATGCACTGCCGGTCCCGAGTGCATACACATGTACATGTATATCTAGTGTGTCTTGTCTACATGATGTACTCGTAGCATGTGAGTTTTTCCACTGTACAGGTTTGCTTGCTGTGTCCGTAACTCCAATACTGTATGGAACCAGTATCCACTGCCTGAGAGGTCAAATGCCTTGTCTGACATTATTGCTACAGTTTGTCCAGGGAGAGATGAGCTCAGGGGACTGTCTTATTAACTGCAGGCTGCCCAGTCAGTCTCCAGGCAACCAACATGCATCACGGTCCCAGCAGCAGTGCTAGTAACCATGTGGTGCTGCACAAAATGGCCCGGCGCCTGCTTGTGTGTGAGTGGCTCATCTGCAGGTCCCCACTGGGCCAAAATGAATAATGTGACCAGCCGCCCAAACTCATCTGTTCCTGTGGCAGTGTTGCCTACCTGCCATGCACTTTAAATCTGGGAGGTGGAGAGTAAAATTCAGGGAGATTGATAAATTTATATGAAATATGGAAGGAAAATATTGATAAAATTCAGGGAGGTGGTTGAAAATTGCCTAAAATCTAAAAAATTTCAAGAATTTTCAGCATAAAATTCCGGGAGTCTCCCGGATAATCCAGGACTGTTGGCACCGCTGCTGTAGGTTTCTGAAACTTTAATGGCAGAAGGATCTTATCTGGCAGATGAGCCTTTTGATACCTATGTGTATCAGATCCTGCTGCATTAGGTATTTAGCAATGTTTGTTTCAAGCACCATGCAATAGAGTGGTACCTGCTGGAAAGACACCTCTGGCGACAAACCACATTGGTTTTTAAGACTGCCATTTGAAAACACTGCACTCTCATTTCATTGTAATTTACCAGCAATTAAAGACCACCTGCAATATGTGACCACATTTGTCTGGCCATAGGGATGGTATTACATGAATATAGCAAGCACCAGTGTATTATGTAGGCTTCTCCTTGAAACTATCTATGCTGGACTTCTGAAATTTATTTATTTATTTATTTATCTATTTATTTATTTATTTATTTATTTATTTATTTATTTATTTATTTATTTATTTATTTATTTATTCATTCAATCATTGATTCATTCATTCATTTATCCATTCACTCTGTTCATTCATTTATTCTTTCATTCATTTATTTGTTTATTTATTCATTCATAAATTTAATTTTTGTTTTATCTTATTTTCAATTTACCTTACCATAGTATACCCATACCTTTACTTTGACATTACTTTTCCTTCATACTACAATGCTAGAAAGGTCAAGTGTTAAAAAAATATGTAGTTCTTGATCCTACTGTATATTTCTTTACACATATTTGAATCATTTTTTGAAGGGCAGGGTTAATATAATGTTAAAGGTGTATACAATTTTCCCTCCAAAGAGGCATGTAGCAGAGCACAGGACCATCATGATCCTCTTATTTTTTTTTTTCGCTCTTTTTTTTTATAAGAAGCGTGCAGTTCACAAAAAATTAGCTTAAACACCAGTAAACACCAAGATCTGTATGCATTGCAGTCAATTTACAGTTTATAAGCAAATATGAGGTTTTTTTTGGTAATGTGCTGAATATAAAAATAGGTCCAGAATGCCTTTATTTATATTCACCTCTCAAGTTTTCATGTTACAAGATAAAAAGCCTCAGATACACATCCCTTCCATATGCCTCCCTGCACCTTTATCCCGTATACATGTACAGGTAACCCATGTGGTCCAACACAACATGCACTGGACACCAACACTCTGTGCCATGCATTTTCAAAGTGTGTGTGTCAACACACACTTTTCTGTTTTTCCTGAAATTTTTTATTGGGGCATTCCGTGATAACAGTTTGTCATGGACGGAACATTTTGGAAGGTTTCAATCTCTGCAATTTTAAAATTTTTTCTTGAATTTACTAATTAAAAAAGAAAAAGAAAAAATTAACTGTCTAGAAATCATTTCATGAATTTCACAATGGACAGATAATACACTTCATTCTCAAGTGTGTCTTTATATCACAGCTAAATGTATAATCCCCTCTCTGGTCCAGTTGTTCTTTTAGGTTTGTTACATTTTTAATTATTTGATTACTGTCTGTCCATGCTTTATCCTCATTCATGGGCAACATGAATTTCTTGCAGGCATCACCACACCTCCGTAAGAAACTCACTTTCATTTTTCCCCCTTCATTTTTTAAGATTTTGCCTAGGAAGATCTGAGGGGATTTCCTTGTTACATACTTTGCAATCACAAGGTCACCATTCTTTGTGATTGTGATTGATTGATGGACTTTCACTCATAGGCTTAGGTAGTTTGGCATGGGCAGACAGTAAGGTGTTTCCGAAAGTATTGTTGTGGACACAGCAGTAACAAATACCTAGACAAATGGATCAGGGAGATCAAATATTATAAATATTTCTTACCATTGTCTCTTGATTATTTGTACATAAAGGATTAGTTGGGTCTGCAGATTCAAATAACCATAATTTTCTTCAAAAATCTCTCTGAAAAAACAATCTAACTTGACTTTTTCTCTGGTATTTATAATCTGACTATATGGTCCATGACAGATATGTCTTGTTTATTGCAAGGTATGAATTTGTTTGTGCTACAAATTTTCTATTTTAGCAAACCATGATATTAAACACAAAGAGTACCACACCCTGAATGGTTTTCCTACTGTGAATGGTACATATATCCTGATATTTATGTGCAATGGTATCATATATATGGGACATTACAGGTAATTTTAGATGTTGATAAATGTATCAATAATTCACCACTATATATAAAATTTGAGTGTATGAGAGACAAACTGGTTAGATGAGACTAATTTTACAATTAATAAGGGACATATGTACAAAAAATAGGTTGTATTAACATGTTACTAGTCTAGGGAACTATGCATGGGTACATTGTGATAAGTATGTCCCGTCCGTGACAAAAATGTCCTGTCCGTGACAAAATTATGATTTTAATACTTTGGTATTAACAAAGTTCCAGTCGTAATAATGTTGTTTTAAACATATTTTTATTTCCGTAAGGATATAAATAATGTTTGTCACTTTGAAAAGCCTTTATGATGAATACAGGGAATATAAAATAACTTTTTATTCCCACGAGTATTAATAGTAAATTATTAAACTTTTGAATGTCATTTGTCACGGACGGGACATTATAGAAAATAGACAGGCTGCATATTAATGATTATAAATAGTTCACCAACTATTACATAGTGCATGATAAACAAGGTTCCCATGTCACTTTGTCCCAAGGGATAAAAGTCGCACAAAATTCTCTATATTATAGATATATTAAAAAAAATGTTCCATCTGTGATACATAAATGCTAATTTGAATAAATATGGATTCATAAATTGAGCATATGGTGCTTTATATGCAAAATTCAAAACAATCGAATTACTTTAAAATGTTTACTTTTCAGTGGCATTAAAGTTTTTTTGTTTTCTTTCTTTCTTCCTTCCTTCCTTCCTTCCTTCCTTCCTTCCTTCCTTCTTTCTTTCTTTTTTACCAGCTAATTTATCAGACACTTTTCTCAGACACTATTATACATAGAAACTCCAAACTTGACATGATTGTACCTCCATACGAGGAGTTTGACCACTTTATACAGAGGAATGAAGATGTTTAACATTATGCAAATTAGGGACATTTGAAATTTTAAATCTTGAATATCTTCAAAAGTATTATAGATAGAGATGTCATTCCAACCTCTACTAGGGGGTTATTGACCAGTGCGCATCTAATGAATTTAAAAGAAAATGAAAAATAAAAAGAAAGAATAGCAACTTCAATGTACAGGTTTTTGTGGCAGGGGCATCCAGTGAACCACAAACAATAGTTGTAGAATTTTAATTTGCTAATTAAGGGTACATGTACTTACAAAGATAAAATGTTGAGTATCTTCAAAGCTATTATAGGCAGAGGTGCCATTCCAGCTTCAAGTTACTCTAAATTGCTTTATTTTCGCATGTTTAAAATTTCACAGGTTTTGTATTTTTGACATTTTACTGCAGTTTTAATTTCACTATTCTGGACATAATTCCTATTCATACAATGTTAAAAAAACTATTTCACAGTGTTTTTATATTCACGGTTTTGTGCTATCAGCAAAAAATAATGAATATTATGACATATATCGAAATTAAAGCAAATTACAGTACAGTGGTACCTGCCCTAAAGACCACCTCTCGTGAGAGACCACATTAGTTTTTAAGACCACTCTTTCAAGACATTGGCCTTTTATTTCTTTGTTAATTTACCTGCAATGAAAGACCACCTGCCATATGTGACCACTTTTGTCTGGCATTATGGGTGGTCTTAAATTGCAGGTACCACTGTATAGGTTTGTGCTGAAGGCACATGCAATACACCACAAACAAAAGTTATAGCATTTAAATGTATGCAAGTTTTGAGGGCACACAGACAGACTTGCTTTGAAACAATTTTTTTCTAATGTAAAATTGTTTCTGGTCAATAGCTTGCTGTAGAACTGAACAAAACTCAGTGAAAGCAGGTAGCACTATGTATCTGGGTTACACCTAGGTTTGGGTTCCATCTGGCTTACCTTGATCTAATTCTCAAGGTCATATGGTTTCTCATGTGATATTTTAACTGCTTAAGAACTGAACAAAAGTGAAACTTGGAAGGATCATGTATTATGGTGAGACCTAGGTTGAAATTGTATTGAAGAAATCCTGACCAAATTCTCAAGGTCACTAAGTGTGAAATCAGTTTCTGCACTTTAAGTAATGAAGAACTTGACAAAACTTAATAAAATTTGGCAGGATGATGTATCAAGATGAGACCAAGGGTGTGGTATCTTGGTCTCCTTGACATAATGTTCAAGGTCACAGGGAACTTACTTAAGTAAATTGGGTTTCTGCGCAATGATATCAGTTGTCTCCTTCAGATACGAAATGTTCCACTGGGAGACATTTGATTTTGTCTTGCAAAATCAGTAACTTTTCTTTTTACATGCATGTAAATTTATGACAGGGTACTTGAACCCTTCTTGATGAAGCCACTTGCGGCTCAGCCATGCAAAGCAAACATCAGCTCTCAGTATGACCTGACCTTCTGGCAAACAGACTTGTGAACAAGAGCTTGTTTCTTTGTGTAACAGGCCGGTGGCTGTGGTTGGAATCTATACCAGCCAGGCCTCCACCAGGGGGCAGTGTGTATGTTTGGGCTAAGGTGTATTGTATTGTTACACTGTGGCACCCATATGCTCCCACTGTGTCTGCAGGCAAAACCTATTCTCAAATGAATCAGCGCAGAGTGTGACCAGCATCACCTGCTCAGACAGTCTGCCTCCTGTGCAGATTGAACCTGTGCCCAGATACGCCAGGCATGTTCCACACAAACTTGGCTGTTTTTCATCATCAAACCTGCTCAATTAGATGATCCACCAAGGCTGCAGGACATCAACTACACAGATAGGGCTCTCAGTCACAGTGAAGGACATTGATTACCTTTCCAGCAGGACTGTAACTCACAATGGAAAATGTGAACTCCATGATAAGTCGCTCAGTATAGATGAAGAGAGTTGTTGACCTGTCAGTCAGTATAGATGAAGAGAGTTGTTGACCTGTCAGTCAGTATAGATGAAGAGAGTTGTTGACCTGTCAGTCAGTATAGATGAAGAGAGTTGTTGACCTGTCAGTCAGTATAGATGAGGAGAGTTGTCAGTCAGTATAGATGAGGAGAGTTGTTGACCTGTCAGTCAGTATAGATGAGGAGAGTTGTTGACCTGTCAGTCAGTATATGCAATCACTCATGTCATGTCAGCCGTCATTCTGGTCAGCTGTGAACAATTTACTTGTCAATACGATAGCATCAACAATTTTAAAGTTGGTCTCTTTACATTTTTGGACATGTTCTATGAATGAAAATCTAGGTTCCTTTCGTTATTGGTGGTGCCACCTACAGGTTTACATAATACACAGGCCAAAAATTAAAAAGATTGAAAACACTTTGGTGTTGTCGATTTGTGATGGATCTTTATCAAATTTGGTGGAAAAGTTTGAGAGGGGTAAGATGTGGAAATCCAATAGTACTGGTGGCACCACCTACAGGTGAACAGAAATTACAAGGCAATGTGTGTGCAGATCTATGAAATTCATTATCATGAGAAATAAGCAGGCTAACCTAATCAAATGTCACAGCACATGTGTATCATGCCTGAAAGTACAATATTACACAGTATGGGTGACCTTGACCAACTTTCTCAAATAGTACAGAAAAACATGACCCATACTCATAAATTCCAAACCCAACAATGACAGCAAAGAGATTCCAGAGTTACCAAAGCATCAACATTCATCTTCCAATACCATTGTGAAGAAAAAAATTTCTTTCCTGACTTGAGACAGGCAGTCACCCATAAAAGGCAACTGGTGGTTTTAAACCGGTCCTCTCAACCTTTGAAATATTCTTCATTAACTACAGACTATAGTGTTCCCAAAACGTCACTGAGGGAATACATTTCAGGAAATGATATTCTTGTGGTGGTCATTCTATCTTTACATGTGAACATGTATCCATTTTACCATTAGAGGAATATTATACAGAAAACAGATTATGATGCACGGAGTCCTGGTGGCGCTACTGGTAGTGTTCAATGGAACTAACATTAAAAGTGTATGAAACACATTTAATTCAGTATTATGATCATAAATAAAGATGTAGCTTTAAAACTTGCACCAGCTATGCATTGGGTCAATAGTTAACTTTTGTGTAAATTTGGATGACCTTGATGTATTTTGAAGGTCAAAATAGAAGTTGCATGTGTCATTGATAATTAAAAAGCACAAAATATAGATATAAGTGAGCTAATTTCTAAATTGATTCAAAATATGCATTTTACACAAGTATTGATGTTTTATACTCAATGAATGACATTTAACCTACTTTTAAAGGTCACTGATGGAATAGAAGAAAACTTATGGACCTTGTTAGGGTCCTTAATTTGTCATGCAACTCCATGAAATGTAGTTAGAATGTTGGGTAGATAAAAATGTTGAAGAATTGTGATACTGGTGGCGCCACCTGTTAGTCAACACAAAATATCAGGAAATGTGTGTTGAGACAAGTACAGTAAAATCTCCCTATACCAAGTGCTCTTCGGTCCGAACAAAAGTGTTCGGTTTAGGGAGGTTTCCACATTGTGGTCTTTTGTTTTACCAACCGTACAATACAGATACCACCTGTGGTAATTATAGCGGGAGATACTTATGTTAACTACATGTACATCATTAAACAATTGAACAACAAACAAATAAAGGTTGAAATGTTTTATTATTTGGAAAAGATGTACTGACTATGATAGAGGAGAGATGCTGTCAGTCAGTTCAGTCTACTGGTACTCCTTGAAATTAAATTCTCTGGCTTTGTTGAGATCATGGAGGTAGCTTTGTACCTCCATGATGACACAAGCATAATGATTTAATTTGGCAGTTATTGTTTTTTAGGCTGTTTAAAGAAAACACAGGAAACTAGACTTATCCATGAGAGAATAGGAGCAAGATGTTAAGTAATATTGACACTTTCACCCTTCACCCTTTCTTGCCATCTGTAGAAGTGGCAACAGGTTTTCAACAGGTTGCCTGTGGGTGCTTTGTGCTGCTGGTATAAACCTCTCTTTTTATGACACGAGATACACCAAACACTTTTTTGACATTCAATTTTAGGATTTTTGCTTATTTTGACAGATGTGCATCATATCTGTTGACTGGCGAAATTTAAATTGGGACCGCAAAACATAAATATAAGAAAATGACAAAAAAAAACATTTGAATATTAAATACCACATGCATCTTTCTGATTTCCTATCCATACAAGAAGACAGTAGTGCCCGTCAATCATACAAGCTGTGCACCACGTGAGCGAGCAGTTGCTGATGCCTCAAACTTTGTCATATCACTGATGCGGCGAGTACTGCATTGTGTTGGTAGCCTAGCCCTTGGTCTGTCCAAGGAGGCTACACAAATGACCATGGTCTGATGATGTGAGAGTGTTGCCCAATACCCCGAGCCAATATGGATTATGAACTGTTCACCAATGAGCAACAAAACTGTCTTTGTTTTGGCTTTTTTTTTTGAAGACATTGAGAGAGTGTGATCATTTATGCTTCGATTTTTCCGAATTAAGTAACTGACATTAATTTAAAGTTGTTTGAAGAAAACGTGTCACGCAAAGTGTTTTGTTTGCATTTATGACTGAAACAGCTCAGCTGTCCATATGTTTAAGGTCCTGTTGATTGATGGGGTCTAACTTCCCATAATGTTTGGGTTCAAATGTCTTGGAAATAATATTTGGTGATTTTACACATATATCATAATTTGAAATGATGATTTTCATGCACTTAAAATGAGCCTCCTTGGCAAGCCAAAAGCCTGACTCTCCTCCAGATCGTGGTCATTGGGGCAAAACTGTTGGGGACGCCACAAATGCAACCTTTCTCCCAGCCAGCGTACGATAGCCCACAGACCTGTATTACTGCTAAACATGGCAAGGCAGGAGAACTTCATCCGTGATAGTGAACAATGGCAATTTGAATTTATTCTTCACATTATCTGATGAAGATGAAAAAGATTGAATGGACAGGGCGATTGCAGCAGAAGCCGTACCAAGAAACGACTATCCATTTGACCCAAAAAAAAAGCGGTTGTTCTAATCAACTATAAGGGAGTTGAAAGTAAATAGAAAAGCAAGCCAATGTGTGCCAATATTTGGCCTGATATTTTGCAGTAAAGTCAACTCAAACAAAGCAGAGTTCAGTGTGATTGTTCAGTGATCATTTTCGTAATATTTCGCTAGACTCCAGGTGTCTGTTCTCTTAGTTACCTGGGCAAACGGTTGTTAAAGTATTTTGAAAACAAGACTTACTATCTTTAACTTTATTCTGCCCTTTCGGTTGTGTCTGAAGCAGTTATCATCCTCAGTTAGAAATCCAAAATGCGATATGATACCCTAGCTGGCAAAACATGCACATGTTGGTGAGCACCGTTTTGAACATGAGGCAATACATTGTGAGACAGTCGCCAAAAGCCAAGGTAACATTTCATTTTGATATCAAAGTGAATGTGACCACATGTTTTCAGCAGTGTAAATGTGCATGGATGAAAATAACAAAGTGGGCTGAACATGATCAAATGTACCCAAGTTGGCAAGTGGTCTCATCCTGTTTGTTGACGTTATTTATTCTTAGCCCGGCTTGCGCACACATCGTAATGTATTGCATAAATTGAAGTTTTGCTGGCTTGTTTTTTCTGCTTTCTGAGAATACTTTATTTTAAAAAGTGGATTCGGGTATGGAAACTTTTGAAAACAGGGTCAGAAGGTTTTATTTTGCAGAAATGTATGTTTCTGCTTTATTTTACCGATTCTGTGATCCCGTCCACAATCACGGAAGCAGGACATCTCCATTCAGTTTAACATCGCCAAGTCCCACAACTCCCAGAATCCTGCAAAGTTTTCCATTTCCCTGATTGTGCAGTCCAGTTGATTATTCGTTACTGGGGCAGTTTGTACCTCTCCCACTTTGTACACATGCGTACCGATGGCCAGGTTGCTATGGATTAAGTCCTGGAAAAGGAAAAGGGTGACATGTAAAACTTTAGGGGCTTGTGGTGACAAAAGTAATCGGCATACAAAAAATTCTTAGGATACTTTTTTCCATAGATATTTTAGGTCAGAGTGCACAAGTTTTTATCAATTTATGTGAAGCATGTAATGACTTATTTTGATGTTTTTAACATTGTCCATTATTGACATACTAGTCAATGTCTATTTAACCAGTAAAGAGATAAAACTCCGATCACAATGTATACATCATCTTTGGATCATGACGGACACACACATATTTTGTTTGGGTGTGTTAGAGAAAATACTTTTATGTTCAGAAGCCACTTCAGGACTCACAACTTTGAAATGAAGATGAAGGTGCAATATAGTCCTGGTACCAGCAGAGCATTAGGGCCATAGGTCTCTTGTTTAATCCTGCATTGGTATAATGATTTCTCTGATTGCAACTCACAGCAAAGTCTCATAGATTGCAACTCATAGACAAAGTCATCTCAAAGTAAGATAGGAAATGTTGTCCACAGGACATGAGATGCACCAAAGGCACTTTTTAGCTCAGCTGACTTGCTAGGAGCTGAGTTTATCTTATGGTCCTTCGTCCGTTGTAAACAATGACTTCTCAAAAACCGTCAGTCAGATTCGCCTCAAACTTGGTGGCAATGTACCTTTGGAGGGTCTCTGCTAAGTTTGTTCAAAAAGTCATGCACTAGTGATAATTATATTTTTTAGCTAAGCTGACATGTCAGTAGCTGAGTTTATCTTATGGTCCTCCATCCTTCATCGTCCGTCTTCAGTGACTTCTTCTCCAAAACCGTCAACCATATTGTTTCAAACTTGGTGGCAATGTACCTTGGGTGGATCTCTATGATTTTTTTGGGGGGGTGGGGGTGGGGGGTGGGAGTGGGAGTGGATTTTTATGATTTTTTTTGGTTCTTTTTTTGGCAAATCTAAAAAAAATCTTCTCTGAAACCGTTCACCCCATTGCTTTGATATCACACAGGAACACTCCTAGGGACTCCTAGTTCCTAATTTGTTCACCAGATGGAGCTGTGATTTTTTTTTTTTAACTTTTTATGATTTTTTGTGTTTTATTGCTATTTTTGACTTGTTCTCCACAGCCGTCACTCACATTAAACTGAAACTTTGTAGACATGTTTCTTGTTGAAGGGTCAAACAAAGTTGTTTACTAAATGGAATTGCTGTGGATTCCTGATTTTTAACAATTTTTTCAATTGGGTATTTATCTGTAAGTGCACCTTTCCTATTGATTACTATGAAGGTCAATGGGCATTCTAATAGTAATCCACATTTTGACTTCTTCTCCAAAACTGTCAGCCAGATTGACTTTACACTTGGTGGCAATGTATGTTGGGTAGGTCGTTACCAACATTGTTCAAATGACCATGCTCCAGTGATTTTTGGATTTTTTATGTTTGTTTGTTTTTTTTTTTTGAAAATCTTAAAAAAATCGCAAGGCTATACAGTAAAACTGTTTTGAGAGACCGTCCCTAAGGCAGACCCAAAAGTGGTCACATAAAGCAGGTGGTCTTTCAATGGAGGGACAGCATATGCGCCATCTAGCTGGTAGAATCCATCCTATTGCACTCTCCCAAGCATTCAGTTTAATGTTTCTTTCCAATTAAATATGCGCAAATATGCATGTATCTGTGCACTGTTCATATTACTGTAAGCATTTGATTGTGTGCATATACATAGAAAGGTGGGAAATAAACAAACAAACAAAAAGTATAAACAAACAAACAAAAAGTATGTTCAGGTATGCAATTTTTATTTTTCAGACAAACAAAAAGCACACAACTTTTACATTACTGCTGATATATTAACTTGGCTGGTCTGGACACCACCGCCAGGAGACCATTCAAAGGCAGGTGTTACAAAAAAACAAAAACACAAACACACACATACACAATAGTCCACCACTGCAGTAAGGATGTGATACAATGTTAATTGTTTACTTGGCTTTAAAAAAATATTTATCCTTGATTGCACAGCACAATGCACACCTGCCCACTTGGTACCTTCAACCACTTCTTTGGTATTATAGCATCATGTTAAATAGTTTACCATTGCCATGATGCAATGCAAAGTCTGTGATTTTATTAATGCTTTCTATAGCAGTCATCAAGTCTATAACAGCTGGGCCAGTCCCATGACAATCAGTTTCTTCATCAACGGTTTTTGCCTTTTCAGGGTCTTCTTCCCCCTTTGCTCTTGCAAAGATTCTTGTTCCCCATTTATCGCCCAAGGTGTTGGAAGTTTCAACCAAACTGTCCCAGTTTACAAATTCAACCATGGTCAGTCCCCCAAGAAGTCTCTCTGCATCTTCATCAATGGGTTCAGCTGCAAGAAAAATGACAGATGTTTTAATTTTATGTGTATCCACCACAGATTATGAGAGAGAGAGAGAGAGAGAGAGAGAGAGAGAGAGAGAGAGAGAGAGAGAGAGAGAGAGAGAGAGAGAGAGAGAGAGAGAGAGAGAGAGAGAGAGAGAGAGAGAGAGAGAGAGAGAGAGAGAGAGAGAGAGAGAGAGAGAGAGAGAGAGAATAATAAAGGAGGGTCTGGTGATTCAATCTATGTGATATTGAATTATATTTTTTTCCACTCATGAATTCTCTTGAATGTCAATCAAGCCCCAATTGACAAAAACATTTACAATGTTGATGATGCTGTTTACATTGGTTTGTGGAAGTCAGCTTTCAAGATCTTGTTTCCTTTAACAGAAAAAATAAAGCTACGCATACCTTGCAAGTCTGTGTCTGGCTTGATGTCTTCACCTTCAGTCATGAAACCACATTTCTTGAAGCATTTTTTAATGGTATCCATCTCCACGACATCCTAAGCAGAGGAGAGCCACATAACACCGTCTGACACATTTGGCCAGTATTGATGCACTGTTAATGTCATCCATGTAAAACAGCACATGTCTCACTTACTTCTTACAATAATGCAGTTTGACTGCTTGTATGATACCCGCATCCAAGGGCTGCAATTTGCATGTGGTATTTGGGGGCAGGAACTCAAGACGCACATTCGAAAAACTCAAGTCTGGGTGTGCCCCACAATTGTCAAGGAACCAGAGTATGTGGCTGCCCTGTGCTCTCATGTTATTGTTCAATTTATCCAGCCAAGATTTGAACCAATCTGAGGTCATCCGTGCCTTTATGTTGGATGCATACTTGACTGGCAGGGTGTCCGCTTTACCCCTTAATACACCTGGCATTTGCCAATTTCTCAATGACAAATGGGTCAACTTTTCCCCAGTCGCACTGCAACACAACAACACAGTGATTCTGTCCTTCACCAGTTTTCCTCCTTTGCTTTCCTCATGCAGCTGGATCACTTCAGCTCGCTCCTGTAGTGTCAAGACCTTTCTTTTGCTTCCCCAGTTCCTCTCCACCTTCCCCATGCTCTCACAGTAATTCTCCAGTTTGTTTGTTGAATGTGCATTTGCTACAATGTCCAAACCGCGTCCCTCAGCAGCGTATTTTTATAGCAAAGTGTCAGAAAATCAAACTAACAA
Organism: Hermodice carunculata; assembly: GCA_964020975.1. Taxonomy (NCBI): domain Eukaryota; kingdom Metazoa; phylum Annelida; class Polychaeta; order Eunicida; family Amphinomidae; genus Hermodice; species Hermodice carunculata. The sequence continues at coordinate 112,749,183 of OZ026614.1, read as the reverse complement.
CTTTAAGTTCTGGGCATTTAATGTCCATTGTAATCCATGTGAGTAAAAAAAAATCCCCATTGTCAAATTTTAATTTAAATTCTCTCGTATATTCCAAAGGTGCAGGTAGGGTCCAGCTCTGCCCATGCTTGCTGCAAGTTCAGTACTCAGGCTGACACTTCTGTTCTTCTGAGCTTTGTGGCTCAACATCAAAGAAGATTAACACAGCGAGCAACAATCAAAACTTGCACATTTTGTTGTACAACATGTATAAACTTTTTGTCCGCCATCTTCCAGTTGGACATTTATTGAACACATTTAAAATGGATTTTCTGTCCCCTTTTACACATGACCTCTTTTGACGTCAGTTTAATTTGTTACCTGGGCACAACCAGAGGTACTTGTACCGAGTTCAATACATTGACGTGGGCTATGTTGATTGTCACATTCAGTCCCACTGGCCTCTATTGAACCAGTCTTTTCTAAGAATGGGCATAAGGTTCATTTTCTATTGTCAGCTAGGTGATTGGTGCCAAAGATTTCTGGTTTGAGACCCATCCATTCCGTGGTCACAAACATACAGTAAAATGGAATTGATAAGTTTGTGATAATGAGTCTACATGTATTCAAATACAGGAGCCATGTCTGTGGCCTAAGTCTCATCATGGGCTTTTGATATGTAAAGCTGGGAGTGGCAGTGACATGTGTCAATGTTTGTGATCTGTCCTGGAATACATGTAGCAGTCTCATGATCTGCTTTGAACTGTGAAGCAGGCATTGATTATAGACAGATAGGATGATCTGATTATTTAATCCTCCCTAAAGCCCCATCTTTACATATCAAATGCTGCTAATTATGTACAATTGATTCTCATAATACAGATCATCCATGGCTTTGGCCTTGCTGCTTATCAGTTTTTGTGGTTTTGCTACTTTCGACTTCTTGTCCAAAACGGTCACACAGATTGTTTTGAAACTTGTTGGAATGGTAACTTGTCAGAAAGTTAAACAAAATTATTCACTAGGAGGTGATACTGTGGATCCCTGATTTTCAGCAAATTTTTTGGATTTTGGTACTTGTCGATTAATGCAAACATTCCTATTGATTACAATGTACATGTATGTCATTGGAGATTGCAATGATCATTCACATTTTTTACTTCTCCAAAACCATCTACCAGATTCCCTTGAAACTTGGTGGGAATGTACCCTAGGCAGGTCACCATTGAATTTGTTCAAATGGTCATGCTCCATTGATTTGGGGATTTTTCATGATTTTTTTGTTCATATTTTGGCAAAACTTAAAAAATCGTGGGAACCTCCAAGCCATGCATTACAATTGGATAGAGACATATCTGGGGACCCCCTAGACCTTTGATGTTCAACAGCTGGCGCTGTTACTAAGCTACTTTAAACAAATAAAGTGTGTTTTTGCTACTTTCCACTTCCTCTCCAAAATGTCTTAGATTATGCTGAAAACTTGATGGAAATGTGCTTTGTGGAAGGGTCAAGCAAAGTTGTTCACTAGGTGGTAATGCTGTGGATTGCTGATTTGTAACAAATATTTCAATGGTTGTACTTGTCGTATGATGTATGCATTCCTGTTGATTACCATGTAAGTCAATAGGCATTACAATCATAATTCACATTTTTGACTTCTCCAAAACTGTCAGATAGATTCACTTCAAACTTTTTAGAAATGTACCTTGGTTGGGTCTCTACTGAGTTTGTTCAAATTGTCATGCTCTATTGATTTTTGGAATTTTTATGAATTGTTTTGTTCATTGACAATTTTTTTGGCAAAAATCATTAACAGCAGGAAACTAACAAACAGGTTTTGCAGCTTTAATGTGGACACTTGTAGCTGAAAATGGCTGTCAGAAATGATATGTATGCGAATGATGAAAATGGTAAAATATTTATGTAGCTTGTTTTCCCAACCCTTAAAAATGCAGCAATATGTAACATGATGGTTTGAATGTGCTTGAAGGTTGTACCTGCCTTGTAGTTGTACCAGGAAAGTGGAAAGACACCTCCCTGCTTATACTGGGTACCTCAGTGGCCAGCTGGGGTATATAGACATGTAGATAACATCTTTGGTCCTTTGTGTTTACTTAAGTGAATCAGTCCAGTGAGTCAGTCTCTCAGTTGGTGACATCATCTGTAGGAGGACACATATGTGTGGCCCATGCATTGTTGTTGACCTTGACCTCTTTTCAAGGTCATAGGCCTCCTAAATGTGAATTTTGAAACTTTTTTTGTGCCATATTTCAAGTTCTATTAAAACTAGACATTCCATTTTTGTACCAAAGAATTATTGCATAAAGGTTTTATGTATGCCTTATTTTGGAGGACTTTGA